>JAHLSL010000072.1:4999639-5092094 GCA_025920805.1 Petroica traversi | reverse complement strand
ACACGCGGCAGGGTAGGAAAGAGGGAGGATCCTGGAACACAAACGCTCCCATAAATGTCTTTTCCATAAGTCTATTTACTCAGCTGCTGAAATGATTTCAACTGAGTGATTAGTCTTATATGCTAAAACCGGGCCGTCCATTCTCTTCTCTGATGGTCCAAAATCCTGCATCTGGTACTTTATCTGCAGTCTATTTCCCCCCTTTTTGTTTCGAGGAGAGCGTTTCTGCAGTGTTTGATCCCCAGATGCACTGTATCATCACAGTTTCGGCTCAGAGGTGAATCACAGATATTAAAATTGGTTGTTTCAGTCCCACTCGGCTGCAGAGAGCTGAATCCTCCCTCACAATGAGACAAAATTATCAATTTGAGAGCCTGCTTTTCAAAGAGAATGAAAAGAAACTGTTTTAACTCCAGATGAGAACATCCTTAAGATGCTCATTCGACCTCCTGTACTGCCTCGGAGTGTTGTAGCCCCAAACCTGACATCTGTTTCTGGGGATGAGGCTCTCTGGGGGTCCTAAAACATAAGCCAGGAAAAAAAGAGAGGCCTTGAAGACTTTGTATGAGAGCAGATCATCTTCAGCCTCACTGATTCCCTGAGCTCAAAACTGCCTGTGCATTGTGCATTGTACATCTGGGTGATGTACAATAAAACAACTGAACACGGGGTGTGTATAAAACATCACACTCTGTCCATTACCAATAATCTCTAGTTTAACTGGAACATTTTAAAAAAGCCTATTTTTTTGCACTTATTTCTCAAATCACATGGAGTCTTGCCTGAGTCTGGTACTGTTTGGCACAAAGAGAACTTACAGGCACATCTAATTAAATCGTATGAATCAGGGATATTGAATTGTTGAAAGGTTGGGGTTTTTTTCCTTGTTGTTATTGCAGTTTAGGATTTCTAATGATTCTGATAATCCATGAAATTATAAAGTCTAACATTTAAGAGAAAACTCAAAGACTACACCTTTTTGGGACTCCGGGGAGCATGTGTGAATCTGATTTTCCAAATGAAAAGAGTTACAACATCAGTTAAAACCTAAAGGCTTCACTTTCTCAAATCTTTTATGCTAGATTTTATACAGCTAATACATCGCCAATGTTTCCAAGGAAACCAATATGCCCTGTTCTCTCTGAAACAAATCTCACTATTAAAACAATTAAAAACTTAATCTGCGTTCTCCTCCCTCCCTCCCCCTCTCTGCTTTTAGTATTACCGCATGCATTTTAATTAAAAACACTGTTGCAATAAATTTTTTACACATACGTAGGCTACAGCGTAAATTACCTGAAGGAACCTTGGCTCCAGAGCGTAATAATCAGGAAAAAAATATATCACAACAATCGAGCAAAGCCCAATTAACAGGAGCCCTGACGAATCAATTGCAGCCCCTGCTCATCTCTGAAGGCCGTAGGCGATGGAGAGGGGTTTAAAACCCAGCCTGGCTGTGGGAAAAGCAGGTGGAGGTGCTGGATGTGGGGTGCACAAATCCCTGAAAATCAGCTGTGGGACAGTCCCGGCTGGAGGAAGCTCTGGCTGGCCAGGGAGGAAAGGCAGCTCCCACAGGGCAAGGGAAGGGTTTTTCTGTGGGGTGACCAAGCAAAGGGGTTTAAGGTCACAGCTTTGGGGTGCAGCCGTTCCCCATCCCGCTTCCTCAGAACCCACACCACGTGCAGGCACCAACGCTTAACCTTGGACAGGGTGGGCACCAGGGAATGGAGATGGCTGAAAGCTGAACATGAGCTCAGAGGTGGCTCCTGCCTCGTGCTGGGTGTAAAGGTTGTGTAGGGGTGACACTTAGGACAGGGTTTAGTGTGGCCTTGGCAGTGCTGGGGGAATAGTTGGACTTGACAACCTTTTCCAATATAAATCATTCTGTGATTCTATGAAATGAATTGACTGAGAGCCCCCAACACCTCCACCTGCAGCCAAACACGGCAGTGTGAGAGTGCCTGGAGAGAGGGGGCTTGAAAATCCATCACTGATGGTGAGGTTTGAAAATCTGATGGGGCTTTAAGCAGCTGTCAGAGCACCTCCCTCCCGAGTTGGGCGTCTGGGCATGGATGGGTTCCTTCTTTTGAGGAGGTTCTGTGTCCTTCCAGGTTTCTTTGTGTGAGATTTGGAGCCTGCAGGCCTGAGCTGACAGCCCAGGTCAGGCACTTCCACTGGCAGGAGCACAACCCCATCCCAGGGACGGCGGCACTTGGATCAGCTCTGCTGCACCGCCTGGAGCCTCTCTTGGTTTGTTTGTATTGACTTTGAGAGCTCCACTGCTGTCCCCAGGAGTTGGAAAACAAACAGGAGCCCCCAGTGCCAAGGAGCTTAAAGGCTGGCTGCAAACACACAGCTCTGTGCTGCCAGTGTTTTGCTGGTTTGATCTGAAGAGGCATTAGGATCCAGCCGCGGGGCTTTGGGGTCTGTGTGCGAGGAGAGGGAGCTGCGGGTCAAGAGGCTCCTGAAAGGAGGAAACGGGCTCCAAGCACGAGTGAATGGCCCCGGCAAGGCAGTAAACACAGCCCTGCTCTTTGTTTGCCCCTCATTGTGCTCCCAGCCCTGCTGCTGCTCCCCTTATGTGCGCCACTTCCACTGCCCTGGCAGGGCCCGAGCACGGAGGAAGGAGCAGTCGGCACCGGGATGTTTCATGTGGGTCCAAGAGCTAAATCTGGCCCTGGACACTTGTGTGTTCCCCCGGCTCCCCAGGGAGCAGGAGGGAAATGCAGCCAGAGCTGCTTCCTCCACCATTGTCTGAGCACCAGGACATCCTCCTGCCCAGCTGGGGATGGGGTGTCTGAGGAGCTTCCAGTTTGCCTCACGCCCCTGCACAGGGCTGGACTGGGAAACTGGAGTGGGGCCCAGGCTCTGTCCTCCCTCCCTGGGATTCCCTCAGGCACTGGGATGCCCAGAGGATTTAGGGAAATGAATCTTGCTCACTCCTTCGCACACATCTTTTAGGGTACTGCGCGTTGCTGTGTGCTCTTTGCAAATGCAGTTTCCTGTGAAAAAAAAAATCCCAGCCTTGCTAACATCCCACATGAAATGTGATACATTCCCATTCATACTCACTTCCCACCACTCCGACACGCTGCACTGTACAACCAGAGAGACAGAGAGTGTACGGCACGTCTGCACTCCAAAATACCAAATTCTTCTGGTGAGCAGGGGGTGACTTGGGGTTATTTGGGTGTGTTCCCCCCCCCCCCCTTTTTCCAGAAGAGTTTGGAAAATTACTTTCCACCATCTGCCCTGCCAGAGCTAGGAAATATTTGGAATACATTCCATTCTCCTAATGAACACGCAGCAGCAGGGGTGCTGCAAATGAGAGAGACAAAATCTTTCTAATGAACAACAAATGAACTAGAAATCACATCTACATAGCTTCAGCTTTTGTTGCCTATAGCTTTGGGGTGATTCATGGAGACAAAAATCAATGAATGTGCTGTAGACCCAGGTCTAGCACGGCGTGCAGAAGTCTTGTCGTGACCCAAGCCATATTTGTTTTGGATACAAATACAGACTCTCACTAGCTTCCTTTCCCTTTAATTGACAAAAAAGTGGGGGAAGGATTTAAGTATGGTTCCTACAACTCTTGTTAACGCTCTTCAGAACGTGTTGAATTTATAGGATACCGTCAAATGCGTATTAGTATTCATGACACAAATCACATTGCTCCCAACTGGTGTATGGAGCTGTATCATGCTCTTTTGTTAAAAAAATAGTGTGCTCCAACTGAAGAAATTAGTGGTTCTTTCTCACAGAAAAGGGCCAAAAAGCTCTGCTTGATCCTCATTCCTCAGAGATTGGGGGTGGATGTGGCTGAGCATGGACAGGGGTGAATTTCCAGATCCACTACAGCAGAAATTAAGGGCTTTTCTCAAGTATGTGCCATTATGAATGTGCAAGTAGCTGTTCTTCCTTTAAGAGTTCTGCCTGCTGCCAACCAGCCAGACACCAGCGACTTTCCACCCAAGGCTTTTGGTGTCAGAAACTTGGACATATCAAGTGAAACCTCAGTTCAAGGCTCAGATGCTGCACAAGGGACAGCATGACCCACCCAGGAGAAGTGTGAGGAATAAGCTGTTCCTAGAGCTGCAACTGATCCCATCCTTAACAGCAAAACCTCTGATCAGATCCTAGGACTTTTCTGCAAGCCTCCTCAGAGGCGGATTTATTTTCTTACACCAGACCACAAGCTCTAGCCCAGAATACTCCAGGAGTGACAAGTGCCAGCAGAGAACTCAGTCAGCTCCAAAGCTGAGGCATCTCTCAGCTCCTCCCTTAAAGGAAAAGCTATGGGAGCCTGGGGAATGTTTCCAGCCTGCACTGAAAGTCATCCCACGGGCCATGGCAGGGCAAAAGCAGCATTGCCAAGCCAGCAGATGTGAGTGCAGGAGCTTTCTGAAAGTCTGGGCAGAGCTGCACGGAGCAACCTGGGGGATAAAGGTGATGGCCAGGAAGGTGCTGCTGCACAGGGACAGCAGTACCTGCTCCTCTCTGCAGCCTCTGCATCCTTCCTGGGGAGCTGGAAAATTGGGATAGAAGGCTTTGCTTTCCTCTCTGCACCTGATGTTCTCACCTGGTTCTGTGCTGAGGTGCTGATTTTTATTTCTTTTTTTTCTTTTTTTTTTTTTTTGTGTGTGCCCTCATTTTCTGGGATCCTGACTCTGCAGTTCTTTCAAGCATTTAACCTGCAAGAAAAGTCAGCAGTTTCCCCAACAAGACCTTACATGACCAGGCCTCCTTATTTAATACCATCTTCCGCACACCCCTTCACCTTCCTTGACTCCCATTCCCTGCAGTTTCACCCTCTGAAAGAGCAGCTGGATTCAGCACCCCAGACTCGGTAAACAGCCGCTTGTTTTCCCCTTGTTCCTGGTCTCTCACATTAAAGCAAGTATTAAAAGACCAAAAAAAAAAAAAAAAAAAAAAAAGGAAAAAGAGAGAAACAGAACGTTCCTACAAAAATGCAATTTTTTGGCTGGCCATTTTTTTTAACTCCCCTCAATATGGCAGGAGATATTTATGTCTGAACAAATCCTTCTCCCTCCCAATCAATCCAGCTTCCCCTGCTTCTGCAGTGCAGCCTCACTGTTTCTATCAGTCTGTTACTGTGAAAATTAATGTGACAACACAGAACGCAACATAATGACTAAAGGTGTGTGAAATAGTCCTGGAGAAATACGAAGTGACTTCAAATGCAAGGTATTTCCTCCTTCCCCTCTCTCCCATCCTACAAGCTGCTGCAGTTCTGAAAATGGGACAGTTTTCAAAGAGGCTATATTTGCAGAGCAAAGATGGATGCTATTTTTATTGCAAATTAGCAGATTTTTTAGCAGATCCAACCTCATTTGCAAGTGAAAGTGACTCTACTTACCATGCAGATATAGGTCTTATGTTGGAAACTCATGGAAATTCATGTTTTGAACATACTTAGAGAAAGAAAAAAATAGAGCCTGCCTTTATTTCTGGCTGTGACTTGCTCCAGTGAAGCAACACCAGTGGGGCAGCACGTCTTGGCTGAACTGCTGCATTTTGTGAGCGAGTGGGAATGAACCTGAAACAGTTTTTAGCTGTGCTCTGTGAACTTCTGGGGGCTGGGGACTTGGAGGAGTCCACAGGGAAATGAGAAAAGGTATTCAGCTGTTAGAGAGAGAAATTTGCTATCCAGGGATCCACAATCCCCTTGGAAAGTTTTGAATAGTCTGCATAAATATATATATACATATATATATATACATGCCCAGTTGGGGTTGTCCATGGTCTGCACTGATGTGAAAAACTACAATTACAGCGTAGTAAACAGTAACAAAGAAAAAAAACAATCAATCAGTTAACAGTCCTGCAAAAAAATGCCCTTTCAGAATGCCAAAAATTTTCATTAAATTGGAAAAAAATCTGGTGAGTCATTTAAGCCAAGAAAAACAGTTGAAAAAAAATAGGGAAATAAAGCACTGCATTTAAGTGCGCTGAATCCAAAGTTTTTTCAGAGGATTTTGGTTCTAAATGGGATTTTTCAACTAGAAGTCAATCTACAACCTGAGAAAGGTGAGCAAAAGGTTAAACACCTCCCAAATAAACCAGGAGAAGAAGTCATTACATCCCAAATGATGCCAGTTGTGTCAGGTCCAAATCCACATCACAAAAATCAGCAAGGAAAAAAAAAATTGGGGGAGTGAGAGAAAAAGCTGTGCACACCTTTAAAACCCTCATACAACACTGGGGCTGGGTTCCCAGAAGTGCCACTTTGGATTTGGTTACAGCCTCACCATGAAAATGAACTAAGAAGATACAAAAAAAAAAAAAGTTATTAAAAAAAAAATCTTCATTTTGATACGGGCACTGCAAGAAGAAAGCTAAAAAATAGAACAGCAGGCAGGGAAAGCAGAGAGCTCCTATTTCAAGAAGTGGAGGCTGATTTGAAGATTTGAAGAGAGCAGTTCCTACCTGCCAAATTTGCGCATGCATTCCTTCAAGCCCGAGCTGTGCAGCAGGTGAGAAGCTGTTTGTCCCTCTCCTGGCAGCAGCATGGGGGAAGCAGCAGTGCAGGTACTCGGGGATGGAACAAATCCTTCTGGCAGGTGCCAGTTCTGCAGAGCTCTGCTGTACATGGAAAAGCAGAAGGTGAGTGTCAGCCCTGCTGTGGTGCTGCAGCCTGATGGGCTCAGCTCTTTCTCCTCACGTCCCTGGGTGGTTTTGGGGGATGCAGCTCCCTTTTCCATCAAAACAGACACACCACATTCCTGGGCACTGTCACCCTGGACTTCAGCGGGATTATTTTCACCACAAGCGGGTTCAAAGTCAGAGGGAAAACGTGTCAAAATCACCTAAATTCATCTTACGGAAAGAGGCAAATATTTAAAGCTGGAGTTGTAAAAAGGGAAACAAAGAAAGCAGTCTCAGGGACAGCATCCCAAAGCTCCCCTGTGAATTCACATTTCACAGGTATTTTAATGCTCCACATACCTGTCCCAGACACCAACTCATTCCCCTTGGACTGAGAACACCCTTGGACTGGAATTGTAGTTGTGCTTTTACCAACACAGGCTATGGTGATACAACAGAAATTGCATTTTGAAAATTGAAAACCACATCTCACAGTTCTTACAGGCCTTATTTTCCTTAACCTAGGTACAGGGGATTATTTCCTTATTCCTGACAAAAAGATCAGAGTATTCTTCTGTGAGCACGAGGCAGCTGATCATTTGTAGCAGGCATGAATTATTGCAGTGTCTCCATCCAAACAAGTGAACATCTGTATCCCATTTTCACTGGCACCACGAGATACCTGGCGCAGCCCCAAAAGGGAATGTTTAGCTACAAGGCTTTAAAATATGCATTAATTTGCTGTTGTGTTATCTTCTGGTATTCTCAGCTTTTGGGAAAAAAAAAAAAAACAAAAAACTTTATCAGTGAAGTCCTCCCACTGTCTATTTGCCTTGCTCTAGCCCAGAATGAAACGAATTAAGTAAAACAGTTTTGAAAGCCTCATTTGTTTTCCCTCCCGAGGAGCAGAGCTTATGGAAGCCAGTTGGAGCAGGGCTCTGCAGAGGATGGGACATTTCGTGTCCCTCCCTCTGCTGCTGCTTCTCTGCAGAGGGGGACTGAGTTTATTCAGCCCTCCCAAGGGTTGGGAGAGGGATTTTGAGCAATTCAAGGGTGGGGGGTCTATGGAAAGGAAGTCTGGAAGCTCTTTTAGTCCAGAGTTGCATCCTCGGCTTTTGGAAATACGTTTTTGTTAAAGCAAGGTGTGTTTCCCCAGCAGATCATTATCTACAGCCAAGCACCAACTCTGAAACCTCCAGGGCAGGAAAGCTCCTTTTCTGTGGCTTTCAGCTCAGCCATGGCCTTATGTACAGAATCTGGTTGGGATGAAAAAACCTTCTGCTAATGAAATTAGGTTTTTCTTAGTTGCTTAAGTTCACCTGGTCCCTCCTCGCTGCCGAGTGTCCCCCACCTCAGACAGAAGCTTTTTTGGGGTGATCCCTATTTCACCATGTCTGGCACTGAAGGGAAGTTGGGGATCACTCCAACAGTGCCCTCAGCTGCTGCTTCCAATCTCTCCAGCTCAGAAACCTTCACCCTCCACCCTACCCCAAGCTTCAGGGGAGTCTCTGACACCTCCTTTAAATCCTTTTTAAGCCCTCCCCATTTCTAAGGATTTCTGTTTAAAAGGGAAAAACAGGCCTTAACAGCATTGTGTGCTGTGATTGCTGCCTGTGCAATAATCCTCACACCCTAACTCTTATTCCTTGGCTGTTTGCACCCATTTGTAGCTTCCCATCCAGGTTTGGGGAAGGGATGCCCATTTCCCCTGCGTTTGCACCAGCACTGAACAGCAGGGCTTTTCTCCAAGCTGCTGGAGCTCTTAGATGGTTACTCCCGGTTGTACTGCTACTACAGCTCGGGTCAGTCGTGGTGTCTGCCTTTCTACAGCCAGCGAGTGCTCAGCCCCGAGGAACTCCTGAAATCGAAGCCACTGTCACCTCAGCACCAGTGACAGATTCATTCACGCCTCATCTGTGCCTCCATCTCCAGTTTAACTCCCCGGGACAGGTGAATTGGGCAGACGGGGACTTCCCCTGGTAGAGCAAAAAAGTTCTGGGTCACTTTTCTCATCTGTTGCTGCACATGGGAGTCGCTGAGTCCTTCAGCCCCACCGGGAGTGACCAAATGTGCTTGGCAGGGGCTGCAGAGCAGGGGGAGCGGGGGCCCTGCTGAGGCAGCTGTTCCTGCACATTCCTGCTGGGCACCCCCTGTGCTGGCCACACAGGAGGAGCCCGCAGCAAACCCCTCCAAATGGGAAGATGAGAAAAGTCCTTGAGTAACAACTTGGCCTTTCTCCATCGCTGGGAAACTGAGGCACCCAAGGCAGATGACTGTGCAAGCCACAGATGGCCAGAGGGTTTCAGGCAAAGCTGGGCACCGAGTTTTGATCCAAGCTGTTTAGACCACACATCATGTCTGATGACTAAAACGATGGCATTAATACTCTGCTTCAAACTCTGCTTGGCTCGGGAATAAGAGACAATTAAAATGGTAGGAAAATTCCCGTTATTAAATGTCCACAGGGAAGCTGAGCTGACAAATAAGAAACAAATTCGCAAATATCAGTAAACAGCATGTTGAGCTATAGAAATAAAGGGGAAAGATGTAAACACGGCTGTGTCTCCATAAAAAAATACCGAGTTACACCAGTACAGCTCTGACTGCCGTGGAAACCTCTCATCTCAGGGCAAGGAGGCCTTTTGTGCCATGGCTTCAGAAAAGTGACATTAGGTAGTGCAAATAGCCTTGCTTTTAAGTGTCTTTACTCATGAAGATATTTAAAAAAAAGAAAAAGAAAAAAGAAAAAGAAGAAGAAAAAGAAAAAGAAAAAGAAAAAAGAAAAAGAAAAAGAAAAAGAAAAAGAAAAAGAAAAAGAAAAAGAAAAAGAAAAAGAAAAAGAAAAAGAAAAAGAAAAAGAAAAAGAAAAAGAAAAAGAAAAAGAAAAAGAAAATGAAAAAGAAAAAGAAAAAGAAAAAGAAAAAGAAAATGAAAAAGAAAAAGAAAAAGAAAAAGAAAAAGAAAAAGAAAATGAAAAAGAAAAAGAAAAAGAAAAAGAAAAAGAAAAAGAAAAAGAAAAAGAATCAATTCAGAGTCGCCCCTCACCTAATACTGAGTATTTTCATAGAGTTGAAGTCTATCCCAGCCCTTGTGCAAATAAACTCTCCCCATTTTTGGAGGATTCTCCGAGCAGGATCTGTCTCCAGTGCTGCTCCCCGAGTGTTTATTGGTTGTTAACTGTGCTCCCTCACAGCCTCCAATCTCGGAGAGCATCAAAGGGGAAGGAATGCCACTTGCCTAAACGTGATAGACTATTGCTGCAGGCAGGAGTAACTTGTGCTGTCAGTGTTCAATTAGCACCAAGTTAAACTAAATGTCTTGTGAATATTTCATAACGATCTGCCAGCATCGTATCTGAACTCTCTGGCTTTTACCAAGCCATTTCCCTTCCAAAGTGACATGATGTGGAATTAAAGAGGAATGATGAGCCAATCTCGCTTGTTTGAGTATCTGCTCGAGAATTACGCTGTGTAACTAAAAAGTAGTAATAATTTTTAAAAAAGCACAAAATACCCCAGCAACAACTGTCACCTAAAATTATCCTTTGATAATAAATTGTCTTTGAGCAAAGTGAGAGTTTACACACAGTTCTTTTTCTGACTGTAAATTTATTGCAGCTTCCCCATTCACTTTGCGAGTCGCGGGAGCTGATGTAAGCTTTTATATTTCCCATTTGTTTTTCACACAAAGCCGAGGAGTTAAATGGGTTGGAATAGACCTTAAAAGCCAGGGCTAAGTTTAACTTGCTGAATCTGTGGCAAGCACCAGGTGAGCTGCAGGAGTGAGCCAGCCTGGGCTGTGCTGCGTGCGAGAGGCAGCAGCTCCGAGCAGAACTCTGTGAGATCTGGGGCAGAAAAAAACCACACAAATGCAAATAACTCGGTGCTGCAAAGCAGCCACTATGCAGACACGCAAATCCCAAGCTGCAAAGTAGCTGTGGGATCTGCCTCACCTGCCTGGGGGTCCTGGGCACTGGCCCCAGGGAGCTGACTCAGCCTCGCAGCAGGAATTGGAATATCCACAGAGCCCTGGCAGAGCAAAAAGAGCTGCGGAAAGCAGAGGCAGCAGAATCTCAGGGGTCACTGTGCTGATCACTCACAGTCCCCCCTGAAGGACAGAGGCCTCTCCAAAGAGGGGAAGGTGCCACAGGGCACCAAGAGTCTTTCCAGCTGAGGCTGCCAATAAGGACATCAGTTGGTTCCAGCACTAATGGAGCAAAGCCACCAATTCCCATCACCTCATCCATCACAGCCCCGGATGATAAATGACCCTGGGTCTGCACCAGCCCGGGCTGATGATGCTCTGCAGAGCTCAGCCAAATTGTCCAGCCCTGCTTGCTGAGGAGATGGTGCCCTCAGCCAAGGAAGGGCAGGATAAACCAGGAGCTTCTGCTGGCCTGGCTGCACAGGCTGGGGTGAATGTTCCAGGACAGTTCCTAGGCAGGAACAGAAGAAGTGCTGGGACAGGTTTCTAAGTTAATTCAGCAGGTAAAGAGCAATAGTGAGTGTGAAATAACCCCAGGGACCGAACCGTTTCCCTTGGCCAATGCCCAGTGACCCAGTGACTCTCACCATGCAATGCTGCCTTTGGGTTTGGAGTCTCAGATTTCACAGAAAAATAGTCACCATCTATTAACTATCTGCCCATAAAGAAAAAAAATAAAAGTCCTAACTGTTTTGGTAGTGAAGGCTTGGTAGGAAAAGGTGAGGGTTGGGGAGCTATTCTGCAGCACTGAATGCAGTGGGCACCTGTTGCTGCACCTGAATTGATGTCACAGAACAAACTTGCTCCTTAGGTAGGATCTGGGCTTTGCCAGGTCCCAAGGACAGAGCCCGGCTCCGTCACCATGGCACAGCCTCTTAAGAAGGATGCTACAGGAGGCAAACAAACAAAAAAACCCTTGGAAAGCATGGGGGATGTGGATGGAGGAGGGCCAGGGAGCTCCAGCAGAGACACCTGGAGAGACAGACCCAGAGCTGGGGGAGAGAAGAAGACTCAGCTCTACCCTCAAGGGCAGGGCTCTGCTGCTGAACCCTACATGCCAATTAACCCCCTCCTTCCCAGATAACGAGGGAGTTGGCTCTGCTGGAGAGGGGATTGGCAGGGAGCCCCTTTCCCTCCCCTCCACTCACACCTGAGCGATCTGCACGCTGCCTGTGGGGGATGAAACCCCACGAAATGATGTTTAAAGGCTCCCATAATTTGTTTAACAGACCTGAAGCCCTACCAGCATTTAACTGCTGCAGACATCGATGTATTACAAACAGCAAACCAAACCCGAGCGTGGCTGGGCTGGAATATTAATCCATCCCTTCAAGGGCACTGGAAGCAGGGAGGGTCCCCCAGCTCACACAGGCAGGGGGACTGGGCTGTGGACAGGCAGCCTCGTTAACACCAAACACCCCAACCCTTCCCAGCTACAAACTCTGACATTTACCCTCCCCAAAAGGCTGAACTAATATCCTGATAGTGCTGCTGGCAGCCTTCCAGCAGATGGTTTTGTACATAGACCTGTTGGGGTTTTTGACACAGTCACTTGTCTGAGTGCCAACATCTGAAAAATAACTCAGGAGGCCTTTTATGGCTCTAAATTTGAGGCTTTGGGGACTTTTTTCATTTTTTCCCCCTGTTAGACGATCACAAAGAATGCAAATACTACTAAAGTCATGGAATAGATCTCCCTGATTGTGTGTTCAGCTGTACAGCAGTTGCCAGGGTAAATTCAAGGATGTGCTTTAAAATGCCAAAATATATTAGTAACACTTGTCTATGAAAATAATGATTATGGGAAAGGGATTTATTTGTAAACCTTTCAGAGAAAACACAATTCATCCCATATTTTGCCGTGGAAAAGTCCCACATGAATTGAACCTTCAGCTGGTGAGCTGAAAATTGCAGGAGCTGGAAAAACTCCAGGGGCTGGAACACTCCCAATGTCGCCAGAGCTTTTCCGACCCACCCAGTCCCACTGGCTTTTAGCAGGTTGTTAGAAATAATCAGAAGGCTGTAAAAATAATATTTCTGCCTTGATTAACGGGATGTTCCAGTCTGCTGTGGGGTTTTGTCCTTGATAATCAGAGGGCAGAGGCAGATGCTGAATGTGCAGTCACCAAGCACCAGACTGTGGCTCAGCCCCCCAGCACAGGGAGAGGGGAAGAAAGAAAGGAAAGGGATCCAAGGGAAGAGTCTCAGGAGAAATAATTCCCCAGCTTTAGGAGGGAACAGCAAAATCCTTCTTCATTCCCTGTGCTGCCAGGGCCCCTTGTTCACAGGAGTTGCACATGTGCTGTTCCCTCACCTGTCAGAGGTGTTCATCCCTCACCAGGCACAGGATGTGTGACACCCATGGCATTCAGGGCCCCCAAAGCCTGAGCCGGTGGCTTGGAGACCGCAAAGGTGCCACAGCACCCACGGGGACACAAAAGGATTCCCAGGATTCCCATAGCCCTGATCTGCAATAGCCCTGATCCAGACAGAACTGGCCTAGATCAGCTCCTGCTTCTCTGCACAGAGAAGTCTCAGGGTCACCCGTGTCCCTCATCCAGTGCAGAGGGTCCTGCAAAATCCAGTTTTTCCTGCCCAGCTCATTTTCCTGGCTCCCTCTGGAGCAGGCACTGCCAGCAGGGTGAGGTGGGCATCCATGTGCCTCTCCTTGCAGCTCTCTGTGGTTGGAACCCATGAAAAAAAAATCCCAATTTTGATGTTTTTTTATAGTTCACCTGGTGCTTTCAGGTTTCTGTGAGATATTTTATTGCATTAGTGTTGTCAAATGGTGACATTTCTGAGTGTAAGTCATAGGGTTGTTGTTAATGCCAATTTAATGGTGCTAAAATGATTAAATATGGCAGGCTTTTAAATAATGAGGTACATAAAAGGTGTTAATAACCTCTTAAGTGCTTTAATAATATTCTGTGCTATCATAAAATGTTAGTAATTGGACCTCTTAACTTTCATCTGCCATAAAGTAATGAAAGAAAAAAATCTCAACAGAGGCGCTGAATGGCTGGAAATTTTGCTTAAATAAAAGAAAAAAAAATTGAACAATGGTAAAACTGAGCCCTATTTGTTAAAAAAAAGGAAAAAAAAAGAAAAAAAAAGAAAAAAAGAAAAAAAAAAGAAAAAAAAAGAGAAGGAATTAACTGGAAAGCCCAGCGGAACATGCATTTTAATATCATGCAAATTCTTAGCATTTCCAAAAAACGTGTTTGGTGTAAGGTACTGCAAGAACAAAGGATCCCAAGGAAGGCAGGATGGCTCAGTGCTAAACCCAGCCCTGGAAGAGCTGCTGAGTCTGACGTGAGCCAAACCTGTGTGTCACTTGTGTGAGTTAGGAACAGCAGCTTTCTGCTGCTGAGGATCACAGAATCCCCTGGTGACAGAGCTGAGCTCAGCCTGGGCTGCTCCTGCAGCTGAACAGAGTTTTTTACACAGGTTAAACCAGCAGATCTTCTCCTGTGGAAGATTTCTGGGCTGCAAATACCAGAATTTCAGAGGAAATGCAAGTGATGAAGGCTGAAGGATCCTCAGTGCCCCCACAGTAGTGAATTCTCACTGCTGAGGAGCACCCACTGAAGCACAGCACTGGATTGGTGGGATGTGGGACAGCCAAATGCAATCAAAATTCTAAACAGGGAGGCCAAATAGGAATATCTCAATAAAATTTGGACAGGATCCTGGCTAAGCAGCAGCTTCCACAGAAGAGGCCAGAGGTCTGTAAAATCCCCTCCAGGCTCCTGCTTGAATCCCATCCAGCGAGAAGGTGGAGGAGCTGCAGCAGTGTCCCTGAAAATGTGCTGACACTGGGCTGGTGTTGCCTTCAAAGGCTCCCCAGGATAATGTCCAGGGATGTTCCTCAGGTCCCCTCCTCCCAAACAGCAATCCAACCCAATCAAATTATTGTGAGAAACCTGCATCAGCAAAATAGCTTTCATTATGGCTATTTGCAGGTTCCTGGCTCGATGGCTCTCAGGGAAGCCTTTTAAGGTCTCTGTAGCTGCTGCCTGATGTGCTTTGCTTTCCTTTATTGCCTGTTAACATGTGCACCCAGTTCTTTTAAGAACAGGTGCTTTGAACTGACTCCAAAAATAAAGGCAATGAGAATTTTGGGGCTAACCCATGTAAGAGCAGTGCAAGAGAGCCCTTCTGAGCCATGGTCCCACCCCTGTGGGACACGGGGTGCTGAGATGTCCCCCAGCCTGTATTTATAACATTTCGTCACCCAGCAGGGAGGGGACCCAGGCCCACGTGAGCCTGGCAGCCAATGCTCAGCAGGAACAACAATAGGGAACAGCAGAAGCCAAGAGTTTGCCCATAGGCATTGAAAAATTATAACGAGCAAATCGATTTTGAGTAGTCTAAATTTGCTTGGAGATAAATCAGGAGCCGAACAAATGCTCTCTCTAACAGAGAAATGATTCACCAAGTGCAGTGTTCCTAGAGCCACACAGAACGCTCTTGGCTGCTCTGAATGCTGCCTTTCTATTTTATTTTTTTGATTTCTCAGACAAGACCATTATTATTTTCTTGTTACAGGTCTAGTGCTGATCCCACTGCAGTCAATGACAAATTGTCCATTAGCTTCAATGAAGGACTGGGCCTCCTAAAAGCAATTTTTCATCAATACCTGAAGTACTTCCTTGACTCTCATATTTAAGAGTGGGACTCTGCTCCCCACTCATCAGCACCTCTCCCCAGCACAGCTACAATTTGCAAAGTCCCTCCATGTCCCACTGCAGGCCCCAGCATCCCAGAACAGGATTGGATTTCTTCTTAGAGAGAAGCTCTCTGCTTCATTTGATGTGCCCATTACTTGAGAACTGTCTCTCCTTTTGTCCATTAGCTAAATTCTGGATGAGCTTATTATTCTGCTTTGGTTTGTAACAATCCCTCTGGATCCATCTCTATGCTTATTAGGATTTTAGAAATGCAATCTAATTTGTGCTAAAGCATACAAATTGTGCTCCCCTATGATCGGTGCTGCCCAAAACCCCACTCCTCTGTCTGCAGCTCAGCTCTGATCTCTGCAATCAGTGGAAGGAACAGTGATGGGGTACAGGCCAAGCACTGAGAGAAACACCTGAGCTCTGGGGAGCCTCAGGACCAGAAGTGAAACCAATAGGTTTATAGGTAGCTCTCTGAAATTCCTTTTCAACTCCCCATGAAATACTCATTTCTTCAGCTTGACTGGAAATCATCAAGCTCCTCTGGTGGCCATAAGAGCAATCTATTTTGAACAAAGTTCCTGGAATCAAAAGATGGGCAAGGCCAAAGAGATGCTCATGTGCTTTTTACACTCATTCTCTGTGGTTTTTTGTCTCGCCCAGTTCAGACTGCAGCCAGGGCAAGTCCCTGCCCTGCTCTGAGCACATCTGCACCAGCACAGGGAAACAGCCAAGCCAGACACCCCAGCAGCTGGCAGGGGCTGCTGGATGGTGTTGATTGGGTAAGTTAATTAAGAGCAGAAGTTATTTTGAGCTAGGATAGGTTAAAAAAAATATACACAGAGCAAGTGTTTCATTTTGTGATTTGTTAGCTTTGGTTTCTGGAGAAACAACTCCAGACATTACACTGAGCTTCAGAGTGGCTGCAGCATGGCAGGGACATGGGACAGACAATTCCAGTTTCTACCTGGTTTCCCCAGGAAGCCAACTCAACCTGAAAAGTGACCTGAGCTTTGTCCCATTTCACCAGGGATCATTCTCACCCCACCAGAGAAGAGCCAGGACATGGGACACGGTGATGCCACCACGGAGAAAATGCTTTTTCTCCCTTCATTAGGTCAGAGTCCAGAGTGAGCTCTGCAGAGGGCACAGGAGAGCAGAGGGATGGCCACCAGCAGCTCCTGGGCCACTCCTGGAGCCACAAGAGCCACCAAGGCAGGTCAGTGACACTATCACAGTGACAGGGCCACCTTGGCCACCAACTTGGGCAGTCTGGGCTCTTCTCATCAGGGCTGAGCAACAAGAACTTGGTTCCTCCAAGCTCCCTTCTATCTTCAACAAGCCTTGTCCTCCTAACGACTCTCTGAGTACCATCTAGTGCTTAATAAATGCTCTGCCTCATGAAAAAGAAGCAGATAAAATCAATAAAGTGCCTGCAAAGTTGCTTTGTACCGTCTCACATGCATATTTAGAAACCCTCTCTTCCCTGCCACTCACCTCATGGAGCTATTCTTGGAGAATAAAAACTGGGATATACTTTGCAGCCAAAAGTAAAGTCATAAAGAAGTTTGCTCACGTTCCTCGACACATGAGATATAGAGTTAATTAAAAATTGTTCTCTGTACAACAGGTTTGTTTCACTGGAAAATGTCACTGATGTAAGGCTGTTCCACTCTTGTTGCCAACTACATTGAATTGACTCCATTATAAGCTTACTCCTCCCCTCTCCCCATTACTTTTCTTCCAATAATAAACCAGAGAGGTCTTAGAGCCCACTTTTTTATTGGAAAAGGTGCATTAGGATTAGCTGGGTTGGAGCAGTCATTTTATGCCCCTCCAGTCCCCATTTATCTGTGGCTCTACAGAAGTAGCAAATACTTGCTCCAGTCCTGCACAGTATAAATGAGATTTTTGATCCTACAGGCATGGTGCTGTTAAAAGATTTTTAATTAGATAAATACATTTTATAAAAAGATTTTGCAGAATAGTTGCCTCTAGCAACTGTAACAATCTTGAAGCTTCATCTTCTGAAAGGAAAGAAAACTCTTGCAGGAGGCTGGTTGTGTTATATAAAAATGAAAGATGGTATTACAGAATTAATAGGAAGGGGCCAATGGAAATGCAAGTCCCGCTCCTGGAAACGGGAGTTTGTTTCATTACTGACTTCAAACAGCACATGGATTTGTGCTCTGCTTTTTCCAGCCCGATTGCCAAGTGTCAGCCCTGGGCTGGAGCAGTGGCTGGACCAGGCTGGAGGGAGAAGAGCTGAGAGCTCTCTTTCCACAGCTGCTGCAAACGCCAGCCCCGAGGGCTCTCCCTGTGCTGCTCCCCAGCTCCGGGGCATCCTCCCCCAAAGGACGTCCC
Organism: Petroica traversi; assembly: GCA_025920805.1. Taxonomy (NCBI): domain Eukaryota; kingdom Metazoa; phylum Chordata; class Aves; order Passeriformes; family Petroicidae; genus Petroica; species Petroica traversi. The sequence continues at coordinate 5,074,461 of JAHLSL010000072.1, read as the reverse complement.
CATAACACCCTTTGCAGCACAGCTCGCTCTCCTTGCCAGCCAGCAGGGCTGGAAGGGTCCCTGGGAGCAGGGAAAGCTCTGGTGGCTGTCCCTGAGCATGGAGAACAACCCTGCAGGCAGCACAGGCACCAGGGGAGCCTCCTGATCCCACCAGCTGAGAGCCCTGGGAAGGAGCAAGGTAAAGTGTGGACCTGGGCCCAAGGTGGCAAAAACTGCTCCTGTGCCCTTTTCCCACCCAGCTCAGAGCTGCTCCTCTGCCACGGCCCCAAAACCTCTCACTGCTGTGGGGCAGGGACCCCACAGGACTTTCCCTCTTCCCTTGCACATCCCAGGGAATGAAACCTCCCGTGGTGCTGCCGAGGTGGGGAGTTTTATCCCTGCAGGCTCAGTGCAGGGGAGCAGCTGGAATGGGAACTTTTCCATGCTCACCCCCATAGGCAGTATATTTAGCCCTGACCTAGAAAGACCATCCTTTCTAGGGCTGAGTTGTGATTCAGACAGTCTGCTTGCTGAGCAGAGACTGCCAACTGTGCCGAATCATAGCTGATTAGAGGTGGGAGAGAGCCTGAAAAACAATACACCCAGGCAAATGCAGTGGGCTCGGAGCATTTCATGGAAATTATATTTAACACCATTCTGGTGACTTAAAGAAAAATTAAAACAAACAACCCTCGCACCTTCCAAAATAACCCTACCTGTCTCTGGTGGGAGAGGAGAGACTGGCAAAGGGTTGCTATTTTAAATCACAGTGGAACAGGGTAAGAAAGAATATTCATGTAGGTAGATCCATACATAGGTAGAGATACACACACAGACACATCTCCAGATGAAGCAGGGGACTCATTGTCTGAGAAAGGAAGGGTGGACAGAGAAGCAGATACTTTTTTTTTGCCTTTTAGGGGAAATTCTACCTTGAAGCAAAACAAATTCAATTGTGTCTAAGGGGAAACAAGAACAAAAGAAAAAAAAAATCAAAACAACCATGAGAAGATGTCTGGAGACATCGTGCTCATGCAGAAACGTCTGCTGGCAGGTCAGAAAGTGTCCCATCAACACAGCGTGGGACTGGAGCTGGTACCCCAAGGGCAGTTATCCTCTGCTGGAGACATTCTCAGGCCATCACCTGGGATTTGAAGGAGAAATCTTATCTGCAGGCCTGTGAGAAAGCAGAAGGAGGCACTTGTTGTTTTATACACCAGTAAAACAGCCAGGGAGTTAAACTGGAAAACACTGCACAGCCCAGCCTGGAGACAGCAGAACAGGAGACTAAACACAACAGTTTAACAAATAATTACAGGTTCTTTATAGGGCCTAGAATTTGTAATCCACCTTCATCCACTTCTCTTTGCGCAGTTTAGAATTACAATGCCAAAGGGATCACAGGGAATCACGAAATAATGTCCTGCATTTGAGTGCAGAGCAGACAGTCTGGGATGGTTTTAGATACTCTTTTCATGAAACATTTACCATGTGGCACCCAAGTGTTCCCTGCATTGTACCTTGGCAAACACAGCGGACACGCTGCTGCAGGCACTCACACGGGCAGGATGTTTGCAGGCATTAAAAGCGATGAGAAAAAAAAACCAAAAACCCTGACCTGGATAAGTAAGTTCTCCTCGATTTAAATTCAGTAAAGTGTGGGCATTGAATATTATCTCCATAATAAATTTGCCACACCATAAAACAGAGTGAGGAATCAAGAAGTGATATCTTGCATTTCAACAAACGCTCGGTCTCTGAGGAGCCCCTCCATCCCTTGGTATGTAGGAGTATAATTTATCATCTGTATTTTTCATCTTTACTGCATGGAGAACAGGGCATTATGGCAGTGGTGCTGGACTGATATCTGGGGGACTGTGAATCCATTACCTGCAACAGACTCCCTGACTCCTCTGTAAGCCCCAGCTGCTTGGTTTCCCATCTGCATTTCCACACAGAGAAACTTTAAATGAACGTCCAAAAGACTTGAGGAGTCAAAAAGGAAGCAGAAAATATCTGAGGTCCAATAAAATATACTGTCTGACCATAAATAAAAAGTGATTTTTTAATATTTTAAGTGGGTTTTAAACACTTATAAATAATTCTGGGAGAAATTGCAAACTGGCAGCTTGCTTAAAAACCCCTTCAAAAGCATTTCACCTTTTTAATATTTTTTTCCCCTTACGCTACTATTTTGTTAAATTGACACTGGTTTGGGAAGTACTGCAGGATGGCCTACACTGCATTTTTTGCCCCCCATAAATGACCAACACCGTAGACTCAGATCTAATCAGGAAGAGTCTTTTAGCAAAGTATGGAACAAAGGCTTTACTTTAAGCACAAGCTTAAATCGTCTGGTTTTAGCGAGTTAAGCACAATTAAGGAGCTGCCAAGTGCTTTGCTGGGGGAGTCTGGAGTCAAGCACCGAGCGAGCACTTGGGCTGAGCGGGGTGAACGTGGTGAAAAGTGAAAATAAAGCACGAACAAACAGAAAATAAGCACTGCACTTGGAGACTTTGCTGGTACAGTATTTCTAAGGTGTGTTTTGTATGTTTGAAAAAATCCTGTTATTCAGGAGCCTGGAATTGCTCCTCCATCCCCGGCGCTGATGAATAGCAGAGGCACAGCATGCAGCCCTTTATTCCGAGGGAGCCTTAATCACTCCCCTCCCGAAACTGCTGCTCCATTTGACTGACAGAATTAGAAGCAATCCACATATTGGAGGGGGAAAAAAAGAAAGGCAGACCCATTTGGTTGTCAGACTGTGGGTACATACACAAAGCTTTTAACCAAAAAAAAAAAAAGAAAAAAAAAGAAAGAGAAAGTTGTTGCCCTCCTAAATGACATCTATATTAATGACATGAATGACAGGCTTAAGGGGAAAATTATAAATCTTTCTTTCCAGCTTTTCTTTTATTGCCTGACCATATATTTCACCTTTCCAGGGAGCAGGGCCATTAAACCCAGAGGTGACAGACGTGAGAGCTGTGGAGGAGCTGCAGCCAGGCCCCTCTGGGTCTGCCTGCTCCTGGTGGAGCACAAACAGCACCAGCCTGACCCAGGCACTCAGGAGGGCTCTGCACTCGGCCATGAGTCCCAAATCCATGGATCTCCCACAGTTTGGGACTCCCCACTCCTCGATATCCTGTTGCAGAGGGGATGAGCAGAGGGGATGTTCTGCCCCTGTTCTTGTGGCAGAACAGCTCTCTGGAGCTGTAACTTGTGACCCCAAAGCCCCCAGAGCCCCCAAAGGATGTTCCCTATGTTGGCAGCAGCGGCTTTTCTGGTTTTGTGAAGAAATTTTGGACTCTGAAAGGAAAGAAGAATGTTGGCTCTCCTTTCCCATGCCATGCACGAGGCTGCCTCTGTCTCCAGAGTAGCCACAGATTTCTGCATTTCTGCTTTGTTCATTTTCCTACGCAGTCTCCAGGGAAAACAAGAGGAAGACAAAGAAACCCCAGTGTCTTGCGGGATCACAGACACAGCTGTAATCATCTTCAGTTAAAAATAATTCCTTTAAATGTCCCTAGACCAAGTTCCATTTTCCCTGGGGGTGATACATAACTAATAAAACTGATAGACCCCCTTTGCAGTCGGGTGTTTGTGTGTATATACATTTACTCATGCACATATAAATTGTTCTTTTTCCATAGGAGTCTCCTGTAAAGTTCATTATGGTCATGTGGAACTGCCTGTGCTCAGACACACTGCACAGATACTTCCTTTGGTTTTATTGTCTGTGACCACTATACTTATATTTTATAGCAGCCTAATTACAGACAATCCCCTTTAAATGCTGACAAGCAGTGCTAAGTTATTCTGCAGGTGAATGAGTAGATGTAACATTTCTCTGTGTTCTCTAAAATTGTGTAGTAGTATTAACTGGATTTGTCAACAGCAGGGCTGTCTGGAGAAATTATTCCATTTTAAAAATGTCCTTGATTTCCCATCACCAGTAGCACCGAATCCACAGTGTCTGGGGAATGGTTTTGTCATGGAGGAAGTGGAGGATTAAAAAATTCAATGGGTTTGCATGAAACCTCCCACACTGCTTAGTTTATAACAATAAAAGGCCATGATGCTTCCTTACAAATCAGTTGAGGGGATAGAATTAAGGAAAAACTAAAAATTAATAATCCAGGTGAGGCCAAGTTGGGCTCTCTGGCTCTACCTGTGCTACACAGCCCAGACAGATACAATTCCAGTCTTTTTCCTAGCACTGCTACCATAGATAATAAAACTAATTTAATTTTCTGTCACTCTTTTCATTTTAATGGACACCCAGAGATTTCACAGCCATAGGAGACCAGTGCACAAAAACCACATCTTTTCTGGAATGAACAGACACAGAAAACGAGAAACCTTGTCTGGAAATGCCAGAAGAAACATTGTCATGCAAAAAACCAGCCTTTAAATATTGAAAACATATAAAGGACAATATACAGCAGAGGAGAAACAGGCTGAATAAAACATGCTGCTATTAAAGCCCTGGAGCCGAGTCCTGGGGGGATTTGCAGTTTCCTGCTGCAGGCTGTGATTTTGCAGGGATTCTGAGAGGAGTCCGTGGGTCTGCAGAGACGCAGAGCCTGCAGAGCTGTTCCCGTGCTGTCACAGGTAGCGACGCCCTCCCAGGCTCAGTCTGGCACTTCCAAACCCAACAGGATCTTTCTTTTTTCAGCTCGGTGCCTCGGAGGCTCTCGCACGGTACCCCCTGCTCATCCCACCCCGGCGGGAAGCGCAGTATAAATAGCTGCCAGTAGATGACAGATAGAACATGGACATGACAACAGTGTCCTCCCCCTGCTCCCGCAGCCGGTGCAGCAATTCCTGTCCTCATCCTCCCCTTGCTGGGGCTGTGGGGGCACAGGGGGGCTGGCAATTCGGGCTGGCTCCAGGTGAGCTGTCCCCAAAACCCCATCCCAGGTGAGCGGGCAGGTGTGAGTTTATCTGAGCCAAGTGATAACCTCAGGTTAATGAGGACTTTGCATCATTTAAGAGACGGTCATAACTGGGAGCTGATGTCATTTGTTCAGTGCTTCAGCGAGCTCCCACTTTGGCTCTTTTTCCCCCTAAACCCCTGCAGCAGTTCTGTCCAGCTCGGGGATAATGGAGGGGATTAAAAATCAGCTCCTCATCTCTTGCTAATTCTGTTTGTTTCGCTGTCCTACATCCAGAGCAACTAAATAGGGGCAGGATGTCCAGCTTTGGGAACCCTCATTTGGTTTGCTTGGCAAGAGGCCAGGGAAGAGCAGAAAGATAATGATAAGAGATGTGGAAAACATGACCTGTAAGACTGTAGGAATTGGGTTTGTTTAGTCTAGAGAAGAGAAGAACCAGAAAAGTTTTGATAAGAGGAAAGATATGACAAAAGTCTTCCAAAATGCAGAGGTTTGTTATAAAGAGAACAACCCTCTTCTTTCTCCTTCAGAAATCACCTTATTTGCAGCAAAGACGACTGGGGTTAAGGCATTATGAAAACATCTTTCCTACATGCTGGAGCAGGCAAATCCTGGACCAGGCTGTGTAAAGCAGTTCTGGTGTCCCCTCTGCACTGGGGGCTTTCAGAACAGCTCGTTGAGGCCACGTTTCTCTGCCAGCTCCTCCTGGAGCCTCAGTGCAGGCTGTGCCTTGGGGATGTGGCCGTGTGCAGGTGCCTCATTTTGGGCACTTCTCGTGCACACCCAGAGCAAGGGCCTGTCCTGGGAAGGAGATGAGCCCTGGCCTGAAGTCAGAGGAGAAGGGGCTTGCAGAAGTCAGTCTCCAGTCCTGCAAAGCTGGTAAATATTTCACGAGGTTCACCCAGCCTCAAACTCCACTTGACAAAGCCTGCCCGGCCACTCTCCTCATGAGCTCTGAAGAGTCTGGATCCAACACTGAGCTGGCAATTTGCTGAAGACACGTGGGGGAGAAAAGAAACCAAACTTGCTCTGTTTAGACTGACATTGGCTCCCCACTGCTGACAGCAGTCCAGATTTGGGGTCTGGTCCTTCTCCCGCTGAATCCCACAGGGATTTTTTCTGTTGGCATCAATGGGGGCAGTAAAAAGCCATTGTATCTGTCACTGCAGATTGCCAGTGGAAGACAAACTGGAGCTGCTAAGTGCTGTCTGTAATGAGAGATCATTTCTTCCCTCCCTCCTCCTCTCTCTCAAAGTCCATTTTCAGACCATAACCACATTTTAATGAATAAAAAGTTGTTGTTTCAAATCCTTGCAGAACTGCAGTCCCTGCCAAGCCTGTTTTTCTTCTGGAAAGACAGATGCATGTGCTCACATTATGGTAGTAGTTTTTTGCATGCAATATATTTTCAGTGATGTTCATGAAAGTAGAATTAGTGACACTAATAATGACAAATCAGAGGGCTAATATTGTTTAACCCTGTTAAAGAGTGTTATTACATTTACATGTTCCCACAGAGTAAATGCTGTTCAACTCAGACATATGTCTTGCTATCTGTTTATTTTTATGAATCAGAAATGAATCAGCAGTCAAAGAGTGTCCTGTAGATTTACTTGTCTCGTATACCATTTTAGAAGGGAAAGAAACCCCTCTTTTAGGGCTCACAGAATCATTTTGCATTCAGAAGAGGCATAATAGTAATATCAAATTAATTCTAATCAATAAAACAAAATATTGCAGGTGTGCACAGATTAACCCCAAAATGCTGGGCCATTGAGGGGCCAGCCTGTGCTCCTGCTGGTGAAAAACTCATTCCTATTCCGAGGGTGAAGGCAAGAAACACCTTCAAATCTGATCTCCTGTGTGCAGCTGGCTGCTTTTCTCTGTTTGTGAGCACATTCAGAGCTGCTTTTCCTCAAGCCAAAGAGTCTTTCAGAATGCACAGAGCAAAAGCACAGGGTACTCTGCAGCACTTAGGTTCTATTTGTGGACAAGACCTACAGTTGAAAAGTGATTCTTTCTCTGCACTGCACTCAGCAGGTAAATAAAATAAAATGACAGTCCCTAATATGATGTTTCTATCCTTATCTTTCTTTGATACTCAGGGACTCTTGAAGAAAGTGTTAGGATCGTTGGATAAGACTTTGAGAAGAATCCCCTTCTCTTTGAATTGTTAGTTCTCAACCATGTCCAGCCCTCATTTGTAACCAACTGATAACAGGCTTGATAATCTCTGCCTTAAACAAAATAAAATCAATAAACTGCTTCAGAAATTTGACCAAAAAAAAGTTATGTAAGAGGTAAGAAAAACATCCCACTTTCTTAAAGCATTAGATATTCCAAGAATTACAGAAGGTAATTTAAATTCAACTCAGCCACCACTGTTGCAATATTGAGGTTTTAAAGTCAGTTTATTTATATTTTAACTTTGCAGTTTCCCATAAGGCATGGTCAAAGTCTTTAGCAGAATCACTGACATTAGGAATTCTCGTCCTCCTTTTCCCTTGCTCCTTATCAAGTGTACTTTGTTTCCTGCAATGGTTTATTGGGACCATCTGCATCTCCTCCTGTTTTCTCTCAGGCATGGAGATAAGATTTCACCTTTGGATGTCTGGTTGAAGTCCAGCTGGCAGTGGGGATGTGTTTGGTGGCGGTGGCTCCGTGCCTGTTGCATGCACGCGCCAGTCTCACATGGTGGCGACAGAAAATCCCACGTGAGAGGCACCCTCCGTGTGCAGGCCCAGCTTCACTTCCCTCCTCAAGGCCAGGGAGCTCCGAATCCTGAAACACAAGCTGCCCCAAGTCCTTATCCCAGTGATTAAACCAATGGTTGGGTCTTACAGAGACTGAGCCCTCACTGCTGTAGGAAGGGGATGGCAAGGCCTGGTGGGACAGCCAGGGTGTCCTTTGCCAAATCAACACCCAAACTGCTCTCCCCAACTGCTTTTGGGACAAATTCTGTCCTTGCAGCTGCCTCTCGCTCCTGCTTTCCTCCTTTCTGATCCACTGCCCAGCCCGAGAGCCGCCGATTGTTTCTGCGTCCCCTCAGGACCCTCAGCAGCTGATGACGAGGTGATGACCAAGTGATGACCAGCTGATGACCAGGTGATGACCAGGGAACAGCAAAAGCAAAAGCAAAAATGGCTCTTCCACCCAAAGCTGCCCAAGAAGAGGAAATTGCCACAGGAAGAGGTTCCATCTATCACAGCTCCGAGAGCTTTTGGATGTCTGGCCATCCTACCCCTCTCCCCTGTTATTGCTTTCTGCCCTATCCTGTACTTGAACATGAAGTGAAAAACCTTGATTTCAGCCCTTGGCAGTGGTGATTCTCACCAAGGCCAGCCCAGCTGGGAAATCTGGTTTCTTTGCAGCCAAGGCCTGGTAAAACACGCCACAGCAAATGGTTGGAAAGTGAAATCAGCCTCCAGGAGAAGGGGTGGAGGACAGCATCTCCTGGAGCAGGGGGAAGGATGGGAGAGCTCTCCTTCACCATTTATCTGGAAATCATGCAGAAATGTTGCAGTCTTTGAAGATAATAGAAGCAAAGACAGTTCCTTTCTATTCCCTTGCCTCTTCCTTTCCTCCCTTCATTTTGGAGACACATTATCCACACAGAGGGTCAAGTACCCACCAAATGAAAGATTTTTCAAAAGCTCATTGTGAGCATTTGCAATGCAGACAAACAATCTCAAGCCTCACTGCACATTCTCCCAAGAAACCAAAGGAACACCTTGTGCACTGTATCTTTTTTTTTCTTTCTTTTGTTATTCTATAAATATTTTTATTCTTTTTTATTTAGTATTTCATGAAGTACAAGAAACTCCGCATCTTTGTTCTGCCTATATGATGTTTAGAAAAGCCAAAGAGACAAATCTGTAAACAAGCTTTCTCTGTTTGTTAGATATTTTTTTTTTCCTTCTTAAATACAGGCTGCAAGTCTCAGAAAAAGTCAAGGACTCGAGTTTCTCTTTGTTTTGAGTGTCTGGCTGCATCTACTGTGCTTAAGTGTCAGCTCCAGATAAATAAGGGAATGAAAACAGAGAAGGTCTATTTAAGAAAAAATGTCTGTCCTTCAAAGTCTGGAGAGATAGAAGTGGATTTATCATCCCCTGGGCAACATCCAGGGAATGTTTTGGAACCTTGAGGCAAATTGTGGACACTGGAGTCTTTAGTGGTTTTGTGTGTCCTTAATATTGCACTGAGACCTGAACTGCTTCACATACAGAAAAGTGAAATAGTGGATTAAACCCATAAAGGAACGGGGCACAAGAAGGTCCTCGCACTGTGGGATACCCCATCCCTTTTCTGGGATATGCTGAGGAATGGATGTACAATTTCTGGACCTTGGGAAAAAGTGGGAATTTCTAAAGCACCTCTGCAGAAATATCACTTATATAATCATTTCAATTAGTGCAGTGCAGTCTTGCTTGTTTGGACTCATGTGATTACCTGAGAACCAAGGCTGAATTAAAAGGAAATTTAAAAGGAAAAAAAAAAAAAAGAAAAGTAGGTGTCTGTCTTAGAACTGTGGAGAAAAGTTTAAGGGAAACATGAACTTCTCCAGTGATTTCCCACAGAAATGGTTGGGATGTGTTATTTTCCTTCCCAGCTCTTTATTTTAACGACGTATGGTGAAGCAGCTCTGCCTCAGTGGGGATGTGCTGGTCTCACTGAGCTCTGCTGGCTCCCTGGGCTGGAGACATCTCAGAGTATTTTAGAACAACAACATTCATAATTGCACTACACGAGGAATCAAGATTAATACAGAAGAGTTACCATAACGACAACACCTCGACGTGGTGCAAGCACAAATACCTTACACATCCCAGGGAATGATTCAGTGCCATGTTGGGTGAAAAACATTCATCCTTTGAAGAGCAGACCACTGAAAATGGTGGTGCCTGAGTCATAATTTTGTGGCAGGAAATCTGTCTATGAGAAAAGGCTTTAGCAAATGAACCATTAGGATTTTATTGCTATTTTACCTACCAGTGGCTTTGTTAGCTACTGTAGAGACTGTCACCCACTTGCTGGCTGATCAGTCCTACAACTCAGCACATGCAGAACTGTTTCATCATACAATGTATGGCAACAGAACAGAGCAGGGGATCAGCACTGCACAAGCAGGAAAAGCAGCAGGAAAACTAAAAAAAAAAAATAAATCCCTCATCTTCTAGAGCTAAAGCTAAAGATGGCCCCAACATACAGTAGGAAGGAAAGAAAACACAAGTCATAGTGGCAAATTACAGATTATTTTCATGAATATGGGCTTTTTTTTTTTTGAGGGAAAAGTGTAGCTATTAAAAATGATCCAACTGGAGAGAGATGTAGTGAGAACAAAGATTAGGAGGGAATAGGGCAGGGAGGAGAGGGCAGCGGGGTTTTATGGAAAATGATGAGGGTGGACAAAGGGAGGCGACTCCAGCAGATGATTTAACACAGACCTGCTCTTCCATCCTCACACCCAGCAGTGGCTGCTGCCTTCACAAACCCCTTCCTGACTTCCATGCTCCAGTGTCACTGCAGTGCTCAGATAAAATACCACATTTCAAAAGACCATTTGGCCTTTTGAGGCGTTTGGGGAATAGGAGTTCTTCATTTTTTTTTGTGTGAGACTTTTGATTGGTGTTCAACATTTCTTTAGGAAGCAGGTAGTCAAACACCACTGAGTTCCTTCCACCCCCTGGGCTCTAACGAGGTGCTCATCACACTGAGCTGTGCCAAATATTGAATAAAGAATGACCCAAAAAGGCCTCTGCATCTTCATCATTCCTCTTCACTTTCCAAAGTATCAGGCCTTGAGTTTCCTCTAAGTTTCCCTAAGTGTTGCTTTAATGCAAATTCTGCTTTTTTATTTATTCCCAGAAGAACAGTACTTCATTTTGCTTACAGTCCTTCACTGCTACCACAAAAAAAGAGCCAAAGTGATTTCTGCTGTGCTTGCTTTCATAGTGATATTCAGCAACGAGATTCTTTGTGTGAAAGAAACCCAGGAAAAGCAGCTTTTCCTAGCATTATAATTTGTTATAGTTAGGTGTTAAAGTTTTCAGCTGAGCTGCTGGTGACAAACACTGCATATGCTCCAGGCTGCGTAGGTTCCCACTAGGTTTTCTTTGTCCAGGTTAGGAACAGAGTAGTTTTAGGTTCCCACTGCAGATAACGGAGAGAAAAAAGGGGTTTTAAGAGCTGTTATTTATCCTGCTTAAGCTCTGGATCACTGTGAGGTGATTCTTCACCACTGAGTGCAAAGGGTTCACAGGGCTTTGCCAGCTGACACGAGGACATTGCAGGTGGGATGGTGATGCCCTAAGCAGCTCAACACCTCAACAGGGGAGAAAATAAGTGAATAGGAAAGAAAAGCAAGAGCAGGCAAGGAGGCTTGGAGAGATGAGGAACTGCCTGGAAATCACACAAGGCACTGGGATGGAAAGAGAACCCAGATCTCTTTATGAACCCCCTTTTTTGTGCATTCTGAACCATCCTCGCTCTGCCAGGCAAAAAGAACGTGACTGTATTTCCTTCTCTTCCCTTCCAGGAGTTGCATGTTAATTAAGCACTTACATTTTTCCAGAGCAACTGTAAGACCAGAAACCTCTTAAGTCAGATGGAAAGAACTAAATATTTCAGCCAATGTGAAGCAGCCAGAAAAACAAGCAATTGGGAGAAAAAAAAACATTGTGCAAATAAAATTGCTGAGGGGAATACAAAAATCACATGAGAAGGGCAGATAGGGGCATTGTGTGAAGGATAAGGAAGGGGAGTTAGGAACAAGGGAAGGCTTCTAATTTTGCTTTTTTAAGCACAGTTGGTGAACCATTATCATTGCCACTCCTGCTCTGCTCCCCAAGGTCTGTAACACAAGTGCTTCATTCCATACTCTGCACAAGTGTGAGGGTCCCACGACCTCGGGCAGGGGATAGGAGGGACTCAGGGGTGGGAGCTTTGCCAAATGGATCCACCACAGACAGAGAAATGAGCTCTCCTGCCATGGCTGACCTACCTCAAGAGTTTCTTGCCTTCCTTTTGCCCTGGAGCTGGAAATTTCTGCCTAATTCGTGGTGCCAAAGAGCAGATTAGCTCTTTGTGAGGATATGGAGGCAGAAACCTCTAAAAATCATGATCAAGGGATAAACTGATTACTTTATATGACCTGATCAGATTTTTATTCAGATTAAATGACCCTCACATGTCCCTTCCATCCTGTGGACTACAAAAATAGCATTTCCAATAGTTTTTCTCCAATAGACCTAGACAGCTCTCAGGGCCTCAACAGCCCCTGGTAAAACAAAAAGAGAGGGTCTCTCCAGACACACCAGCAAGCTCTTCAGAGCCAGCTCAGCCTTTCCTTCTCTGCCCTTGCTGGGGGATGGCATCCCAGCTTCTCCTCTGAAGAAAAAAGCCAAAGCCAAGTGTAAGATGAGCTGTGAAGGTGCAGACCTTGCTGCTGCTGCTCTCCCACAGCACTCAAGGAGTGCTGATTGCAACACCAGAACAGTGGAGCTTCTTCACTTGTTTTGAAACTGTCTCAGCTGGGAACACACCCCAGGCTGCTCTGTCATTCCTGGCTGTGTTTATAAACTGCTCTACTGGGACCTACAGGTGCTCAGCACCTCCCCAAACAGAGCTGGGACACAGCATTCCTGTGCCAGTTTGTGCACTTGGGGTTGTTTTTTAAACCGAACAACACTGGCAATCCCCAAACCCAGCCACACATCAGGCTGCCCCCTTAAATGCTGTCCAGTGAATAAAGTCCTTAATAACACCTGGAAAAGGATCTCTGCATCACAGAAGAACAAACTTTGCTCCAAAGAGGTTATCAGTGGGACCCCAGGAGACCAGTCACTGTGAAGCTTTACTTCATTCCAGAAATGTTTTGGAAGCAATTACTTCATCTTGTTCTTTATTCACGGGATTCACTTAACTGATGACATTATAGCTCAGTCCATTAAGTAAATGGGTTATATATTTTCTCCAGGTTTTGAGGAAGTAGTGTTGCAGTGTGTGTCACCATCATTGTCAGCAGTCAAGAGGGACAGGGACTCTTCACTTGTTTAGTGAGGTTTACCTCTGCTGAGATCTTAAATATGAAATATCTGGCTCAGGGTCTTTCATAACATTTGAGCAGGATTTTAAAAAAAATAAAAATAAAAATTAAAAAAAAAAAAAAAAAGAAAGCAAGTGTTGTTTTCACAAAAATTCCTGGCAGCTGTACCGTTTATTATGAGAGGAAAACGGAGCAAGAAAAATTGGCATGTCATTTCTTAAATGAATTTATATCCTCATTTCCTTTAGAAAATGAATCCCTGCTGCATCTAGGCATTTTCCATCCCTCTGCAGGGGCAAAGTTTGCAGAGCACAACTGAAATGCTCTGTTCTAGCACAGGCCAGGGTGCCCTACATGCCTTTGGTAATCAGATCCTTCCCCACCGCTGCTGCTGGTAGCACTTATAAAGGTTTTATTTCCCATTGCAATGGGTCTTAAAAGTCAGCAGCAGCTCAGAAAATAATCAGGGAGACATGATCAAAATTCTGGTCACTGGGGCCAAAATGCCTCTCCAAGATGGGCAGGAGCCCATCTGCTAAGAAGGGACTCGAGCTGCATTTGTGTCCCCGTGCTCAGGGGGAGCGTGCCAGGTGCTCCCTTTTCCTTTTGCTGGTTTTTCACCATTCCTCAGCATCCCAGGGAGCAGAGGCAGCAGGATGGGGAGGAGATTTGCCGAAAGAGAAGAGAATTTGGGAGCCAGTAAAAAGCACTGCTTTCGGAGCTGTCACAGAATGCTGTCACTCAAAAAGAAGTTTCGCACAAAATCTCCAAAACAACCTCTCTTCCTCCTCCACACTCATCCGCCTCCTCTGAGGGGTGGTGGTTAATATACTAAATACAACATAACCACTTGGAAAGCACTTTTCATTTTTGAGTCACCACCTTGCTATTTTTGCAGCCGAAAATACAGACTGGTGGAGTTGATGTCATTAATCTGGTACGCACAGGAACGACCTGGGGAGCCGGGTTGGAATTCTGAGGGAAAGGAGGCTCCCTGGGAAGTGTCTTCTGGGGAAGTCAGGATTGCAAGCAGTGCAAATGCATCACAGCCAAGGAAAGGAAGGAAAAAGAGGATAATAGCACTGTAACATCATTTCTAGCTGTCTACAGTCTGTGTTTTAAACCAGTATCAAATTAGGAAGAAGGAAAGGGGAGGAGGAAAAAAGGGGAAACATTTCATTTGCCCCCAACATAAGAGGTTTTGTTTTGGATACAGACTTTTTATTCTTTTTGTCTCAAATCCAAAAAATTACCCAGGAAAGAAATTTAAACCCCCAGAGTTATTTCAAAACGAGAAATCAAAGGCTCCTGTTTCAGCAAAAAGCTCACTGGGACTGGGTGGCAGACAGGGTGGGAACACCAGACATCAGTGCCTGGAAGCCTGACAAACACAAGGGAGGGCCTGAACACAACAAAGCTGGGACACGAAACCCACAGAATCTCCTGATGATTTGGGTCAACATATGGCTCAACACAACGTCTTTGGCCAACCTCGAGGTGTTTCAGTCTCCAGGGGAGCGCGTGCGATTTTCTCACATCAGAGAGGGGAGCACTGATGGTGCAGGGGAAGGAAAAGCTTCCCCCATCGTAGCTGATACGTGTTCTCTATAAACGGGGTGCTGGGGTGCTAAAGTGCTCCCCTGGATCTGCTCGGAGCTCGGAGGGGGTGTCCTGATCTCGGAGCTCAGAGGGGGTATCCTGATGGGGATTTTGGCTGCAGCACTGGGGGGTGTCAGGGGGTCCCCCAGGCAGGGCAGTGGGGGTGACACATTTCCCCTGCCAGGCTGCTGGGTCTGCACAGCCTGAGTGCAGCCTGGTGTCAATGGGACTATTATGATTTCACCCAGCCTCGCTGCTCTGGCTGCAGTTTCCCTGATTCCCTGAACAGCAGGGAAGGTCTAGACTGGAGCTGCAAAGATTTCCACATACACACACACAGACAAACACTTTTTTCCCCCTTTCCTGCCAGTTTCACCAACCATGAGAGCAATCCACAAAGCACATGAAGGTTCTTTCCCTGACCTGCTTGGCTGGCTTTTTTCAGCTGGTCTGAATGGCTCTGCAAACCTAACCATGAACACACAGAAAACACGTTTGAGCCTCTTGCAGAAGAGTTAAACTCTGGGAAAGAAGAAATGTTGGTATCAAAGGAGCAGAGAAAAACAAATACATCCATGCTATGGGAGAGAGTAACTGTGGGATGGAGAGGGACAGTTCAAGGCTGGGACTAGATATGCAAGGAGAGAAACTTGCCCAAACATCAGTTGCTTTTTCTAAACAGGAGATAAAACATCTGCACTTGGATCTGAGCTCCCCTCCTGTCATTCTCAAGAGGCAAGGGACAGACAAACACACCAGGGCCAAAATCTCCAAACCCAGGGCACTGCCAGGGCACACAGCCCCACACAGGTGCCAGAGCTCTGTGCTGCTGCTCCCCTGCCATCCCCGGAGCTCAGGATGGGAAGGAGCTGCAGTCAGGGGCAATGTGCTCAGCCAGAAGAGAATGCAGCACTGACTCTGCTCTGAGCCGGGCTGGGATCAGGAGCAGACAAAAATTATTCAAGCATTACAAGCCCTGCACAGTACTCCCTGTGGGCAGATGTTCTCCTGCTGTGTACTTTGTGTCTGCACTGGTGAACCAGAAGCATCTGAGAGCTCTCAGTTGTGCTCTCAGCTCCCTCCTCACCCAGGGTCAGGCCAAGCTCCGAGCCTGCACAGCAGCTGCTTTCCCCAGGGAGGGAACCACGGGCAGGACAAGGCACGGGGGAGAGGTGGGGCAGGTGGGAGCAGAGCTGCTGCATTCGGCTCCTTGAGCAGAGCATCTCAGTCTGGTGAGCTTTAGAGGGGCTCTGCACGCCCGGTGCCCTGGTGCACAGAACAAGCACAGCCAGATGTGATAACCTGAGCCTGGATGTGCCCTGGCTCTGCTGCTCTGCAGGTTCAGGCTGAGCCATCAGTGACCTGCTGAGGTTGCTCCAGCTGCAGGGGCATCACAGCACCCCACAGGAGGCCACGGAGCTGCTCTGCCAGAGGAACAGGGATCCCAGGGACAGAAACCCTGCTGGGACTCAGAGCAGCCCCAGCCCCTGTGTACAAGGGGTGTGACTGGGCAGCCCAGGGTGTGCTGCTCTGTCACTGCTCCAGGGACCCCCTTCAAAACCCCAAAAGACAAACAGAACAAGCAGCAAGGTCAGAGGAGGCCAGGGAAGAATCCTGCAATGATTCCTGTACCCGCAACCAATCCATGAAACTCAGCCATGACCAGAGGCATTTCCAGGAGACAATACCATGTCAGCAGACTTGGCTGCTTTTACGATAATTTCCTTAGAAAGGGATGATTTTGGTATAGGCAACAACATAAACAATTTGAAAATAATCTGACTTTTATCAGTCTCAAGTTAAAAAAAAAAAGAAGGGAAAGGAAAAAACACTCCAGTGCACAGGCAAGAGGACCTTCAGGAGGAATGCAAACAACAGCTGCATTTGTTTGTGTTTGATTTTCAATTTTTTTTAAAGCAAAAGTAGGCATGTAAGAATGAATCTTATTAATTAAATATTGATTCAAAATATTAATGCCTTGTAATAGGAATAAACCCTTCAGTCTCCTCCTGCCCCTGCTTTTAATGAAGAACTTTTCTGTTTTCAGACTCTGAAGTACAAAAGTAGAAATCAAAGATTTCTTCTCTCTGCCCTACTTGGTATATCATTCCAGTCCAGTGCAGTTGTTCCAGTTATTCTTAAAATACCCTAAACAAATCAAAATCCCTTCAGGAAATTACAGTTAAAAGAATACTTGTTTCGTTTAGTGATCCTTCCTCTCTGGTAGGTTCAACACATTTGTGTCAGGTGTTACAGTTGGCATCAGCTGCCATTGTATTGGTATTTGCTTTTCTATTTCAGTTTGCACAATCCCTATCTCACAATGGGCCATGCCAACAATTTCCATGCTGGAAAACACAGAAATAAACACAGGAACAACTGTTCTGCATTACTGCATGGTGACCAGAGAAAATTATTTTTCCCCCCTCTTCTTTCCTAATGACTCACACCTTCCAAAATCACATAATCTAAAGTCCATGTAACCTGCTTTTTCTCTTGACGCCACTTCTCTCTTTTCCCCTCTCCAACTAAGCAATGCAGTAAGAAAAAATTTGCATCTTGGTTCTTTTTATTCTCTCTTTGATAAGAATGATCTGATCTCAATGAGACGCAATGGAGAAAACCTCCAAAGGTTTAAATTCATTTATTTGAAGCTTAGCTGAACCTTTAAACATCCCACCCCTCTGCCTAATCCCTCAACAAGCTCACATTTCCCCTTTGCCCTCCATGGGCTTGCCTACAGGGAAATACCTTCCCAGAACAGCTGTACCAGAATAATTAATCCTCCACAGACAGGCCAGTAAAATATCCTGCCTGGATATTACTCTGGAATAAAAATGATATTCTGGAAGCACGGATTTGTGCAGCCATGGCTTTTATTCCAGAATCTGTGGAGGGGTTTGTCCCTGCAGGTGGCACATGCAGGGACATTCTGGGAAGGACAATCCACCCAGTGAGGGTTTGAGGGAGAGTGAACTTCAAGAAGATGCTGGGATTAAAACTGGGGGTGTTCTCTTCCTCCACCACCTCTGCCTTTTGGAAAGTTCTTCTCACCATCCTGCTTTGGTTTCCATTTTTTTTTTTTTAGTAGAAATCTAATACTGCTTTGGGGATTAATTAATTGATGAATATAGAGAGCCTGAAAAGTGTAAAGCACTACAGAGGAGTTAAGTGTTATAATTAGGAGTAATTCTGATCTTGATTACAATGAGGTAAAGCTGGAAGTCCTATACCACAGAAAGATATAACCTGATAAAAAAAAAAAAGAAAGATCAGAATCAGGGTCTTATGATTTTAAATGTAAACTTGGGCAGATTCCCTGCTGAGTTACATCTGCAACTGTAATAAGATCAAGGAACATGACAACTTGTCATTTCAGTAACAGATATAGGGAGAATGCCCTTTAAAAAAAATTAAACAGGAAGGAAATTTTTAAAGTGTTTTCTTTGGCTCTGAAACATATGCCCAGGGAGAAACTGTTCTCAGCAATGCAGTGGATCTTGAAATATTTACTGGGTCTGGCATTTAACATAATCTTTCTTGTATAAACAATATAGAAAAAACACATATTATCTTAGACTGCAATCTAGTGTGAGGATGAGATGATATTTTAATAGAGCTGCATTCATCAACTGTAACAAGAGAGGAAATGTGCTCCAATCCAACATGCCCTGTGGGCAATGTAAATAAGAGTAAGTGACTTGGACCATCGGATAAGTGCAGCAAGGGGAGGCAAACAGAGGGACAGAGGCCTGCCAGGAGGGAAGGGATTGTGGGCAGGGGGATCTTCATCTGCCCTGGGAGGGAAGGCAGGGTGGGCAGGGGATCTTCATCTGCCCAGGGAGGGATTGCAGTGTGGGCAGGGGATCTTCATCTGCCCTGGGAGGGATTGCAGGCTGGGCAGGGGGATATGGCCAGGGAGGGACTGCAGTGTGGGCAGTGTGGGCAGGGGGATATGGCCAGGGAGGAGGACAATGTAGGCAGTGTGGGCAGGGGGATCTCACCAGGCCAGGTGCCCCTCACACCAGGATCCCAGCCACTCACTCCACTCATCCCAAGGAAACCTGAATTTCTCACTTGGCTTGCAGTGGGATTTGCATGTCTAGCCAGTGACACCACTATTTTCAGAAGTAATTAAATTTTTAATTACGCTTCTTAATAAGCAGTAGCTACTGTTTTGCAGTTCTGTTTCTGTCCCTGCTGGATGCCCATGGAGCAGTGCCATGAAGCTCCAGCTGCTCTTCCAAGGGGGTCAGGGTGTGCCCAGCTGGGATTACAGCCACTGGAATCACACTGAGCTGTACCTTCCAGAGCCCCAGGAACATCCCTTCAAGATTTTTCCAACACAAGTTTGGAGAAAGAACAGTGAAGGCTGAAAGGCCAAGATACTCAACCGTTTTCAAACTTGCAGACAGATTTATTCTTGGGACCAAAATCCCGACTTTCCTTTAAACCAGGTCTTCAGGTATTCTGGTAATTGTAGGGGAAAAAAATAAAGGGAAAGTGGTCCTGTACGGGCAATAAAACTGCAATATACACTCTCCAAAGAGGACTTGTGCTGGAGCACATGCTGTATTGAAAATCATCAGGGAAAGACAGTGAATTATTTGTGACCTTGGGCAAGATGTTTAATGTTTTACTGGTTCAGACAGGCAGAGTCACACACACCAAAACTACAACAGCTTCCCCTTTCTCTCTCTGTGCAGAAGGGGACAGGGCTGTGAAAGAATGACTGAGTGTAAAAGTTTGAAACAGATTCTAAGATAGAAGAGGTCTAAATAAAATATGAAGAGGTTAAAAGGCAGCTCATTGTTTGACTTGTCTTCAGACAGGACATCTGAGCAAGATGCAGCTGGATCCCTCAAGCTTTTGGCATTTAAAGGACCCCTGACCTTCCCAAAGCAGTCCCAAGACTCCCTTGCACCCATTTGCAGAGAAAACAAAAGACCCTGAACACTGACTGCTCACTGATTTGCATTTCTCTCCCTGGAGCTTGCCAGCTTGTCTTCTCCTTGAGTGGGAAGACAGGCAAGGTTTTTATTATTTTCCAGTCCTTGCTTGATGCAGCTGTTGTAGGGGCCATGGGCAGATGATGGAGCACAAGCTGAGCATCCCTGAGCTGAAATGTCCATCAGCAGAGTGTCAGGATCTGAGACTGTCCCAGCCCCTTTAATGTCATTCTCTCACATCTCAGCAGCTTTCAGATGTACAGCAAACACTGAAACCCTACAGCAGGGCTGATCCTGCCCTCACTGAACCCTTCAGCAGCCTAAACCTCCATGAAAAACCTGCCACGAGGGTGGCTGCCACTGCAGCCTTGCTGTTCTGACCCAGCTCACAAGGGCTGAGTGGGCTCAAAGGCATCTTCCCTTTTCCCTCCCCTGGGACAGCCAGCAGCCTGATCTCTGCCAGCCTGGTTCAGCTTTGGCCTGAACACGAATCCTGCAGTTGGGACTGACCTTCCCTCCTGCTCTGCCCTCCCTCACAGCTGGGGCTGCACAAGTGCCACCTGAGCAGCCCCATCCCTGCACCTGCATCACCGACCAGGTACCCAAAGGTAGCACCGAGGGGCTGTGATTGGCCTTCCAGTGACCACCAGCACTTCAGCAGTTCAGCTACTCATTTTCTAATTGCTGCTAATGAGTGGGCACGGCAGCCCAACTGGAGACACAGCCAGGGCACAGAGGGCAAGGCCTCCAGTTCAGGTCCTAAATTTATCTCGCATTCTAAAGTAAGGTCTGAACCTCCAAGGTTTTGACTTCTTCAGATTCCCTTGTTATGAAGTTATGAGAAAACATTTGTGGTCGGGTGATTTCCTTTTGCCCTAGACAGCTGCCAAGAGCAGCAGAATGGCCCGAGGCAAAATGTGATGTGGGTGTAAGGAGTGTCTTAAGCCAATAAGTTAAAGCGATGGGTTAGAAAGCCTGGGGAAAAAAACGAGCCAATAATTGCTGAAGATCTTCCTATTCTGCTACTTTTATTCAGTCAGATTCAGTGGCCCCTCTCCAGGCCTTCAGCCTTCTCCACGCCTTGGAAAAAGAACCTTATTAATCATTTTGCTTCTATTGTTTAATTACCCTGAGCATCAGCAGAACAGATCAACGCTTGGCTCTTCACACAAATCCCACCCTCTCAGACTGCAGCATCCCAGCAGCTCCCACTCCATGGACAGCAGAGGCCAAAGTACTCAAAGTATTTGCTGCCCTTATGTTGTTTGGAGTAAAGAGGGATTAAAAATTACACCCTGCCAGTGCTGCTGGAAGACTCACTTGATGAGTAGTCTCCATCGAGAAAGGATGAAAACTCTCCACCAAATGTTAAAGAAAAAGGAGGTGGAAAAATGGATTAGCAGCTCAGAGACAATCACCACAGATCGTGTTTGTTCTTTTTGAAAAAAAAAAATAAAATCCGGTTTTAATGAACACATGCACTTCTTATCTCCAAAAAAATATTCCCAACTGAAGGCAAATCTCTTTGAACAGTCACTACTTTTAGTGGTATCAGGGAGGAGAGGAGTGTTGGCTCCCAAATTGAAAAGTTGGGGGGGCAACAGGAAAGGAGGGAAGGGGAATTTTGAGTTAATCCAACATTTTTGCCAGCAGCAATGCCAGTGGAGAGCCCCTGGCTGAGGGCAGAGCTCCATCCCTGCACAAACAGGAACCCACACAGTGTCCAAGAGGCCCTGTTTGGACTGAGAGTGGCCATGGTTCAGGGCTGCCCTGGGGCAGAGATGGGCTTTCAGTTCATTATTATTATTATTTATAACAAGAGCAGATCTATTTTTTTTTATATATCTGCATAAAGACTGTTAAAATCCAGCTTTTGCATCCCCTGCCAAATGACTGTGCACTGACCTGTCTCTCTCTGGAGGCCTCAGTCTGAGTCTCTCATGAGGCATTCACTGAATAAAGCTGCTTGGTTATCAGGTAATATTTTATACCAAGACTGAATCTTTATTTAATAGTCAGAGTTTTCTATTGATTCATGCAGCCAGCTATGGTGACTAAGAGCTGTGATTCATTGACACCTGTTGGGTTTGAGGTTTCTTTTCACTCTTTACAACCTCTTCCTTCTGCTTCCCCTAAACACACACTTTTTTTTCTACTTTTTGTTTTTCTTTTAATACAAAGGAATAAAAAAAGAGGCTATTTTTTGGCAGTATCTCTACAATTGTAGTAAAATTGATATCTTGGTAGATGTCATATGTGCAGCTATTTTGGACCTGTCTGCAAATTCCTAAAACCATCCTATTTACCTTAATTTTTTTTTAATCACAGAGGATATATGAGGTGAAGTCAAGCATATGGGCTACAAGAAAACTGTGTATGACTCATGACAGCCACTCAAAATTTAGCTATTCCATGGCCACTTTTTCCATGTACATATACAATACCCTGCCTAGAAGAGATTAATCTTCACCTCTAGCAGGGGTCTCACCCTTTGATGACCCTTTAGGAGCTGTGTATGGCAGGCAATGAAACCCCAGACCTTCCTCCCCCTGGGGAGCCTCCCTGGCCCTTCAGCCCAGCTTTGTTGCTCTCACCTTCCCTAATCACCCTCCTGCCCAAGGAGATTATGAGCATCAGGCATGAAGCCACGGCCTCGTTAAATCAAACCTGACTTTTACTGTTGGTGTCAGTGAGGCCAGGGGTTCATTATGGGCCCTCTTTCCAGGCCTGACTAACAACAGCTTCACCTGGGATAAAGCTGGGTGTTTCCAGGATTTAATTCATTAGTGTGTCATGATTCCACACTCCTGACTGCTTCTGTGGAACTGCAAGACAAATAAAAGCTAAATATTTGAAATGCAAGCACTAAGGCCACTCAGAGCAAAATCACTATTCTTTTTCTTTTTTTCCCTTTATCCTTTTTTTTTCACAATCCACCTTTAAAATCTTTTTCCCTTGGAGCCTGTCAAAGCTGCCTCCCCAGGGCTCTCCCCTATTGTGCCTGTCCTCATGCAGTCCCTTTGTAACAGCCAAGCTGTGCAGGGGATGCTCAGGCTGAATTGGAAAGCAGGTCTGTGTCTGATCTGCAGACATACCTCCAGCCTTATTTCTCTTCCCTTAATGTATTCCAGTCTATGCCTGGTAGTTAAAATCTTCAATTCTACCACTCTCTCCTTTTTACATGCCTGTTTTATTTGCACAGTCATTTCACAGTCCAGTTGTTCTTTCTGGTCAGGTGGCCTATAAAATATTTCTATTACCAGTTTACTCTCTGAAACATCTCCAACTGCAGCCCATAATGACACAGCAGCCCCATTCCAGCCTCTCTCAGATCCCCACTTTCAAAGGCTAATAAATCCTTTTCCTTCTCAAATAGCTCTCTCTCCTCTCATTCCTTTCTCTTGCTCCCCAAACAATCTAAACAATCTCTACTCTTTAATGTTAATATCTCTGTTATCTTCTAAGGAAACTGCAGCTCCATCCATATCTATTTCCCAATGGGCAGTGCCCACATGCACAGCTCAACTCCTGGTACCCTGTGATTGTCCTCCTCCTCTTCCCATTCTCTGCACAAATAAAACTTTTTCCTGACCACATCTGGGGCTGACACCTCGCTGTTCCTGAGCTGGTTCTCATTTCTGTCCATCACCCTGCAAGTCTCCCCTTCACCAACTGCTTCCAATTTGTCTGGAGGGGATGATCTGGTTAGAGTCAGGGATTTCTACATTTTAATCCACTTTTTCCACTGTATCCCATAAATATATTTAACTACCTTCCCCACTCCCATTGCATAGATTTCCATCTTCATTGTGCTGGGAAGATGAATCCAGTGCTCAGGGTTGAAACTGCCCTTGAGGTTTTCACTCTGCACCTTCACCTCCAAAGCCTGAAACTCCTCCAGCTGCATTTTCTCAGCACACATTTCTGCCTCCTCCTCCTCCTCCTCCTGGGCAAACCCTGTGAAAGGACCCTGCAGCACTGACCCCGAGCCCTCCTGTTTGGCCTGCCAGGAGCTCCACATGGAGTGTCCTCAGCAAGGTTTTCTAAAGCAGCCAAATGAGGCACAGAACTTCCCAAATGGAGCTCAGAATGACCCTGGAAGCTGGGATGTCCATGTTCTTTTGTCATCACTGACATGTGAAACCATGGGAAACAGCAAATCCCCTCACACTGGGGAAAAAGCAGAGCCAGGAGTGGCTTAGGGTTTGCTCTCGTGTGCCAAGGTGTTTTTAAACATCAAGCCAAAATTTGAGGAAATTTACTCTACACTAAACTTAACTATGTTAAAAAGGAAATTTGGCCTCGAAATTATTTGGTCCTAAGGTGACCGTAAAACGGGATTTAAATGTATTTAAATGATCTTGAGAAGAGCTTGGGAGAGATGCAGAGGGGTAGAGCCAGCACAGTTCACAGCACCCAGCAATCCACCCTGCTCCCTGCTCCAAGTCCTCATTTGCCAAAAAGGAGGAGAAAAGCAATTTCCTTCTTCTTCTCTCCTGCAGCCCTGTGACTGGAATCTCCAAACAGCCCTGTGGGGCTCCCTAAAATCCAGGGAATCAGCTGTATTTTGCACCACAGGAAAGCTCTGAATGCAGTGATTGTTACTGGTACAGGCACCTCAGCCACTGCTGTCCTACCAGACACCTCCAGCCCAGCAGCCAAACGTCCCCAGTGAGCCCGTGATGCCTCTAGGGAGCACAAACCCCAGGTGATCTGCAGGATCATCTTGAGGACATGGCCCTGCAGGACATCTCTGTGACACCTTGGCTGGAGCTGCTTTCCCAGTGCTGAGGCTGGAGGGAGGGCTGGAATCTCCAGCCTCTTAGCCCACTTGTGAGCAGCTGAGAACATCCAGAGCACATCCCTTCCTGTAAACCCTGGAAAAACTCCCGCTGTGGTTTCCCCATCCTGGGTGTTGACACATGTCCTTGGGCCTTGGAGCAGTTGGACTTGGTCTGAACTGGGTCAGATGGACCCCACTTTTGCCCTAAGCCCATTGGTGTAACATTTAAGTCTCTCCTCTTGCAACTTCCAGTTGACATTCCTAAAATTCTGAGAATCTGCTTTCCTTGTAAGCCCCCCAAAAAAGGCTTGGGGGAAATTTAGAAATTTCAGTAGAAGTTGTCTTGGATAAGGACTGATTTGTGCCTCCCACGGGTGCATATCTTGCATTAAGGGGTCAAATACAAGACTCAGAGTTAAGAACTGTTAAGGGTTTGATCCTGTCACTGATTTTATATGTGACCAAAACCAATTAATTTTTCCTCTTTATCTGCAACTTTTGTCATCTGGAAAATTGACTACTAAAGATAATCCAAACCCACGCATTTTCTCGTATCGAATTTGCTGACAACCATGCAGCACTCTCAGGTAGAAGGGTGAGTTCTTTAGCAGTTATCTTGTCACCCAATAAAACAAAATTATTAAAATATTTCTCCTCTCCCAAACAGAAGTTTCTGCTGTCATTTACGGGAACAGAAGCGATACAGGAGGAGAGGTCATGGAGCTCCAGTGTCCCCACAGCTCCGTGTGACACCAGGAGGTGAACCTGGGCTGTTCCAGGACACAGCATCTCCTTTCCCAGCTCACTGCACAGCCCGTCCCACTGCAGAGCACTGAACCACAGCTCAGCTGCTGCAAGAAGTCACCCCAGGACACTGCCAGGAGGAGGTGCAGGGCTGAGCATCTCTGCCCTGCTCTTTGCCCTTCTCTTGTGCAAGGGGTGCAGTTTGCTGAAAAGCACAGCACGGTCCTGCTGGGACCCCAGCATTTATGGGACACATCCCATAGACACAGCTTTGCTGGGTAAATGACACAGTTAAACAAGGTAAATCAACAATGAGGGAGAGGATGAGAAAATTATATTGACTGTAATGTTTACAAACACTCGTCACCTTCCAACTCGGTGATGAATTGGTAATAGTTTTGCTGGAAGAAAAGATCCCTCTTGCTTTAAAGACAGCTATTTGATGAGACACAAGGGAGACAATTAAACATTTAATTCAGTTTGACCTGCTCTGTCATTACAGCTCTTTGTTTCCCATCTCTTTCTTTTCCTCTGACCTTTAGGACGTGGTACTTGGCGGCTTGTTTTTATTTTTTTTTAATTTTTTTTTCATTTTGACCAGGTCAAATCAAACAGCTCCTGCTTCCCAAAGATAACATGAAGGCAGAATATTAATGCAGCCTCCCCCTATTGTGTCCCTGAGCCTCCCTTCCCCCCGTGCCCCCAGCCCACACCCCACACACCCCCTGCCTCACTCTCATTTGCACAAAAGCACACCGAGTCCCCTCTCAGCAGCCCACCTTGAACAAAACACTCCAGGACTCTCGAAACAGCAGAAGTGCTAATCAAGCAGGGCCCTGTGCTCTGTGCTTCTGCAGTGGTTGCCTGGCATAGAAATGGGCTGTCTGGCCGCAGCTATGAGGTAACGTCTGGCTTTTTTGCCAAGCTGCAGAACTAGTCAGACACTCCCTGGAACAACATTTCTTCAGGAAAAAAAAAAAAAAAGAAAGAAAGAAAAAAGAAAAAAAAAAAAAAGTTAGGCAAGAAATGATCTTCCAGAAACTTCCTTGCATCTTTCTGTGTGTGGGGATTTTTTTTTTTCTTTTTGGAAAAGTTATATAACCAATTACTTAGAATGCAACGGGTTTCATCAGCTGATTTTTGGGCAGTAATCTTATGAAACTGATTTCTCACACTTACTAGGCAAACTGGAAATTTGGAAAGGGGAAAGAACACACATACTCAAAATATATACACACACAGATGTACCCCACTCTTTTTCCTGCAACACTGTCTAGATCCACCAGCTATTTTTGGATGCAACCTGAAATAGAGCAATACAAATTCAAGCAAGGCAGAGCTAACCTGCATCTGCAGCATCTTTTTTTGCAGCGCCACTGATTAATCTAATTAACCACTGAGAGGAATTTTTTCACACTGCAGCAGCAGCAGCAGCCCTTCTATTTCCCATATAAATTCCTTATTTACTGCTGTTGCATAATATTGTCGATTCAGTGTATTCTTCTTTTTATAACAGCACAGGCAATTTGATTTTTTTTTTCCTGAAGGACAGAAAATACACAGTTCATTTTCCTGCAGTGAAGGTTGAGAAACAACGTGAACTGAGGAGACTCAGCTGTTACTTTGGAGGTTCAAGCTAACAGCACCTCTTGCATTAATTGCAGTATACCTAGACCATTAATTTAGGCTTGTCCCAAGGTGACACACTGGGAAGAGTTAATTCCTGAGCAGCAGCAGCAGCTCTGGAAAGGTGCAGGAAGGAATGCCTTGTCCTCAGGGCAGGAGCAGCCAATGGAGCCGGGTGCCGGTGATGTAATGCCTCAAACCTGGTGCATCATTGGTCCCGCACATATTAGACTTGATATGATTTTTGGAGAGTTTGGCGAGAGGAATTTGTGCAGAGGAGCCTGTAAATTTCCCTGCACCAAGGGCATTTCTCTTCCATCCTCCAGCGCTCCTCGGCTGGGCAGAAGTTTGCTCTGAGAGCACTCCTGTCCCGTGTGTTCCCGGCGCTGTCTGGCTGTTCTGTACCCTGCTATCTGGGAGGCATTTCTCTGAAGTCAGACTGTGCTGGAATTACTTCTCCAGCCTGCCCATGAAATTGAAATGAATTTTTAATAAAAAGCAGTTGTTTTTTCTCTGACTCACCTCTGAACTCTTAATTGTTTCAGGCACCAGCTTCCATTCCCCCAGCTTCTATTACCTTTCCCGGGGTTTTCATCTGCCCAGTCTTATTTCTTTAGCTGATTGCTGCATGAGGAGATGGCTGACGATGTTTTAAATGAGCCTGGCCAGCCTGGGCTTGCTCGGGAGGAATCTGCTCACAGCAGCTCGGTGTCAGAGTGCTCAGAACACGCCAGGCTCCTGTGCAGGACTCGCTGCAGCCCCGGAGCCTCCGGGCCACTCCAGGAGCTTGTTTGAACTTTGGCCATGATTCACTCACAGAACCCTCTGAGATCCTCGTCCCTTTTTTCTCGTCCTCCCCTAAATGAAACAAAGATTCTCACAAAACCTACAGGGGCGATTAAAGCTGGTGTCAAAGCAGGGAAGAGGAAGCTGGAGCTGCAGGAGATGCTCTCAGGCTGGAGATGCAGGAACTGGCCATGCTGGGTCAGGGCAGCAGCGCAGGAAGCCCAATCCATCCCCACCGAGCTCTGGAATCTCCGAGCAGAGCAGCTTCCCCTGGGCACCCCGAGGAGCCCTGGCAGCTGCCAGGGGCCAAAGATCACACAGGAGCTGCGGAGAGCAGAGCTGTTCCAAGGTACAAACGACTTAGCACTTCTGAGGTTTGCTCCTTTTCCAAACAGGAACCCTTAAAATCCTGAAATTCCCCAAAAAAACTATGGATAATTCTTTGGTCAGGTTTTTTACATTTATTGCAGTGAGCCCAGAATGTATGTTTTGATGCAGACTTTTGAAAACATGTAGAAGAAATATGCCATTTACTCTAGAGAAAATTAAAAGGGAAATAATTCATTCCAGAAATGAAACTTTTCCTATTGCCTCCCATTTCTGCATGAAATAAAACAAAACTTTCAATGAAACTGGGTCAGGTTAGTGGCTTGTTTGAATACACACCTTCCCTAGGCCAAATACCTCCATTTTTTGGACAAGAAGAGCACAAGGATGAACTGAAACAAACTTTTCACATCCTCTCTTTGTGCTGTGCACTCTCAGTTACTTCTACACATGGATTACTCCTGGTGCACCACTGTGCTCTGTGTCTGTGCAACACAGCCCTAGAAACCTTTCAGAGAATGAGATCTAAAACTAAAAGATTCTGTTCCACCCCTAACTCTCCTAATAAGCAGAAAGCTTTTTCTAATATCCAATCTAAATCTCTTTTTTTTTGCAGCAAATTAAGCTGATTTCTTCCTAAACTGATGTCCCAGACCCAATGGAGAAGGGAAAAAAATAATCATCACCCTTCTTAAATCAACCTTCTCCAAAGCTCCAGGCTGTTATCATGGTCTTCCTTATCTTTTGTCCCACACAAAATCAATCCACTTTTTTTCCATTCTTTTCTTCTTACAGTATTTAAATTTCAGATAATTCCTGTTGTCCCTTCCTTGGGCTACCCAGTCATCTGTGCTGGCTCTTCAGTGTGGTGCAGATTCTCTCAAATGTCAATCAGATTGTTGTCCTTCCATGGTAAAGAAGGGAAATGTTCAGTAGCATCCCAGTGAAACACGAGGAATGAGGAGCACAGCTGCTGTGTGCATTGCTCACTGTGGCTGAAGTGCCACCAGATAATTTCATTTCTCTCCATGCATGGGATGCAGTCTGTGCCTGCTCATCTCCATCATCCTTCCCAGCTGAAACCTCTGTTTGCATCTGTATCAAGTTGGTGGGAATTCGCTGCCACCAGAGAACAACGATTTGTGATTACTTTCTTTGCTCTGCTGAGCAGAAGGAGGTTTTGTTTGGCCACCTCGATGGAAGCAGAGCTGCATCATTTCACTGCTGCCTCTGCACAGGTGTAAGTGTGAAGCTGCTTTTCAGTCAGACAAGTTTGCATCTAAAAATGCCCCCAAAAGCCTCTCTGAGTGATTTGGTTTAACACTGTGCTGGAGGACTTTGACAAGGGAGGTGAGAGTGCAATGACAGTGACATCTCTGCGAGCCACAGCCTCTTCTCTGAGCAGCAGCAATCCATTTTCTCTTCCAGTCCTTCCCAGCTCTCAGAGAGACATTTTGTGTGGCTTTGGAAAATCAGCGGTGCCACAAAGACTGAGCTGTGCTGGAGCTCTTGCCCACCCTGCATGGAGAGCTCAGGGCTGGCTCTGCAGGGAATTTGCTGGGTGCTTTACAGAAATGCATCTCGCTTGTGAAAGCTTCCCAAACCTCTGGAATAACAATGACAGCTTCCCAAACCTCTGGAATAACAATGACAGCTTCCCAAACCTCTGGAATAACAATGACAGCTCTGTTTTAAGGGGTCTGGTGCTGTTTTGCTGCAGAGTTTTTGGTCTAGCTTTTGGTCCAGCAGGTATCTCCTGCAGCAGCAGCCAGCAAACCACAGGGCACGTCCATGAACATGGGGATAGAAAATGAATTGGCAATTTGAGAATGTGACAATTCCCAAACCCCGTTCCCATGTGGCACTGGAGGACAATTGATGGCAACTCAAAATGCCCTGCCCAGGATTTTGGAAAGCCACACAAAGTGACCGTGCAGAGCTCCCAGCCTGTTCCCAACCCTCTCCAGGCATCCCAAAGGTGCCTGAAGAGCATCTACTCTGTCACTGAGGGTGACACACAAACCCTTCCTTTGGCAGCCCTTGGAGCTGGCCAGCCCCATCCTAAAATCCTGCACTTCCAGGTATTGGCAGATCCAATCAGCCACCAGTGCTCACAACCCCTCCAGGAGGACACCCCAATTTCAGATATTGAGGTGTTTCACTGCCACCATCTTCCTTTACAAATAGCTTGGATTTGAGAATAGAAAAATTCCACTCCACAGGACATAAAGTGTCAATTTAAGTGTTAATTATATTTTCATATCAGAACATAAGCTCCAGTTTGTAAGAACATGGGTGTCCTTAAAATATGTTGTAATAAAAAATTGAAAACAGCTAGTGTTCTTGAATCAATTTTCACATTTATAACTTTAAAGAATAGTTCTCTCTTCTATCTCATTTTGTCAGCTCTGTATGGCTTTGTGCTTGCCTTGTCATTTCATCAAAAATATGCCAGTCTGTAATTTGCAATGTTTCTTTCAATTAAAATCAAAATGCCCCAAAATAACAACAATGAAAAAGCCAACAACAAACCAGAAGCAAAGTCTCAATGACGTATTAAACTATGTGGGAATAGCAATTTGAAAAAAAATACACATAATTTATTTTATCAACTATAAAGAAAACTGCAAAGATTCAAACTATAATTGTGAAGATAATATCCTACTGCTATTAATGGCTGCTGGTGGTGGCATATACATTACTTCTAATTTTCACAGCTCATTTGCATCATAAATGAAACACAGAGAATCCTGTGGAAGATACTGTAGATAGCACATTTATCATAATATCTGAGGGGTTTCTCTGGAATCACAGAAATTGAACCTTACATATATATGATTTACTTGATTGGACTGCAAAATTTCAAATCTTTCCAAGGTCATTACGCTAATGGGAAGCACAAGGTTAAAAGATGCTGACTACAGACTTTGCAGAATCTTTCCAATACCTTCTAAGCACTCATTTCTAATTCCTAAAATTACTGACTTCTTATTTTTAAGCTTCTCCAAACTCCCCCAAATCCCAGGAGCCTGTAGCAGTCTTCCAAACCTCTAGCAGTACATTTACTTTCTTCTGAGTTAACTACTAGACCTAATTAAACAACACTGTCTCATCTGAGTGGATGATATTCTTACAGTCTGAATACAAATTAAAATTCCAGTTCTGTTAACATTCAGGTCAGTTAATCAGAATAAACCTCTTTAAAAACTGGAAGACTAAAGTGGTTTCAAAGTCAATCAGGCTCTTAACTCATTTTTAAGGATGTCTTTTGTAATATTCTCTATTGGCTTCCTTTAAATAATAATAATAATAAAATAAAAGAGATCCCAGTTCTCAGATCAGCTTAATTCAATGAAAGAAAAATAGAGAATTTTACATGAAGGGTTGCTAAAGAGCTTTGGTTTCCAAAGGGCAGGCACGCAGTCCTGCATGTTCAAAATTGCACAGACAGTTGCCAAAACAGCATGTGCAAATTAGACATCGTTCACATAATGAACTTGTTAGAAGACTAATTCAAGATTTGCATGTGGAAATCCGAATGTGGAGCTACAATATTCCTGCTGAATGCAGATGTGTCTATTAGCCTGTGTATTTTAGCAGATGTTATTTTGAAAACAAGATCCCAGGTCCTCCCCACACAGAAATTAATAACCAGAAACTGCAATTTCATGGAGGGCTTTTCTCTTACTCAGGACATGATACCAGAGAACCAGAAATGCTGAGTGCTCCTCTCACCCTCATAACAGATTTCCTGTGTGAGCTGAGGGAAATTATATTCCTTTTACCTACCCTTGTTTACCTATCAGTGAAATGCCTTTAATATTCTTTATCTGCCATCGCAGGCGCACTGTCAGACTCAATTAGTGTTTGTAATTCTCTTTAAGCTCTGCAAATGATCGCGTGTTTTGGAACTGAATTCAAACTTGAATTGTTTAACCCAACCATTTTCTTACGGCAAATGCAAATCACTTGGCAACATTATTCCAGTGTCTAAGAGGGGGGGAAAGAGTGAGAAGGAAGCAGCCAGACACCCAGGTATCCTGGAAGGCTCGGTCTGGAGTTGGCACTTTGGTGAGTAAGGAGGTTTTAGGGGAGAGTTTGCAGGAGAATGCAGAAAGCAGAAGCTGCTCTTTCATCCACCAAGCAAGAAAACACTTTAGGTTTGGTGTGGTTGGGATCATATCCCTCCCACTAATCCTTAAGATGGTGCGTTTCAAACTGGGCTTGCCATGGGTGCTGGGTTTGGGCAATGCAGGGATGACAAATGCAAAGTTCTGCTCAGCATTCTGTTTGCATATTGCTAAAATCCATGTACCTCACTGCCCAGGGTTTAGGCCCTGTAATCACTCCTTTCAAAGTGCAGTGCTATTTTCAGCTTTATCTTCATTTTATTCTCATCAAAAATAATTGCTGTGATTTAGAGACTGCCTAATGCCCTGTCGTTATCTCCAAATCTCTAGTAGCATGCTGGCATCCAGGAGTGAACCTAAAAGCTGCAGATTTTCAAGTTGCAGCATGTTAATCTCTCTGAGTATGTAGAATGATCTCTCTAATTGAAAAGATTACTGCAGCCAGGTTATATGTGTATGTTTGCATCTGAAATCCAGCAAATGCTGGGAAAGGGAAAAAAAACCCACCAAAACACCAAAATAACCTGGATGCAAGTATTGGTTTTGAACTCAACATCCACATTGGATTTGGCCTGCCCCAATGTGTGCTCTCTTCATAAAAAACTCAAGATGAACATTATTCAAATCACCTTGTAGGGAGAGAAATTTGAATTCAGGGAGACTGAAGTGTAAGGCCAGGGAAATCTTGATTTTGTCTAAGACATTAGCAAGCATTTTGTTGACTTCATTAAGAATAAGACATCACTGCTGGGTGGTTTGTGCCTTAACTTGCTACACTGACACAGGAGATGTAAAGCAAGATGCTAAGCCTGACTCAACTCTGATTGAAAATTAACACAGACCTTAATTTCTGATGGGGCAGTCAGCAAACAAAGCAAGACGAAAATGTATTTTACAATGAAAACAATAGGTGTACTTTGTGCCCATCACTAATTAATTTGTTCTTTAGTTTAGTTGGCCCTTCCTACACCTTTTGTACCAGATGTCCAGGTGTCTCCTGAAGGATGTGCAGAAACTACAGCCTAACCCTTCCTGAGAGAAGCACAAGTGACCTGGCACAATGCAGCCATTGAAAATAACTCCAGAGCATGCTGAGCCTGCTTGGTGGAATACCTGGAGATGCCTCTGTGGGTCCCACTGACTTCTCCCTCTCACATCCAGCCAGGGAGGAAACCTTCCCAAGGAATCTCATAAAAGAGAAACACTATAATATGGTTTCAGAATGGGGCTACACATCACACATTCATGTGTTTTCACTTACTCTGCTCCTACTTTGCTTTCAGCTGGTTGGCAATACCCAAGGGTGTGGTTTGCGTGTGAGATTAGACAGGTTGAGAGGCAGGCTTTTATCATTGTTCCTGCAGAGCATAGGAATTTTTTTTTTATGTGTTCCTACTTGTAATTTTATCACTTGGTTATTATTTCACAGTGGTTTTTATGGCACGTTTTACTACGGGAGTCTTGTGGGTATTGGCGTTAGCAATCGGAGAGCAGGATCCTGCCACTGCAGCCTGCCTGTGATAAACAGGTATGTAGGTGGCCAGTGGAAGTTGGTGTTTTCCATCTGTGGTGGTGAAATCTCAAAAGATGCCTGGTGTCAAGAGCCACCTGCATGATTGGTTCGTGCATGTCCTGAAGAAGTCTCTAACGCCAGCCCAGGCAGACGGCGAGTGCTGCAAAGAGCTTCAGGCAGGCAGGTTCTATTATCCGAATTGGGTCACTCATTCCTAATTATTTATAACCTCTTTCTGCAGTGTATTGCACAGCATGAGGAGTGCTCTCAAACAGGAAACTCCTTGGACATCAAACTGGTGCTGTTTTGTCTCAGGAGGAGTCCCTACGCAGAGTCCCCCTCGGGCACGCAGGAACTGGGGGCAAGTCAGCATTGTGGCTGTGCTCCCTCCTGACCTCCAGCAGCCTCAAGAATAACATTGGCAGGCTCCTTGTATAGCTCCCGATAATGAGGGCTCCCTCATTACCAAGTCTAATTATCAGAGAGTGATTGTAGAGGACTCAACCTCAACATCCAGGCTTTCCTGACCCTTTTCTTTCCCCGGTTTCTCTGGATGCCTCACCAAGTTGAGCTGGCAGCGTGCAGTTAAACATCCTCACCGAGCATTTCCCTTCAGTCCCACACCAGCAGTCAGTTGAAATCAGTTTGATGAACCAGTGGGCCAGCAGGAGAGGAACACAGCATGTTAGTCCTAAAGCTTTCCTGGATAAAACGTCCCAGCAAACTCCAGCAAGAAGAAGAATCAGAGTGGGACCCTGCAGTTAGGGGAGGGGAATTAATGGACTTTTGCTGGGCTTACTTTAAGGAAATCAATGGACTTGCTGGAGACGGGGTGATGGAACACACAGCTGGTGGAATGGACAGCCAAAGATCACTATTTTTCTTTTAAGCAAATCAATGCGTTAATTGGGATTCTGGTGGGATTCTGAAGCTGCTAATGGAGGTGGGGGCCAGTGGAGGATCATTAGTCTTTATTGTAAGCAGTACAGTTACTTAATTGGGGTGTGACTGTGCTGTTGAAAGAGAGAACAGGAGAAGAATGAAAAGTGATTTTTAAAAGCTGTCACTTTAAACTTTCCCTAATGAAATGAATTTATTAAAAAAGCTAAGGGAAGATACAAATTGTTACTCCTTCAGGTCTTTGAACTTGGGGAGATCTTCATTTTGATGAGACCATTTTTTATAAGGCAGGTTTTTCCAGCTTTCCAACCCATCTTAGGGAGAAATTAAGTCATGCTTGGAAAGTTTCTATTTATCAGAGCCTTCTGACGCTGATGGCAAGACGAGTTTAGGTCTTCTCCAGACACCCATAGGGACACAGACACAGCTCCATCCTTTATTTCAACTTGGAATTTTTGAATTCCACAGTTTCATAAGGGATATTAGGGCTGTGCCTCAGACCTAGATTCCCTGCTAACTGACAGATATCCCTTTGTCCCACACTAAGGAAACCTTCAGGATACATTGGGCAGTAAAATGTAGAGTGTTCAGGAAATTGGGACAGCATATTTGTGCCCCAGCATGGACCAAAAGAGCTAGACCCAAGCCTTTATGAAACTTTCATACTAATTATAATTTCATGTTGACCTTTTTGAAATTTTACTTTGCAAACAGAGAATTTATTTGCCTCTTTTCTAAAAATCCAGCGAGAAGCTCCAAGCCTGTACCCAGGGAGTCACTCAGGGAAGTGAACAGCACAAAGAGGAGCAGGTTCATGCCAGCCCTCAGCCTGCCCTCACAATTCCAGCAGCTGGGAGTAGGGAAAGACTGGTTTATTCTCTCTGAAAGGGAGAAATTTCCCTTGGAGAGCAGGTGGAGGAATGGCTGTTTCTGTGGATGCATTTAAGGATTTCTCATGAAGAAGCTATTCGCAAAATTGTACTAAAAATTGTGGGAGAAAACATTTTAGGGTAGATTCAAAACTGAATCCCCTCCCTCTCCATTTTAATGAAATGAAAAGAATCATTTAGGCTGAATAAAATCTGTCACTTAGACTCAAACAAAAAGTGTCATTTTACTTGTAAGCATTTAAAAACTAAACCCAGGTACATTTCTGAAAGGTGTACTGTTTCATGTTAAAATGTTGAAAGGGAACGTTTCGACTTGCTTAAATTTTAAGAATGAAACAACTTGTTAAGCTGAACATGAATTCACAAAATGTTTCAGTTGACCCAAATCTGTTTTCTTTAGAGTGGGATGTTTTATCAGAATGCATCTCTGAGCAGCAAATCCCAGAACTGCCCTGTTCACCACACGGAGTCAGACACAAGTTTTTCACCCGATCCCTGCTCCGAGGATCTTTATGTTACTGTGCAAACCAACACTGGACTTCTCGTGGATTCCCAATTTTTAGGCTAGCTTTTCTTTTTCCACTGAAGCATTTAGCATCCATGTTTACCACGATGTGATTCCCTAATCTTCTTGTTGAATGTTGAAAGGAAAGCCGGCAGACTTTCTGGTGTTGCTAAAAGCCCTCGGGCCAGGCTGGCAGATAACAGCTCTCTTATTTATTTGTCTAAATAAGCATACAGCATGATGGATAAGCTGTCAAGGAAAAATCAAATCAGTGGGGACATAGCTTCAAGGGAATTACTCACTATCTCTGCCAGTTCTGCTGCACTTCTCTTAAAAAATATAAAAATTAACATAGTTGGTGGTAAGCGCCAGAAATTGCATTTCAAGAATAACAGTGATATTTTCTATGGAACATTTCAGCTGGAAGGGTCCTGAACTACAGCACACAATACTCACACAGATAATTTTAGAGAGTTTTTTAGCCCAGAAGTGAAAGCAGAGTATGTGTGTGAAACTGCAAATGACTCCAAGTAGGTGATTGACAGGAGGTGAAAGCAATTTAATTGTTCCAGATTATTATATACCCTTTATATATATTTGTGTGTGTGTGTGTGTGTGTGTTTGAGAAGAAAGTACAGGGGTTCCTGAGAACCTGAAAGCTTTTCACAAACTCATAAAACCAGACACTGTAGGAAATGAACTTGATCCAAAAAAGAAAAGCTACTTTTAGAAATATAGCTCCATGTCTGGCCACAAAGTAATTAAGGTTCTTACAGCTTTCCTGTCCAGATGAGTGGCTGGCACAAAAATAATAATAACTATTCAGTAATAACAGCAGTGACTTGTCACTGAAGGGAACAGGCAGCAGTAAACAACTTCCAGTAGAAGGGTCACAGAAAGGAGTGGTGGGAGTGTGTGGCAGGGTAAGGGGTGGGAAGTGCCTCTGAGTGGGTGGGTGTTGGAGGAGATACAAGGGAGCAGAACAGAGACTTCTCAAGCAAACAATGCAAAACATCTTGTCTTAGCATTCAATTCATAAAAAGAATATAACTGAGTCATATTCTTTCCACTATTCAGTGTGTGTGTGTGACATAAGATGCAAATTCCATGCATGATTCATGGAGTTAAATGTCAGTTTTACAAAAGTCTACACGAGCCCAAGAGCAGATTCAGGGCAGAGCTCAGCCACCACACAGAGGTGACTTTTCTATCTTGTCCCTCCAAAGGCAGCTCTGGGGGGCTGGCACAGAGCAGGGTCACCCACCTCCTGCAGTTTGTTTAGCACTTTCCATTCTTTCTGGCATGAATGGAAGAAAGTGGTCACATCACGGAACCGGATCTGCAAAACTCATCCAGCTCCACTGGAGTTTTCCATGAACGCCGATGGGCACTGGACCAAGCCACAGAGGACAAAAAATGGTTCAAATATGAGCAAAACTGCAGAACATCTTTTCCCAAACATCTGCCAAAATTCTGATGCCTCTCTTTAGTGAGTACGTGTGCCATGACAAAAACTCAGAAACTGCAAGTTCAAGTAAGGTGGCATCTCCTGAAAATCCAAAGTGTGAGACTGAAAGTCCCTCAGTATAAATTATTTCTGGGCTGACACTCACCTCAAACTGGGTTGCAGTGCAGTTATATTGTGAGTGCACATGAGCAATTCCTGCTGCCCTTGGATGGAGCATTTTCCACCAGCACTTTCATGAACTTTAGGTTAATCCTAACTCTATGGTTATTTTAAAAATTCTCCTTTTTCTCAAGAAAATATCAATGGAAATGGATATAATTTTTCTTATAGTCATCTTTAAATATTCACCTTCAAATACATTCACACATATGTATATTTGTTGATTGAGCATGCATTCTGCCTTCCCCTCACCACATTCCATGTAATCCAGCCCTATCCTGGTGGAATGGGGAACTACTTTATCAAAATAACCAGCAAACAGCTACAAATGCTGTTAAGAGGAAATGACAAAGTCACACAACCTCCCTGCTTCGGCAGTGCTGCCCTCGAAAGATCCTTTTCAGGAAAGCTGCTGCTAAGGCCATATAATTCATTCAGTGCTGAATGGGGAGATTCAGAAACCCACAAACACCACAGGCCCAACCAGGGGCTCAGGTTCTGCTGCGCATTTGGATCTCTCTGGGAATGGTTGGAGGACATGGAGAGAGGCTTGGAAGGGCCTCCCAAGTCCTCGAGCCCATCTGCTGCTGCTGGAGGTGAGGACAAAAGGTCCATTCAAGCATCAGCCAGGGCAGAGCTGGGAGGCTGCTCTGCTTGGAAACCTCGAGTTCATCTGCCTGGAATCACCCAGCAAACCTTCAAGGGTCACTTTATTTCAGCCACTGCAAAGGAAACGATTTCAGGTTCAGCTCACGGGCTGCATTAGTAAAGGGCACCCTGAGGAACTCACACTGCCTGGAGAAGCTGATCCACAGCCTTCCTTTTGTTTTTGCTCCTTCAGTCCATGCTTGGTTATGATTCACCCTCACAGGAGGAAATGAAAGTGCAGGAACTGTTGACTTTTCAGCCAGGGAGGCATACAGTTTATGGAGCAAAAGCTCCAGCAGGAACAAAGTGGGCTGAACTATAAACTGACTTCAAGTGGAATAAACAGAGGAACAAAAATATCAGCAGCAGGGAGCAACAGCAAGGTTGAGCTCCAGTGTGGTGTTTGGCCATCAGAGGGTTACAAGCCAAACAAGTGTTTGTGTGAGGCTGTAAACAGGGACTGCAGTAAAAGGACATCCAGGAAAATGCCCTGATGGCAAAACCCAAAAACTCCATCGTTTCAGTTTGAGTCTGGGCATAATGAGGAAACTTCATCTCAAAAAGTGAAAAAGGAACTAAAACTTACAAAAGGGAGGCCTGCTGCAATCTGGGAAAGACCAGTATAATACCAGAAGGGAAGAGGGCAAACTTTGAACGGGTGCAGTGTTTTACCAGCACCATGAAATATTTGCGATGTCTGTACAGGCTTTTTGGTTCTATCAGCTTCAAATGGTGGCAGGAGAATCAAACACTTCTTCCTGCATATTTCCACTTTCCCAACCTTTTCCTGAGTTCTGACAGAAATGGTAACTGACTCTGTCCTCTCAGGTGAGACGGGCAGCACGGCACTATCAGTAGTTTGAGTTGCTGAGGAACATGAGGCTGGCAGGGCAGGTCTCCAGCCCCAATGGGCCCAGCAGAGATGAAAGGGGCTTCCTCCATGAGGGCACTTTGGCATCAGTGTCCCTGCCCCAGGTACAGTGAGGAAGTTGTTTGTGTGCAAGACACACACAGGGAACCTGGGCAGGCAAAACAGCACAGGATGAACCAAACAAAATCACCTGCTGAGCTGAGATCAGCTCTCAAACCCACTGCCTCTAGCACTGAAAAGGGGAAAAATAACTTCTTGGGTGCCATCAATAGGTATTTATTTTCTAGAAAGGAATGAAATATGCCTATCAGACTGAAAACTGCCCCACAGACTGATTTGGAGTGTCCTGGAGATGTTTAAATGCACCTAAAGCAAGAAGTGATGAGTCCACAGCAGATGTTGCCCACTGTCAGCACTGCCATCCAGTGACCCCTGCCTTGCAGGCTGAATCAAGGAATGTGCCCACGCTCCTGGACTGCCCAAGGAATCACAGCAGATAACAGGAATCACTTGCACCATCTCAAAGCACAGCCTTGTGCTGTGAAATGTGTAACCCAACAGCAGCCACAGGCCCCAAACTCATCCCTTCTCCTGAGCCCACCACAACCACGAGCACATTGCTGGTCTCAGACCCTGCAGGCACTGAAGGCAGAACCTGCTCCTACAGCTGCTGGGTCTGTACAAACCAACCCGTTCATCTCTCCCACGAAATTCAGGGGATATTGCAGCTCATCGTGGCACCACAGAGAAGTATGAAATCACTGTTTGCGCTGGCTTAGAGACAGAGAACTGGAACACGAGAGGACAAAGCGTCTGGATGACAGTCAGGCGGGAAGTCCCTGGCAGGCCCAGGGACTGAACCCACTTCTTCCATCTCCTCCTCTGCTGCCTGACTCCTGGCTGCCTTCCCCATGGAGAGGGAGACTGTCCCAAACCCACCACAGATCCCTGGCAGGACTGGGGGTGAGCTCAGGGGCCAGTGTTCACTTGGATGCCCCCTAAAGCGAGCAGGGCTGAACCTCCCAGTCCCTGCCAAGGCAACAGGCGAGCACTGCCTGCCTTGGGTTTGCTGCTGGCTGATTACAAATGGGAGAAGTGCAATGCACTCCTTTGCCCTTAGCATCTGATTTAGAGAGAGGAAGGTCATTAAAATCATGACTGCAGTAGATCAGCCCTGAGCACAGCGAGAGATCTCGGAGATGAAGCTAAGCCAGCAGTGCCTGCCCAGGTGGCTCCCCTGGCAATGCTGAGCTGGGAGTCCTCTGCAGGCTCAGACAATGCCAGAGGCACAGCTTGGCCCGGGAGTGAAGGGGAAGAGAAGGATGAGGTTTTTAATACAGTCAGGAATAGGATTCTGGTAGATGCCTCAAGCAGGAGCCAGGTAAATGATATGGCAGACGGTCAGAGGCTTAGGTGGGTTGAAAAGGCATCAGGATCCTTAATTTTTCTGAGCATCTCTCCCACCCCCACAATTTCTTCTCCTTAATCCTCACTTCATTCCCTGCCTCAGTGGGAGACACCATTCAGTTGCAGAGCCCAGGGCCCAGAAGTTGCATGAGAAGCTTTGAAATCCTGGGAATAATAGTTTTGTGCCATCATTATGGGCAGTTGTCTTTCTTGAGCCCACTCATTTAGAGTAAGTAGGACAGTGGGAAAATCCTGTAGTTGTAGCTCCACAAGTAAATCAGAGAAAGTAGCTCTCTATTCAGTTTGTAGTTTGGAAGGTGCTCCCATTAAAATTACCACAATGATTGCAGCAATTACAGAAAACCTATGCAAATCCTATGAAAAAACATAGAATTATTCATGGGGAAAAAAAGAAAAAATAAAGAAACTCTTTCTGGTCTAACTTAGCCTAAAATTTCGGCTTTGTAGTAGTAAGCTTCAACAAAACTTGTATTTCCATGACATTTTGTTGTAAATTCCAATGGGGAGGGAGGAGAAAATTTAGAACAAAGATTCTCTGTAGTCCTTGCTCTGTGAGAAGAGATGTGAAGCCTGAGAACCTCGCAGTGAGAGAGACTTTAAGCCAGCCGAGGTGGTCACTGTGGGGAATTTCTGTTCCCCCACGGGGAGGCTGCTCCCATTGCTCCCTCCTACAAAAAGGCCCTGATCACTGCCAGCAAGGAGAGGAAAAAAGCCTGGAGCAGCAATTCCTCAGGGCTGGTTCAAAGAGTTAATTACTGGAGTTTGGGCACTCCAGCCTGAACTCTGGTCAGCCAAGGGCCTGGGCTTGGGAGCTCTCCAAGTGGCCAAGAGCCAGAGCTCCAGCAGGACCTTGCTGAGGTCAGTCCAGCCTGTCCCAGCTCCACCTCAGCCTGTCCCAGGGTCAGGAGCTCCTGTCCAGAAAGAGAAGGGCCTGCAGAGAATTGCTCACAGTGCTCTGCAGCAAAGAGCTGGGGAGTTCATGGGTGGGAGAAAATCCGGACCTGTCCTCCAAAAATTGGCCGAAAATCCTGAGGGCTTCATCTTTAGCAACAACATCCCTCTCCCTCTATGGGGCCTCAGGCAGAATTAGGGACCTCAGGCAGAATTGGGGACCTCTGGCAGAATTAGGGACCTCTGGCAGAATTTTGCCAGCTCAGAAGGCTTCTCCAGGCATAAAGAAAGCAGGAATAGCCCATGTGCTCACCTGTAAACCAGGAAAGAGGGTGGGGTGAGGGTAATTTCCTCAAATTTTTCATATATCATCAGTATTTATGCATAAATGTGCATGTATGGCATAAAAAAAAAAGGAGAAAAATTCAATTTCTGCTGAACACACAGCAGCATCTACACATAAGAATGGGCCCTAACACAGATGCCTCTCCCACCTTTCCCTACAGACCCCTCAGCTGGGTGACCTTTCCTATGCTCTGTGTTGGAGCAATAACAAGTGGTGAATTCCACATGGTGTGAGGAAACCATAATTCTTGGAAGATAAAGTCAGGCTGACTGATGCAATGAAATGGGAACAGGAAACATGGGACCTAAAGCTCCCACCACACAGTTCATGTTGTGTGCCTTGGCTTGGGAAACTCCTTCAGAGATCAAAAAACCACTCTCATACTCCTTGCAGTCCCTCCAAAATATTTCAATTCATCCAAACCCCATTTTTATGTACCCCAAAAAAGAGATTTTTCATTAACTCCCAGATAGGACAATACTCTGACATTAGGAAATCAATGCTGATATTGAATACAGAGTGCTGTACAACACTATTTTATAGTGAACAGGATTCTTGCCTTTATGAAATTTCTGGTTATCTCCTCCTGAGTCAGACTGAGAACCTCATGACTACAATTTGGGTAAGACAGCTGGAAGACTTTTTTTTTTCAAAAAAAACCCCACCATTGCAGTTGAGTTCCCCAAAAGACAACATCTCTAAAAGTGCTTCCAAGAAATACATGGACACAGAGGTATTCAGCAGTAGCTTTGCTTTACTTGAAGTATGGTTTGAAAGTATTTTTAATACTTATTTGGCAGTGAAGCAAGGAGTTCTGATAAGCACCATGTCAGAACCACCCCAATCGAAAGCACAGCATGGGCCCCACATTGGCATTTAGTTTAGTCTGGGGTTGGACCATCCAAAACCTTCTTGAACCTCTTAAGAGAACATTTCAAGGCCACTTTTAGGCAGATTTTTAATCACGAGGCGGGGGGGAAAAACCCAAAGTATTTGAATTATTTATCCCCGCCAGTGTATTTTTAGAGAGAAGAAGTTAAAATAAACTTTATCTGTAGGAAGCCTTAGCCTGATTGAAACACTCTCCATCCATTTGGAGTCCTGTTAATAAGCCAACCAGACAGAGGGAGCATTCTTCTGGAAAGCCCGTTTGGCACAGCAGCCTGCAGCAAGAGCTGAGCAGGCAAATCCCACGGCAGGGGAGAGACAGCACTTTTTGACCCAAACAATGTCTAGACAGCCTGAAAACAGATAAATTAACAGGCAAGCAGCAGCAGCATCACCCAGCAGCAAAGCAGTGGATATTTGTCACCTCAGTGATGGGTTAAATGAAGACTCAAGGTCCCGGTATAGTCTTTATGAAACACAATGTGCTCCAGCTGTCTCCCTCCCTCCTCCTGAGCTATTTACTGTGTTAACAGCTCCATGCAGAAAGTTCACTGCCATAGGACACGTTTCCCATCTTTTACAGACTGCCCTAATGAGGCAGCAGGATCAGAACAAATTAGTGGCAGAATTCCCCCGTCCCCTCGCTCGCAGTGAAGGAACAAACATCCCTCCCTCTTGCACACTCTGCAGAATCTGAACCCGGAGCAGGACACGGCAATTCAGGGCAGATGAGAGGGGCTTGCTCAGCCTAATGGTGTAACAACATTTTAAAATGCAATTCCTGCTCGAGGATGCTGCGTTTGCTCTGCAGCCCGGCTCTCCTGTTGGAGAAAGCACATGGTTTGCTATATATAGTGGGGCTTGAAAAATCACTTCCGTTACTAAACCCAGCACAAATAGTTTCAGATGACACTTTTGGTAGAGAAGATCCGTGATTTCATGCACTGTGTTTACTGAAAATTATGCGCACACAAATTACCTTAATGAGATGCAAACCTTGTCATCTGCATCTAGTGCACCACGGGGGAAAAAAATCTGGTAGCTGCAATGATGGTATATTTAACATACAGAAAATAAATAGTTTGTTACATCAATGCTGTCGAAATGAAACAAGCCAAACTGTGATTAAAGCAGTTATCATTAAACCAGAGGCTGACTTCCAGAGCTGTTGTGAAAACAGCAAAAGAGCAATTTTCCTAAGTGCATTTCAAGTGATTGAGTAAAAATTGAACTTATGGTAGACTATGTTATAGAATACTACTTAAAGTGTTTGGATGATGATACTTCATAACACAGAAGCCTTCATGCAGTACAGTTTTAATGCTTTTTTGTTGCTGAGCTTGAAAGCATATTAAAGATTGTGAGACTTTGTGAGACTCAGCCCCACCAGTCTCAAATTTGACAGCGAGGAAGTTTTGTCCCTGCGAGGTTCCTCGTGTATATAAAGGGA
Source organism: Petroica traversi (assembly GCA_025920805.1). Taxonomy (NCBI): domain Eukaryota; kingdom Metazoa; phylum Chordata; class Aves; order Passeriformes; family Petroicidae; genus Petroica; species Petroica traversi. Next base: position 5,030,639 of record JAHLSL010000072.1, on the reverse strand, counting down.
TGGAAGGGAGGGAGGCAGAACTCCTTATATCATACAAGATGCATGTCTTGGCTCCTGCCAAGCAATATTCTGTGCATCTTCAGTATGGCAGGAGCTGTAAACATGTTGTATAATCACATAACTGGGCTGTGACCCATTTGTTAGCAGCACAGGAAAAATACATCAAAGTCACAGAGAGTCTCTTCAGACAGGCCTCGACAGATACCCATCTGGTAATAACCCCAGACTGTGAAGGATGGATCATTTATAGAGGTGTTAAGGAACCCTTTTTTTCTATGAATATATAAATCCCTGTTTAAGCTCTGTACTCATTAACTATGAAGTGCAAGGAAAATATAAGTGAAAATAATGCATTGTTTGAGGAAAGCAGAGAATTGAGCTATGGGTAAGAAGAGATTATGGCCATATTAGAGCCACATGTAGTGCTGAGCATTCCTGAGGATCACAGAACCCTGGAGTGGCCTGGGTTGGAAGGGGTCTTATAAATCATCTTGTTCCACTGCCTGCCATGGGCAGGGACAGCTTCCACTATCCCAGGCTGCTCCAAGCCCTGTCCAGCCTGGCCTTGGACACTTCCAGCGACCCAGGGGCTTCTCTGGGCAGCTGTGCCAGCTCTCCCCACGCTCACAGTGGTTATTCAGTAGAAAATGTGTTATTATCAGCAAAGAACCCCATTCTATCCTGGCCTAACCCATTTTTGTGCCAGGCACGTGCAAACACAGGATGTTAGCCCCTTTCTTTTAAAGTCCACAGTCTCAGTATCTTCTTAGTAATTTAAACAAGGGTGAATACTGAAAGCTGAGTGCATGTAGATTTACTTTCTAGCCATAAGTCCAAACCCACAGCATGGATTTTCTGCATGGCACTATATTCTGTTTATAATAATTGCTTTGCTTGGGGCCCTTCCCTTTCCCAAGGCTCTTATGGATTTGGGGAGGGTGCATTAATGTTGGTAGGTATCTTCTATAGTCTAGACTTGTAAGTTCCTACTCTATTGTTATACTGCTCCACTGGAAGGTTTGTAAGTCACACTACTTGTCAAAGTTATGAGGATGCTGAATCATTTTTATTAAGCATCAAAGTCTCCCCCCTACCTTTCATTTCTTTAACTGAAAGCTTCATTAGATTGCAAAATGGCACCTCTGTGCTCAGACAGGGCTGTGGGCAAATCAGGTTCTTTCCTTTGTTAAATCTGATTGATTTATTGCACATATAAAATGAGCAGTAAATGTTCAAGTTCTAAAAAGTTATTTAACAAGTGTCTGAGTGGAATGAAAATAGCTTTCTAAAATAGTGCAAATACTTATCATAAGCATATTAAAGAGACTTTTCATTTTCAGACGTTACCAAATGCCCATAAATTGTTAGATATTCAAGCAGTCAGGCACCTGAGGACGCTTAGGATAACAATTAATTATGAGACATGCTGCTCAAGAAGCTCTTTGCAGCCCTGACTTCTGCAGCACTTTAGGAGGAAGGAAGGCACCTTCTTTTCTGCTTATTTAGTAGCAGGAAGCAATAGGCAGACAAGGGATGACTGCTGTGAGATGGGACATTACCTCAAGTGTCCCTCCAGCCAAGTCAGGAGGCACAAACTGGACATCACCAGACCTCCAGATGACTCCAGAAGGACTCTGGAGTCTGCTGGCAGACCCTGAATCAGGAATTGCCAGGATTGTGTCTCTCCTTAAGCCACTCCATGAGCTTGCTGAGCTCCATGGGAAGAGAGGGCACTTTTTAGGGAATCCCATTGCAGATCTGCCCTCTGCAGGTGCTGCCTCTGCTGGGATGAGCTCTGGGGCAGCAGAGGGGCTGCCCCTCACCTGGACAGCTCCTGGAGCAGGGGGGCTTTCCAAAAGCAGAGAGATGGGTGAGCACTTGGGGCTCAGCTGAGACCAGGAGGGAAGAGGGAAGAGCAGTGGAGTCACAGCTTGGAAAGGGGCAGAATGTGTCAAACAGAGACTTAGGGAGAAAAGCAAACACGAAGGTGCAGCTGAGCAAAGCTTGGTTCCTATTTCACATTCGTTTTGCTGCTGGTGCCTTGTCCAGCTTCAGAGTTACTGTGCTCACAACCAGTTTCTTTTCTAATTTCCACTGACTACATAATAGGAGAAGAAAAGCAAAACAACAAGGAGAGAAATGTGTCAGAGATGAGAAACGACCGGAGAAAAGAGAAAAATTCAGTTGAGAGAAGGTGGCAGAGGACATCTAGGGATTATGCTCTGCAAAAAAAAAAAAAAAAAAAGAAAGCTAAGAGCAGAGACTTTCATAGCAACTGAAGGGGAAAATAATAAAAAAAAAAAGGCACAACAAAAAACCCTGTCTCCTGTGGTGAAACTTCAGTGAAATGCTATTAAGGATAAATCTTTTATTGTATTGTCCTGCAGGCAGTCTGGTAAAAACTGTATTCTCAGCAGAAATGAACTCTCCCATTATAAAAAAGGAAAAACTGTCTGCTTTCAGGACTGGCTCCATGTAATGGCTGCTGAGGTACCCACAAGGGGATATCTGGGAGCTGTAGCAAGGAGAAGTAGGTCCAGATATTTCCTGCTGAAATAAGTTCTTCTGACTGAGAAGAGACTTCAGATGTGTTTGCCACCAGCTTCCCATGGGCTGGCAAAAGACTGCAGCTCTCTTAAAGCATTTAGCCCAGGGAGAGCCTTCAGAGAGGAAATAACTCCCTTTGCTGTGATTTGTTAGGACCTCTTTTAGTTGGGTCTTTGGCTGAGAGATAGGCAAAAACACCAGCCAAATTAACTCCAACTTGGTGGAGTTACAGCACAGAGAGATCTGACCCCCAAGCTGTGGAAGGGAGAGAAAAGGTTTTCCAAAGGAAAGGGAAACACAAAGATGTCGGTCCAGAACAGGAAATCTCCATTCCAAAGAGAGGTGATGCAGTGGGCTCCTGATTTAGCCCTTCTCCCCCCAGCAGAGGTACCAGAATAGCCAGAAACCACCCAGGCACCCTGTCCCACACGGCAGCATAAACAGCACGTGGACACAGGGACACACAGCACAGGCAGCCAAAGGCAGAACCACAAAGCCATAAAATCCCAAAGAAGATCCAGGAGGGGCTCTCTGGAGGCCCTTGTCAGGTTCCAGGCCAGTTCAGGGCTTTATCCAGACAAACCTGAAGGGTGGAGATTTCCCTGCCCCTCTGGGTGCTGCCCCACTCCCCATTTGTGCCATCCCCATCCTCCAGGTTGTTGGTGAAGATATTCAGCAGCACAGACCCAGAGCAGGCAACTATATCAGAAAATAACTTTTCCAACTCATCAAGTCAGAGTTTTAATCTCCACTGTTCCCACTGAAAAGCACATCTTACTGTCTCGTAGTCACTTTTAATCACTTCATTCTAATTTCAAGCCCTCTAGAATTCATGACAAATATACCTGTTTGGACCAGTTTATGCCTGTGTCCTACAACAATCCTTATTTTCCCTGGGCAATGTGAATTCCAGGCCTACTGCTGTCAGAAAGTGGCACTTTCAGACTTCAAATAGCCCCTCTTAATCCCCCATTCCAGGCCTTTTAAATACATTCTTCAAATTATAGGGTTTGCACTCTCAGACTTTGAACATGTGAGGAATTTACCTGAATCAGTTTTTATCCATTACTTCATAGTTCCAAACCTTTCCATTATTTAGGTCAATGTAGCCTCACTCCCTCCTTCCTCTTAGATAAAAGATCAATTTTCTCACTGTATTTTTTTTTAACATCTCATACCTGAGACACTTTTGCTGTTGCTATACTGAGCAAAGAATTGCTTCATCTTTTCAAGGGAATAAAGACCACTTTTAAAATCTTGTGTTCATTTGAAATTGCAGAGCAGCTTTGTGTTTGTGTGCATTATTATTGCATTACAGAACAGGCTCAGATCACGACTGCAATCCCCCTGCAGTTGGAAGTGTTCAACCTCAAGTTTCCACAATTCTGTGAACTTACACATTTCTTTACATATGACACGGTCCTAAAACCTCCTTTGCTGATTATAAAATGTTATTCTGATTGAAAGTTTCCATGTAGGTTTTGGGTTGGGTTTTGGGGTTGGTTTGTTTTTTTTTTTGCTTTTCTCCCACCTTGGACAATAAAAGTCATTGTTACTTTTATAGCCTGTGTCACTTTTAGGGGTGCAGCAGGGATTGCAGAGCTGGATGCTGGGTAAACTTGAATTCATAGTTTATCTCAAAGTAGGTTCCCTGCTGGAGCTGGGTTTAAATGTATTTTTCTGTATTCAGTATGATTAATTCTGATGCCAGGGGATTCTTGGTACATTTCCTAAGGATAAATCCATGGGAATTGCAGTCACTTGCTTAAAGATGATTGTTCAAAGTGCAAAGTACTGGGAAAGAGGCCCGAAAGTAAAACATGATCAAAATTCTGCTGTAGTTTTAGCCTGCAGAGATTTAGGGGTCCTGGATGTTTTTGGAAGCAGAGTGACAATAAAATGAAACCTGTCTCCCAACCCAAAATAAACTGGGACTGAGTAACACACAGTGGCAGGCACAGACTGGCAGTAATGTGCTATAATTATATACAATTTCCTGCACAGAGAGGGATATTTCCAGGTGATTTCTGACTAGCCTTTAAAAACTATATTTTGGGCATTAAAGCAACCCTCAAATTTGATTTTAATGAACTTTAAAACTATGTGACACAGTCAAGGCAAACTAAGTCCCACTTGGCAAGGCCTGTCAGGTGGAAGGGAGGAGAACACGTGGCTGCAGAGCAGTGGAGCTGCTCCCAACCTGAGCCTGGGAGCAAAAACATGGCAAAAACAAAGCTGCTGCTCCCGTGGATCAGCAGCACCCACGGAGTGTCAGCATCCTGATGCTCCACGAGGATAAAGATGCCACTTAGGCAGAGCCAGCTGCTGCTCCCAGCCCTTGGAGCAGCTGGCTGCACAGCAGACACCAAATTCCCTGCTAAGGAAGAGCCTGTTCAAAGCCTGCAGAGGGGAGGCAGCAGCAAGGAAAATGCTGGCTGTGTCTGCGTTAGCGTTTTAGGCCGGGGCAGGAATGTGCTTTCAAAGCAAATCAAAGAAGAGGAAGGAACTGAAACCAAGAAACTTTTTCCAAGCCTCTGCTGGAAGAGCTCTGCTCAGTGGATGTGCACAGTGGGCCCTGAGAGGCTGCTCCTATGTTTTCTCACTCTCTCAGCACAGCATTCCAACTCCCAGCACTTGAGTTCTCTCTTCGGGATATTCTGCAAGAGCCAGGTTAAGCCACAGAAGCCTTTGAGTAGATGCTGCAGCAAGACAATAACATTGTTCAGCCATTTCCTGAACATTTGCAGAATGACCTGAGTGCACAAAATTAGAGATGGTTCATCCTCTTACTTGAAGGCTATTTTAGTCCCTTGTAAGCAGCATTTATATTTTTTGTATGAGGCTTTAATACCAACCTAGACTTACTAACATGCAAGTATGAGATGCAAAACTCTGTGGGTGCATTTATAAAACCCTGAGAGAATTTGAGAAAAATGAACTGGTCTAAAAATGGATTTTCTAAAGCCCAGGCACAATCTGAAGCTTTGATGGGGCCTGACAGAACTGCAGATTGCCCAGCTGAATTCTTCATCAGTACGAGGTTCACAGACACTGGAAGGAGGTGCAGCACCAAACACTAAGAGACCATTTATTCCAAGCCAGAGCTCTGCTGCAGTTAGTGAAGTTACCAGAATTTTGCTGGTCATACAGGTGGGAGAAGTTAAGCCCCAGGGTGTTGGAATTATGACTGAGAAATCATGGTAAAGTAAATTTCACATCTGAAAGAACTTAAGGCACAGGAACCAAACTGGCAACTTTCCTCTTACTCAAAATGTTCTCAGAAAAAAACCCTAAGAAGCTTTCAAAGACACATTTGGTCCCTTCATGCTAAAGTGGTGCCAGAGCACACATTACAATCTTGGATTTACCCATAGCAACTGATGAATTCCCTATTAGGAAAAGAATCTTTTCAGTTCCATCAGAATTAATACGTTGAAAAAAATCTGGGTTTAAATGGAGAACACAGACTCAGAGAGGTAGAATATCCTCTGAAAGTTAAGCAAGGGTATTTTTTTTTCTTTACTTACAGCTAAGGTGGATTAACAGAGGCATATGGAGAAGATCAAATATACCTTGAAATAATGGATGTATAAATCTGCAGACTAAATCTCTCTTGAGTACTGGACAAGAGAGAATATAAAAATGTGGAGATCATTTACTGAGGGGATATAACACTGCAAAGCCAGAGGGGTTCTAGGATCTTCAATATTTCATAAGAGGAAGCTTAAAGCTATTTTAATAAACCATAGAGGCCAGTTTTAAAAAAATGTAAATGTACAACTGTGCACACAATCTGCATATGCAAATCACCACAATTGGACAAGCAAATCAGATAATTGCATGCAAATATGCCTGCTCACTCCGTGCCTGTGTCTACAATGGAAGTAACTGTGCATGCAAATAAGGTACACATTTTGTACACATAAAGGTGCAGCTTAAGTGGCATATGGCATGGAAATATGGCATCCAATGCAACAAAAGAGGGAGAAGGAACTAGCAGGGGATAGAGTTAGCTGTAAATAATAACATGGAGCGAACACAAACACACACACATGGATCTATAAACACGACATTATCAAAAAGAAAATACATGGGTCTTTTAGTGCTTGAGGAACTGAAATGACACACGCTGTGTGGAGAAGGCATCTGTGGGAGCTGAAACAGCTTCCCAAGAGACCCAGTGCCCATTCACAGCACAGTCCAGGATGACTTTTCAAAGGCTCTCCCTGCTTTGACCCAATGACCCTCTCCTTGAGGAGGAGATGGAGCTCAGTGTCTCTCAGACTGACACAGGCTGAAGACTCAGCTGCAAATGCTGCCAAATGAACATCAGAGGTGGTGGTGGTTTCTTGTGACACATGGACAGATGTATTCAAGGAAAAAGGCTTTGTAACTCTTTTGTCTTTCAAAAGTATTGATTTTGCTTCAACTACCTTCCTTTCTGCTTTGAAGCTAACCCAGTGTACCAGCCTGGCCCTCTCATTAGGCTCATTTGGATTCAAACTGCACGGGAGGGACATGACTGGCAGACAGGATGGATGGATGGAGCAGAGGAAAGGATTCTAACCTTAACTGTATCCTTGAACTTAAAACCTATGTTACATTTTTAAACACACTTAGACCTTTAACTTAGTAGTTAGCAGATTAATGAGATGCACAGACTGACATTTTATTTGAAATTTTCCAGGCAGAGAAACACAAAGTGCTCAGCATGAAGAGCAGGCTGAGTTGCGATGACAGCAAGCCCCCTCAATCACTCCAGGCTTCAGCATGCTCAGATATAAAACAATGAGCACAAGTTGGAGAACAGAATAAAAGTGCTGATTAAATTTTGATTCAGCCCCTTTTATGAGTGTGATTCCACATTTGTGTCACACTCACACAGCCAGAACAGCAGAAGTCATTGCCCGTGGTGCCTTCAGCCCCGGGCTCATGACACTCATGGCTTTGAAGAGGCTCAACCCAAAGAAATGTTCTTTGAAGGCTCAACCCAAAAAGGTCTTCATGGTTCAGAGACAAGCTGGAGTCACAAGAATCAGCCTGGCCCATGAGCATCTGAAACACATGGAACGTAGAGGGAAGGTGGACAGCTGTCCAAAACCTCCCATCTCCAGCTTTTCCTGTGCTTTTGTTGTCTGGCTTTCCTTTGCACCTCAGAAACCCATGTGAGGTTTTGTGTTTGCCCACACAGCTCTGCAAATCCACTGCTCAGTCCCACCAGGAGGATTTTTCTGGTCAGGCTCTTTCCCTCATGAACCCAACTGCCTGAGGAAGGTTCTAGAAGAGGGGCCTTCAGGGGAAACACAGGGAAAACAAGAGAATGGCTTTGAGAACCAGACTGGCATCTTCATTTCTCCTACACTAAGGAAGATTTTCCCCCCCCAGATCTCATCCCTGTTTACCTTTCTTTTATTGTTCAGATGCCCTAATCTTCTAAAAGCCTGAGGCAGAGACTGTGGAGGTGTTTGTGTCATGTGCATCACTTGGCTCAGTCCATCTTGTGACACACTGGAAGGAGCAGCCCTGTCTCCATATGACTAATGTCCCAATTGTTTTATTTCAGAGCAACTCAGAGTTTTAAAGTCTTTAAGTCAGCTTTGGCCCAGGTTCAGAGCACATTTTTTCCCTCCCAACTCTGCACAGCCTTACAAGCCACAGCAACAGAAAGTTGGAGCTGCTTCTCACCCACTGAGCCTGGGTGCCCATGCACACATTAAGAGACCATTTACCTTTCAGTACATATCTAGGCTAAACTGATTTCACTTTCAAGAAAGAGGAAAACTTAGTGCCTAATGGATTTTTGCTAAACTCCAAGGCAGTTTGGAAGTACATTCTGACATGCAGCATTAACCACTGCTGCAGCTGCACTCAGAGGAAAGGGCAGATGCGTGCAAGCACACCGAGCAGAGCTTTTGCCTCACCTCACTGCTGCCTGAGCCTTTGGGGGCTTATCCCAGCACCCAGTGGAGTTAATGAGAGAAAAACCAAAGGATTTAGGATGACTTCAATGAATTTGTACTATAAATTTGCCTATGGAAGCAGCTATGTTGGTAAAGATAGATATTCCCAAGCTAGAACAGGTTAATTTTACACCACATACTCCCATTCCCCCGCGCCCCCCCAAAAAAAGTAGCAAAAATTAGTGAACAAACGGTTTCATTCTGATCAGATTTTGTGTCTCTCAGTGAAATCCCTGATTTATACAAGGCATGCTGGGTGACTGATAGCCATGTGCCCTTGGAAATACATCTTAACAAACACATTGGGCATCTTTGTCACAGACTTGCATGTGTAGGAGCTTTGTCTCATCTGACAAACTACACTTATTTCTCTCTGTCAAATGTAACAGTCAGGTATTCAACTCATTTGAGCAAATGCAAGTAGTAAGAATTCCACTTTTAAAAATGCTAAAATGAAATCACATAAACGAAAGGCTATACCCAGCTTGTCCACTTCTCCCTGTCCATGCAGATTCCCACTCCTTCATGCATGCTGCATAATTTTTTCTTTCTTCTCTTTATAGATTCACACTCTTTAGAGCAACTATTTCCTCTTCATAATGTCTAAAATAAGGGCATCCTGGTGTTTCTAGGGATAATCTTAAGGGAAATAATAGCAAAACTCTGTATTGGAGATACATAGAGGGACAGCAGCACCGTGACACCACCTCAACCTGCTCTGCAGTTGGGCAGCCAGCCCAGGAGTCAACACTGTCACAGCTGCCACATGTGACAATGGAGGACAAGTTTTGATTAGGAAGAGCCTTATTTAATTTTATTTTTTTATTTTTTACAGGCTTTTCGACTGAGCAGGCTTTGATATCATTACCCTCAGGTACTTTGGAAACAATCTCAAGAGCTGTTAGCAGTTGTTTTTGAGGATTCCTAAGGGACAGGGCAGGGCCAGAGTTCTGGCAAAAGACCAGCACAGCACCCACCAGAAAGCAGAAGATGAAGAACTGGGAAATTACTGTCTGGCAAATAAATTTCAGCTTCTGCACAGATACGGAAACAAAAGAATGAAACCACTTGTAAAGCCACAGAAGATAACAAGAAAATCAACAAGCACAAACATACAGCTACTGGGAACAGATGATGTCAAACCAAGCTCTATTCTTTCCATGACAGGATTACAGGCTCAGGGATAGAGGAGAAACAACAGTTGTCATGGCTTGTTTTAAGCAAGTCTTTTGACTCTGACTCATGAGACATTCTTATAGGCAAGCTCAGAAATTTGATCTTCAAGTAACTCAGCAGTGGATGCAAGAGGCTGAAAAAGTATGGAACAGAATTTTTAATAGGAAATCATAGTCAAATTGTAAGCACTTTTGGAGTGGATAACCTGAAGGTTGTTCTAGTCTAGTTCTATTATTTCTGTTAATGTCTCGGAGTGTGGAATAGTAAAATTTGTAGAAGACACTGGAAATACTTAAACAAGGTTGGGCAAAGATCTATCAAGAGTGATGTAAGTAAAGCTGATCTTGTCAGAGGGATGAGTCGGACTGGGCAACTCCTTTAGACCCTGTTCTTCTGAATTTTGTGAATTTCTGAATGTGGGTAAAAATCTTTCATCCCAAGAGAAAGAGATGGGAAGTCAGTACTTCCCATCTCTTTTTGAATGGGGCAGTCACAGGAACTCTGAAAAATATTGCCAGCTACTCCTTCCCATAGTCCTTGTAACCTTAGGAGATAATTAATAATAGCAGAAGGTTGCACTAAAGCCAAGGCCAGGGGGCAGGTGGTGATCTCAGTGCATTTCCTGCACGGCATTGCTGCCCAGAGCCACCAGAGGTTGGGGTCAACTAACTTGGATTATGCACCAGTGTCTTTTAATTTTGTCTGCAGTGAAATATGGACGTGCACAGACTCCAGAAGTGCCTGGCGGGTGACACTCAGTTATCATGGGCTTCATAAAGCCTGGGCTAAATCCTCGAAGAGATCAGAGCAGAGTGCCTTGCCATCACAAATCTTGAGCCTGCCAGCACAGGATGAACGATGAAGTCCTTCAATGCCTCACAGCCCAAGTCCCCGTGGCATTCCTTAATTATCCTTTGCAATAATTAAGGCACAAACAATTGATATAAGAATCTCCGTTTGTTTAGTGTGTGCGGATTCCCTTCCCCCAAGGCTGGAGGAAGCTCAAATACATTTATACTGCAAAGCTGCTCTTCTCCAAAGGGGGATTGTTCTGCTTGGCTGGGAATGAAAGCCATCTCGGCACGGTGGCAGGTAGGGCTGGATCAAGGCAGCAGCTGGGGGCCCACAGGAGCTCCTTGATTACATGTTGGAACAGCTTCATTCTTCAAGGACTGGCATCAGGCCAATTAGTCCTGTAGGAAGACTGATGTTTTAACTAAGACACATCCATCTACACTGCAGCTTTATAAACACCCTGTTTGCTGTGCAGCTCTAGTTCTGATTTTCTAGAAAGGTCAAAGGACACCAGGCAGATGTACTGGGAACATGAAAAGCACGTCAGTGAATTTCAGACAAGTAAGATCCAAAATTATTCACCACGGCCCTCACTCGATAATCTACTGTAGATTTAAATGCTAGGAGCAAAACAGCTGCAGTTTGTAAGCATCTTTTAAGGTCCTCTCTACCCAGAAAATGCAACCAGAAAGGAATCAGCCCCTCAGGACCCTGCAGGCACTCAGTGAGGAGAGAAAAACCATACAAACCTCAGAGAAAACCACAGCCCTGAAGGTGCGACCCTGGAAATGTTCAGACTCACAGAGGAGAGGGAAAGCCACCCAGCTGGCTCTGGTGGCAGCTGGTGGTTCCAAATACATGTCCCTCACTCCCAGCCTTGTGCCAGGCCTCTGCCATGGTGCAGCTGATCCCACTTTGGGAGAGGCTGTGGATGGATGCTGCCACCAAAGGTGCTGCCAGTGCCACCAGGCTGGAACTGCCACACCTCCTGGTGGCTCTCCAGAGCTCTCAGGTCTGCTGACCTTTCTCTTTCACCCTCCCACCCTTTTGTGACCTGATATGAGACTTGTGCACTGGGAAAGAAGGAACCTGAGAAGCTTTTTTCCAATCGTGTACTTGACTCACAGGGTGTGCTCCAGCATGGAAGCCAAAGGCCACTCCAGGTTCACTGGGAATGGGAGGTGCAGGTTCTCAGTAGAACTTTGGCAAGAAAGCTGCCTTTGTCAGTCTGCCTTGCAGCCAGCAAATGGGAGGGAACAGCCCTGAGATTCCAGATTCTTCCTAACACATACAGCTGCAAATGAGAGCCTCTGTAGCTTCCAATATTATGCAATCAGTTACAGTAGGAAAAATAAATTAATCATCAGCAGTTTTAAGATCTACAGTAAATATAAAGAGGATCATTTTAAAATACCCTAATTATATTACAAAATTTAGTCCTCTTAATACCAAGCTATAAAAGCTGGTTGCAGATTGTAACTGGGCTTAAGTTTTACAAGTATGACTATAAGCTACAAACTTTGCTTCTTCAGAGAAGCACAAAGACAGGATGGGGAAGAAGCTCTTGCTCCTGCAATGCACCAAAGCTGATCTGTAGCCAGGAGAAGGTTTGGACAAAATGTATTTACAGCACCAGCACGTAAACCAGGAGTGAGCCAGGGCAGCCCTGCCAGGCTCTGCAGAGCAGCTCTGTTCTCCTTCTCCCAGGGATAAACTCAATACTCAGATCCTAAGAGTGAAAATACTCCTGGAGTTCACACCAGGCAGCTCTGAAGGTCTCAAACCCAGATCTGCCACAAAACACCATTGCACATCTGAGTATCACCCACTTGGATGAGCAACGCGGAACAAGAAATGCACAGGCACCTAAGGAGGGTTAAACAGCCCCAAATTTCAGGTATAGCCATCTAAATTTTTTGGTTGGGCTTCCTTTACAGTCCATGGGCAAACCCACTTGCAGTGTAATTTATCCAGCCTCTTCAGTGGCCAGCTGCAAGTCCAGGTATCACCTCTGAAGTGCCCTCTCTTCGCTGGGTAGAAAACTTGAAAGACTCTTTCCTACAGGGATGCCCCATTGTGGACATCTTCCAGTGGGTGAAATTAATCCAGCTAGGCTGTCTGAGAACAAGGGGAAAACTGCAAAGCTGAAAAACTGCTGCAAAAGCATTTAGCAGCATCCCATGAGTTTAGTCTTCTAGTTTTGCACAAAGATCCTGAAGTCAGGTCTGATTTTCAAGTTATTCAAATTTTCTCTCTCTGTTGGCAGCACTCTGTTAGAAGAATTGCAGAACCGCAGAGCTTGTTCTCTGGATAAAATTTTTAAAAAATTACTCCCTAAGTGGAGTTCTCTATCATCCCTTTGGTAATTAATTTCCTCATTAAATATTGACCACGAGCTTACAATAAAAAGTAATTAAGAGAGGCCACAAGCTGCAAAGGTTGGATGGGCTTCTGAGCAGTCCCTAATTGAAGGCCTTGCTGTGTGCCAAAGGGTATTTGGAGCATCTTTCCAAAGGTGAGATCAACAACTTCCAGCGAAATGACAGCCGTCAGGACAACAGCCTTGTTAACCTCAGCCCACCCAGGGCTGTCTGTGCTGTCCCAGCACTGCCAACCCATTTCCTTCTTGTCACATTTCAAATGGCTCAAGTCCCTTGGTAGTCCCGTCCTCTAATTAGTCACCAGTTACACTGTCAGGTATTTTATTCCCACAACTGTCTGAAGAAATGAGGATTAGCTCCTAAATTATCCAAAAAGGAATGGTTTGCATTGATTCTGCTCCTCATTTTCTCCCCACAGGAGTCCCTGTTCCAGCAGCATGAAGCAGCACCTTTCTAGAAAGTACCTGAATACCTCCCTGCATGTTTTTGGTAAAAAAACCTCACTTTTGTAGGGAAATGTGCCTGAATTCCAGGCTGTTCTCACACACATTCCCAATTATTTTCACTTCCTTTTAAAGCACTAACCTCTGTTTACTCACTGATGTATCTCAACATGAGAAACTCCTAAGTTCAAAGCTTATCTGCTTTTTTTTTTTGCTGATACAAGTATTCTTTTCACTGTTTACCCAGCTCATGCAAGTCCCTATAATTTTGTCAGTGTTATATTTTCAAAGGCGTTTTGTCTGTTCAAACACACTAAATGCAAAACAAAACTAAAGCCTGCCTGCAGTTTGAAAAGAAGAATGCAAAAGGCAGTAAAGGCAAGAACAGCCCTGCCAGGGCCTTTCCATGAGGGATCCAGGAGAGCTGGGGTTTAATTCTGATACTGCAAGCAGTGCAAATAAAAACACTCCAGTGGGAAAGATGTGTAAATATGGTTCTAAACTGCAGCACAATGCAACACCTTTGATCTGAGAGTTTAGTTCATTTAGAGAGTAGAAGACCAACAGATAAAATAATATTCCTCCAAATATGTGAATGGCTGCTGCAAAGGAAAAAGGAATTATCTGACCTCTGGTGGGAAGGACTGGGAGATTGGGCTGCTGGTTAACAGGTGAGGAATGAGGGAAATCTTTCTGCTAGAAAGATGGGGAGTTTGTAAAAACTGAGTAGTGGAAAAGGGTCAGAGAGACAGTGTTGGGATAGTCTTGGGACAGCTGATGGATAAGATGATAATGTGATGTACAAAATATTTTCTAATCACCATCTCTTCAGAAAGTCAGAGTTCAACATAAGCAAAATGTGGAAGCAGCATTAATATCCCAAGCAACTCAAATCCTGCTCTGAACTGCAAGTCTCACGATAGTTCATGGGGTTTGCTTTTTTAATGCCCCAGCTGCCAGATTCATGCATTGCAAAGCAATCTCATCTTTCATTTTAAAAAGTTATATTTCCACTTCTCAAAGCTGTGGAATGAAGCCTGAAAAGATGAAGTGCCAGTATCCTTAACAGCTCCAAAGAGAGAAGGCAAATAAAAGGAATTCAAAGTACATTGGTTTAAGCCAAACTCATAATTTCTTTTTCCCAGGCCTGGCAAATGATTTTTAAGAATTGGCATTTGGAAATGCTGGAAACACAAAACTCTTAATAAGGAACAGGGGGGAGTTACTAAGAAGCTTGAAGAAAGCTGTAAGATTTGTTCACCACAGTAAAAATGTGAGCATTAAAGAGCTGAAGAGGGAGATTTGTTAAAGGCTACCAAAATTCTGGTATTTTCTCACACAACAATCAGCTCCACAGTCCCTGGTGACTGAGCTGTGCCTCTCCTTGTTACAGTGTTTTGCCTTTAATTGTACATCAGCCTGGTGGCTGGAACATGACAAACTCATTTTATTTTGGGGGGGAAAGTGTGGGGCCTTTTGGGGTTATAGAGAGGATGATACCTATTACCAAAACAGTCAAACAAATGCAGATGGGGGACAAACTCAGCTTTTGTATTCAGTGTTTATGGCTTGGTTTATTTTGCTCTTATCCAGTATCTTATTGTGTATTTTTCTATCAGAAAGCCTTTTTTCCTTACTTAAGGAAGTATATTTTTATAATAAAGGAGCGATTAAGGAATTAATTCGGTTTTTAAACAAGCTTTCCTTACAGGAGTTTTTCTTTTTTAATTAGCTTGAATAGCAAAAACATTTCATCAAGCTTCTGTTGATGTACTTAAATATGTCCAAATAAATAGCATATTTTCAAGTTAAGTAAATACCCACATACCAAATCTGGATCCTATTTAAGCCCCAAGAAAAATAATAATATTGTCTTTCCACGCTGATGAATATGCTATAATGTATTATATATGCTTTGAGATTGCTAGACAAAAACCTACATATGTAACACAATATAACTGAAATTCAGACAGACATGTTTTCCATTCCTTAGAAACTGAAAATCCACAGCAGATCTTCAATTCTCCCACTAGGACAAAAATATTTCTTTATTGCCTCTTGCCCATCCACCAGCTGAAGGGAACTAACTCCACATGCACACTCTTATCTCCACACAAGCTGTACACTTTGGGGAGCATATGCTGAATAGATTAAATGAGAAAACAAGTAGTTGCAAATATTTTTTGCCTTAAAACATCCCAGGCGCTTTTTGATTTGAGATAACCTTGCATTTGAGTAAAGGCAGCAAAATTAAGGAGATTTATTAATTTTCATGAAGGAAGCATAGCATGTAGTGATCAATTTTACTGTAGGTACAAAACTCAACTTCCCTAAAATTGCAAAATGTCTCATTGATAATAGAGAGGTAGAGACCTCAGACCAAGTGATTCCTTTGCCCAAAGCCTTTCTATGCAGTGGTGGGAGTTCATATTCCTAAAATTCCCTGCCTGGCCTTTTCAAACAGACTATGGTTAGTAAAGGAATGTGTGAAATTAAAGAGGACACTGCTCACATTGCTCGTGGATCACCCTGTGTGTGTGCACAGCCCCCAGCACTGTCCCCTTCAGATGTGCTGCTGCATCAGTGCTGAAATACAACAAAATGCAAAACATTGAAATGCTTAAGAGGCTTTTAAAGAAAATGCTGTGACAACTTGGCCTGCATGGAGTGGTACCATGTTTGACTACCTGAATTAGATTTAATCTGGCTCCCCCAGCGGAAATAATAATATAATATGCTGTAAAAAGGAGTCTAAAAATATTAAATTGAATCTGTATGTTTACTGTGAAAGTTGCTTTGTCGGCTGTACATTACAAAATTTTAATATTTTCAGCAGGCAAGCAATACATCTTGTCTAGACACTGCTGAAATTTTCAGACACAAAATTATTTTAAATTCTAAAACAAATAATTTAGACTTCACCCCCCCCATCCCTAACAGATTGTGGAATGTCATTTACTTTAAATTTGCAGCCAGACATCACATAGCCAGAGAAATTGCCTGTAAGAAAAATAGGCTGACACTTATCACTGCATTCCAGGGGGACCAGGGGGTGATGTCAGCTCTCTCTGTTTCTCCCAGACAATTGAGCTTCCTACAAATCAATAAAAACAAGGTTTATTGGTATGTTTGCTTTATCACACTTGAGCCACTTTCATTGTCCTAGTGACAAAGTCTTCACAAATTGAATCATTAAACACAGTAATTGTGTTTCAAATACATTTTAGAGAGGAGGAAGGGAAGGGAGGGTGTAAAAGAATATTTGCTACAGTATTTATGGCTGCAGAATTTAGGTTTGTAACAGTTTGCCGTACCTATATTTTATTTTTTAATATGGAAAAAGGAGCAGGGGGAGGGAACAGAGGAGGGACCCCAGTAAGTGGAACAAACAGTCGCACTCAAATTCAGCCAGGCAAAGCTTTTAATATTTCGCTGAGCTAATGTTATATAAGGAATTTCTCAACAGCTCCTCGCGCAAAATGTCAAACTTATTTTAAAATTATTTTTATAAAAATAGATGGTCTTGAAAAAAAAAATAAAATTAAAAACTGCACCCTGGAGTCGGGATCTAAGGACTGTTACCATCCTGGTGGTTAAAATAATTCCTTCCCGGGTGTTGCTCAGTCCCTTACGCAAGCCTGTAAACTCATTTCGCCCCAGCACTCTTTAAATCTTTGTCGCTCTTTGCATATGTGGTTGTGATTTACATGCCACCCACATTTAAAGAGGTATTGACATTTTCAAGGCGGCTATTTTAGCCCCTGGATTTTTAAATGGAATCAATCACACTTTATTTCTTCCCTCAGGAGCCCAGACCTGTGTTTGTCGCACGCCCACCTCTCTCTCCGCAGCCCCAGGGGCGTCTCAGAGCCACCCATGGGAATATTTAGCATCCCCTCAGCAATCCCAGCCCTGGATTATTGAACCCTGGCTGCTCCAAATGTTGGGATTTGGGCCTCGCTGCTCTCACAGTTGCTGTGCAGGCCGAGCTCGGGTGGCAGAGCAAAACAGAGGCACATTTCGGGAGAATCCAGCATTATCCAACAAAATGGGCCGTGGCTGGTGCTCGGGGGGGCTCCTGTCATTGGCACTGTTGGGGCTCAGTGGCACTGACCTGGCCTGGGCAGGACAAGGTCAGCTCCAGGCCAGCCCCACGGAGCTCACACCACATCCACACACTCCAGGCTTTCCTCGGACTGCAGGGGGGATTGCTCTCCTCAATGGCATTTGGGTTTTTGTCTGAGCACCCCTCTGGAGCAGGGAGGGACAGCAGAGGCTCTGCTGATGGAAAAGCCAGGCTTAGCTGCACCCACACAGCCACGAGTCTGCCTAAAGAGACACCGTGCAGGTGGCACCAGAACACTGTCCTGTCCCTGCATGAATCAGGGAACACTTCCCCCTCCCCTCCTTTGATCTTGTTGCATTTTTCTTACTCAATTAGCCTGAAATGGAACACAGTCATGCTTCCAGCTGCAGTTTCCTTCGAGCACAGTGGTATCAGACCTTTCCACACATTATACAAATTGCACTTCATCACTGAAAATCAAATCTGGGAGCCAATGATATCCATGTAAAAATACTGTAAGGATGTACAAGTGCTTCCTACCCTGCACTGGCTCCTAAGATGAATGGAGGAATGTCAGTCAGGAGCTCTGGCTGCTCCAGCAGCTCTCAGTTATTTGGGGCCCTTCACCACATTCCACTGATTAGCTGGTGATGCCAGAATGATTTTTGTCTTTTCTTTGATATACATTTCACACAGTTTTGTGCATCCACAAGTATCAGTATGCACACTTGCAACCTTTTACTTAGTTTAGTGCTTAGTGTTTTGTAAGTGTTTTGCAGGCCCTGAGACGGAACACCCCAGAACTGCAGAGCCAGGGACACCAAATATTCCTACTATCTCAGGAACCCAAGGGCCCCTGGCAGGACAGATTCTGTAAATTAGGGGTTAGCCCAGCCCAGCCCCAGCATTGGGCTCCCTTGTTGGATCTGGGCTGTGGAAAGTCTAGAACTGGTGTGTGTGACTGACGGGGGTGCATTTGTCACGCTGTCACCTGGGGGAAGTGGATGCATCAAACAGGATCCTGATTCAAATCCTGAGGGAAAGACCCCAACCCCTTTAACCGTGTCTGGCTGCATTTTCCATAACACCAGGAAAAGGCATCACTGGGAGCAAGAGTGCTTTAGGGAAACCCAGCAAAGCACACAGTGCCCAGCACAGATCTGCAGGTAGAGTGTTTGTAGAGTCAATCCCATCATGGCCAGCAGCAGCACTACAGCCATATCCTGAGGTTTGGCAGGGATTAATTTGTTTTAAAGACAGTAAATGGTTTGTGATCCACTTTGATCCTAACAATTATGAGTGGACGGGATCAATGAATTTGCTTGGTCACCCTTCTCCCTTTCCCTTTCTGAGGCAGCTGGTGAGGCAGGAAAGATCTCCAGGTGTGCACAGAGAAAATATTCTCTGGGGGGCTTCCTGGCTACACTTTCAGATATAAAGCAGAGCATCCTCCAGCCCACCCTTCCTCCACCCAAATCACTCCTGCAGCCACCAGCTGCAACCCAGAGGGGATCCTGCAGTGACAGTGAGTCTGTTCTCCCTCTCTGCTCACAGGAATGCCACCCATGGGCACTAACTATGATTAAAACCTTCTTGAAACTTAGAGAGGAAGGACATACGTACACTGTTCATGTGTGCGAAGAAAATCACCTACATCTGGGTCATCTCCTTCCCTCAAACCATGCAAACCAAACTCAGCAAGCTCACAACAGCCACACGGGCTCACTGATGGCTACACCTTGGGTTTTAAAATGATCCTTGTGCAAACTGGCTCCCTTGGCTGTATTATACACCATTTATCTTGGAGAAAGTCTGCTCCAGAAGAAGAGTCTGGATTTGGTGAGTCTGTCAGTGACGGCTCTATTTCCCAGTATATATTTACACTACCATCAGACTTGGTGAGTGGGTTTGCTGTCAAATTTGCAAAGCACAAACCTGACAGTTTGGTTTGAAGTTCCCTTTCCCACACTTGGGTCGCACGAGAACACTGAATAGATGCATTTGCTATAGGTTATAGCAATCCTGACAGTAGTGAATGAATGATTGCTCCTAAAAAGTACAGCTTGTTCTGACATTATCGCTCCATTGCATTCTAAAAGTGGCTAAAGCAGAGACATCCTTCCCTGTCTCCCCCACCTTGCTGCCATCCAGCATCTCTTCTGCTTCAGCAGCCTGCATTTCCACACTGATGTGGAGGGGCTATGGATTTACACCAGTGGGACATGATGCCCAGTGGTAACATTTACAGCATAACAACCATTTATTTTTCCAGAGAAATGTTTAGCTTATTGATGAAAGAAAAAGTGTTCTACCCTCTTGTGTGTCTAACTAGTCAATATCCCTAGTGAAATGAATAAAATTCTCATAATCTGTTCCACTGGAGCCTATTTCTGTTTTATAACTGAATGCAGGAAATGTTGCTGCAGACTTCCATGGGAGCAGCATTTGCCTCATGAAGAAGAATTGGTTAAACATTGCATAATTTAGTAACTCCTGACTTAACAAAACTCTGAGACACGCTCCCCAAGAAAGCCACACCATTTGTAGCTGGGAACAGCCTGGCTGGATCAGCAGCACTGGCAGCAATGAAAGGCTCTAAAACATAGATATGAAAAATGATTAACTGACTTCATATGACTATTTGTGCTTAAAATTAGGGCAGGCACTCGAGAACTCTGCTGAATCAGGGCCTGGATTATTGGTACCAGTAATGAATGCAGACATTTGGGAAGGTATGTTTCATTGCTGCCATCATGTTTTATTTTTGGAGATGTTAAAGAAAAATATCAAGAAGATATAAAACAAGTAATTAAATTCCTGTTTTGTGTAATGCAGAGCAAATATTTGCTTCAAGTTTTATGGGCATCTTGCAAATCAAAATCATAAAGGCAGATGAGCTTTTGTTTAAAAAAGGCACACTGATGGCTCAGCAGAAAATAATAAGAGTTTGTTTTTGGAAGAAAAGAAAAAAACCCCTGACATGAACCACAAATACATTTCATTAGGTGACACTAATAGGGGTTGTCAGGTGCCTTCAGTAACAGCAAACATCCTCTCATGTCTCAAGTTAGTGTGGAAGTCAAGAGCACTGACTTAGCTCAGATAAGATATTTGATTTGTGTTTGCTCAGGAAAATGCTCTGACAGCTTAGCTAAAAGGAATTTGCATCCAATTGGAGTAAAACTTGGACCAGATAACAGCCAGGAGAAACTGGGGCTGGGCTGGACCCAGCATTAGACAATGGAAACAAGCTGGTGAACAAGTTATGGGGAGTATTTACTGAAGCACATTCTTTCTTTCTTTCTCACATGGACCTTGCAGAAAGTGAAATTCAAAATGCGAAAACCACTTGGTTTGGACACAGTAAAAAATCAGGTTCCAAAAAGTACAGTCCTATCATTTTCTTTCTTTCTCTTTTATTTGTATTAGCACTTTCTTACCACTCTAAAATCTGCCTTGAGTTTGACCTAGTCAGAAATCAAAGGGATACAAAACAGTTATTACAGCTTTCAATGCTATTTTCATGTTTAGGGGAGGAAGGAAGGAAAAACAAACACTTGGGTGCTGGAAGGACAGAATTTGAAGCTTTATAGCTTTACCTTCACTGCCTGCACTGCAGGCATTCCTGGATTTAAATATTTTCCCATTGTACAGAAAATATTTCATTTAGGTTGATCTGCTCCTATATGCATTAACTCCATAACATTTTCTAAAATAAGGGAATTACTGCAAAAATTGTCCAAGACAGATTTTTTTTTCTACTTGCTCTGTTTCAGATTATGCCCACATTAGATTTTCACTTCTCTACTAACATCCCAAAGCAGAAACCTAGGTTGGTATTGGTGTAATTTTGCTATTTAACACACAGTTAGGTGCACAAGAAAGATCCCACGAGCAATACATTCTTTTCCTCAGATGAATTAACCCTGAGGTGGAGTACAACACATCTCCTCTTTGCCTCTGAATTCAGCACTAGAGATGACAAAGAGAAAAGGTGAGTTCTGTACGAAGAGCAGGGCAGCTAATGCAGATGAAAACAAGGAAATAAAACACACTAATATATTTCCTGCTGCTTTGTTCTCAGGCAGGGTTGAAATGATGAAGTAGCCTGAGGAATGCACAGAGCAGACGTGGATTTATAGCTGAAGCACCATCCTTACCTGGCTGCCTGGGCTGCACTGCCAGCACTGCATCACAAACCCACCCTCTGCAGATTTCCTCTCTCACATCACAGAGTAACAAATCTGGCCTTTAAGCACCCTCCCAGCAGCACAGGAAACACTCTGCTGTCCCCACGGAGTAGGTAAGACAGACTCTCTGCCATAATGTCTTTCAGCATATGGTCAATGGACAGAATTTGGGAGAGTTCCAAGGAAATTTGTTCTTCCCTGGCTTTTGCCATTTGTAACACCGTGGTACAGTGCCCTGGGGGTAAATAATCAGCCCCATTTTCCTAATGAGGAAATTCATCCAAGGTCATATGCTAAGTCAGTGGCACTGCAAGCCATGAAATTCAGGTCATGGGCAGGAATTACCTCTGCTGTCTCTGCAGCTTAATTGCATTGCAGAAACTGCATTTATTTGGTATGAACATACACCAGCACCTGTTGGAACAAGACATTACAAGAACAGCAGCCAAAAAGAGGCAGAAATATGTCAAAGAAATGTGGTAAACAGTAGTAACTAATAGGAACTATTATAAGCCTCAGGAATTAGTGGCTAAGAATATTTCTGCAAAAGAGTATTATGGCAAAATATTACTGATCAAAGCCTGTAGACTCTAATCCTCCCAGTGCTTTCTTATATGTACAATCATCTTAAAGGAGTCTCAGCAAATTCTGTTTAGTCCCAAATTATAAGGTTATAAATAGTCTTTCAAAACTCTTTCTAAACTAGTCTAACTAGACCAGTTCCAAATGTGAAGTTACCACAGGGGTAAGTGGACTTGAGTCAAGACAAGATTAGATCTTGTGCAAAACCAGCAATTCCTTCTTCTTATTTGGACTTATTTTTTCACTTGTCACTGATACTAAAACTTTATTGTGAATGTCATCTTATTAGACTTAAATTATACAGAACTTTTGCACTGTCTTTTCATTATGGATACCCAAATCAGGGGTAAATTCACAGAAACGAGGTGGGAAATGGTGCTATCAATATCAGCAAATCCAGTGCACTCAAAAGGTGGAAACCTTTTAAAGGAAGTATCTGGGTGGGTGTTTGCCCTCCAAATAAAAAGCACTAACATTTGAACTATGTCAGAAAGTCAATTAAATATACAATTAATGATGCCTAAGTGATTCACTGAAAAATATTGAAAAGCAAGCCCTGAAAGTTCTTTACCCTCCCAGATCAGGCATATTGGATATCACAGCTACTCACCAGTTTAAATGCATTTTGCTGCTCTCACAGAATCTACTTACCTTGCAGAATGCAATTTAGCTGAAAGTTTGTCTGGGAGTTGAGTTTATCTTCTGGAATTGCTATTTTTGTATCCTAATGGGGAAACACCCCTCCTCAGCCAAAAAAAGAAGCCAGCAACCCACATTTTTTGTGTCTAGCTACAAGTAGGCCACGCTTCTGAGCTTCCCACCACGTCCTGGCTCTGGTGCCTGCAATGATCCTTCAGGCTGCAGGTACAGCTACATTTAGCTCCTGACCCCTCTGTACTCAGAGTCTTGGTTTATTAATACCCCTATTCTTCTCTTTCCCACTGCCCTTATTGATTTCCCTTTACTGTGAAATACTGAGGTTATTTTCAAACCCGTCTCACACCAAAACACTTAACTTTTCCCACTTGCACTGTTCCGTGACAGAGCCGGGAGTGTGAGATATGAATTAAAAATCAAACCCTAAAGATGGACTGCAGCAAAAAACAAAGAGAAAAGCAAAGCCCTCATTATACAGTGCTTTTCCTGAAGAAAAGTTTTAGAGTGACATGCATGCTAAGTTCATTTTCCAGCTCTTCCTCTCTGCTGTGTGTGACAGAATTTAGGTAGACTAAGACAAAGTTAGAAGCAGCACCCACAAACAGAATAGTTTGAAGGGAATAAGTTTTTGTTTGTTATTGGATAGGGAAGGGGTGAGAGGCAAACCACAGGAATAAAAGTAGGCACCAGATGCTTGAACCTGGAATTTCAGCTCATGGTAACACCCAGTCCAACTGCAAAACTGGCTTTGAACAGAATTAAATCCTACTCACTCTGAAATGACAAGAGACATAATCATGAAGGCCCAGATCATGTACCCAACTCAAAAGTTCCTGGATTTCTATGTGGATTTGATAAATTCTAAGCTTCCCTGAAAGTGATTACACTCCAAAGTGCAATCAGATTTAACTGATGTCCTTGTGCTGGTGTTGGAGGGATTTTGAAAGTGACCTTTTTCTCAGGAAAGAACTCTTGCCAGGCTTTTAGGACCAACGTGCACTTGGAAAATTGTTACCACAGTTGCAAAAATGTCATTGTTCTTGAAATAACAGGTATATTCCATGGAATTTCTCCTTGGTACTATAGATCACTGCAGCAGGAGGCCTCTAAGCTGAAATGCCATTGCTGGTTTTATTGCCTGTTTTAAGTAGAATTTCACAGAACTCTCTGTTCTGGATAGATCCCACCTGCTGGTGTATTTTTGTTCCTAATGATGGGAAGACTTGCAGCACATTAACCTTCCAGAGGAGAAGTATTTCATCTTTCTGTACCACATCAGCAACAAGACTCATGACTTACATAATTTCTCCATCAAAAAGAAGTAAAAGCAGTGGTATGGATTCTAAAAGGTGGAATAATTGCAATAGAGCCACTATTGTTACCATCACAAGCAATAAATGTCACTTAAACAGGGAATGCGAATGGATTAATTCTGATCAAAGTTGTTCCATTCCTTGGAATACTCACAATACTGCACAGATTTCTCATCCACCTGCATTAAAACTGTGCTCAAACCCCTGTTTCCAGCTCAGATCCTGCTGCAGTCAGTGGGATTTAGCCCTGGACATGAGGAAAACAGCTGGGATCTGCTCCCCAGGGCAGCGTGAGCTGCAGCAGGATCCTCCCTCTGCAGGGGCTCAGAGCCTGGAGCTCTGCTGAGGGCTGGAATGCCCTGACTTCATCCCCAGGCAGAGATCACTGCAGCATCCTCAGAGCCCAGCAAACTGCAGAGCCCATTCAGCAGCTTTGTTAAATGCAGCCATTTATTTCACTTATTCTCAGAGTCACCAGTTGCTTTTTTTTTCTGTTCTGTTGTCGTGTTTGTGTCTGCAGTTCTTCACTGTGGTTGCAGAAAGAGGCTGGAAACTCGGACCCCTGGGCTCTGCCTGCTGTGCCTCTGTCTGGCTGCCTATTTATAGCCTTTCTCTCACTAAATTGCAGAAGTGTTGAGAGTTTTGCAACTGCATTTTGAATGCTGAAATGTTTACTGACTGGCAAAATCGGAGTGAGTTAGAGGTATTTTTTTTTTGTTTCAACAGGAATATATATGAAAATAAAAAAGAAAACTAAAATTATTTTAATCAAATTTTAAGGTGCCTTTCATTATATTGAGCAGTAAATTTTCAGAGCAAAAAACTTGCTTTTTTTCTGCTTTGTAAGAACAGTCACTAAACCCATGTCTGCCAGTCCAGGGGACATAACCCACAGGGTTTGCAATTACTTTCCATCCTGCTGTGTAAGGAGAAAACTTAAATATAAGAGAAACTGAGGACACTGCAGTTAAAATTCTCTAATTCTGCACCATCCCCACCACACCTCCATTGTAACTGCTCTATCCATAATCAGAGAATTTATTTTCCTTAGCTCCACTTTGATATTATTCAAATCTAAAAAATCCGAAGTTTTAAATAACAGGGAGGACAAATTGTGCTTTCAGAGAAAGGGAGATGGGACTCCTGCTTGAACAGATGTTAAGAATGTTTCTGAGTGTGCTAGACTCATTTACGAGTCTCTTTCACACATTTGAATCTTGGGGACATCAGCAGTTTGTTCAATATTTTCAGCCTCCATCCTAAATGCCACACTGGGAAATGAGAGGAGGGAAAAAAAAAAGAGAGAGAAAAAGAAAAAAAAAAAAGGAAGAAACCACACACACACACACAGAGCTAACCTTCCATCAGTGTGACAAACTGCAAGCAAGAATCCCAGCAAAATAATCAAGCCAGACAGTTGGTAAGATGGAATCAGGCTGGAAAAATGGTGCAAGATGATTTTAACAGACAGATGAAAGCAGCCACCTTCTGGACTGTGCTCCTGGGGCGAGTTTGCAAACATAAGGTTCTCCTTTCCGAGGGAGGATGGAAGTGCCACTGGCTCAGCCCTGCTGAGCTCTCGGTGGTCTCTGCAGACATGGCATAAAGAGCAGCCTGAGCAGCACCTCCAGCCCTGATTCTCCTTTCTCCCAGCAGATTTCAGTCACCTTTAGCAATGCACTCAGGGTTCCTGGGCTGGAGATGCAGCAGGAAGGGAAAGCATCCTTTTGTGTCGAGTTAATAGAGGGCACAGAGCGTGAGGACTCAGCTGTGCTCACAACAGAGTGATGCAAAACAATAACTAATGACAGGGCACCAGTTCTGAATCAAAAGAATGATTGGCTTTGGCAGATGATAAAACTCAGCCACTTGAGTCTCTCCAAAGCCCATTGATGGCCACAACTCTAGGAATGGACTATAAAACAATAAAAAGATTTTCCTCTCGTTAAAAATACCATAACGAAGGGAGGTCTCTATGGAGGCCATGGTTTTGCAAGACTTAGTTTCTTTCCTGTTCAGCTTTTCTTCTGTCCTTCATTGATGCAAGTGGTTAGACTTGTAAAAGGTTTAACATTAGCAGTTATTATGGAATTCCTCATCAGATTACTATGGATCCCAAAAGACCAGCTGCACTTTGCTGTTTCCACTGAGCAGCCCACAAGGCATCAGCACTATCAGAGTTTTTTTTTGCAGGGTTCTGTGCCTCAGCAGAACGAACAGAGGGAGAATCAGAAAGCCCAGGTACCATTCTTGGTTCCAGGCGGATGCTCACCTGCCAAACTCTTATCAAAAAGTTTCTTCCCTCATCCTTGGTTTGTTTTCCTTGTCATATTCTGTGTGTTTTGTTTCTAGAGCAAAGTTCTCTGGGGCAGGAATTTCTGCACCCATGTTCCTCTAGTAATGAGAGTTTAATTTTGCCTCTGTATTGAGCTACTGAAGAACCATTTTTGCCAAGCATCCTTCTTTCCTCTCCTTCTGTTAAAAAGCCTTCTGAATTTTACTAGAGCACTAATAAAAGTGTCCTGCCACTGCTAATTTCAGAAGGCTGAAGCTAGAGCACAAAAGGGACACTATCAGATAATTTGCTCTCCCTCCTACATTGACAAAATAGAACACCAGTTTTATTTGTGTGTGATTTCCTGTTTTCAGCTGGAAGCATTTCACCAAATTTAAAACACACACCAAAAGAACTTCAACAAATATTTTTGTTTGGGTAGAAGGTTTCTTGTCCCTGGTGATTTTCCATCCTCCTTTGAGGGCCAGCCCTTGAGCAGTATATTATCAGTGACAAGGCACAGTGGTTGTGGATAATGGGGCCAATTTTGCTCTCAGGCAACCCCAGTGACTTCATTGTCTGGTCTATCTGATGAGAGGGTAGAGGCTGGTAGAATGACTCATCAAGAAAAAAAAGAAATGGGAAAAAAAGCAAAGGCAGCCAAGTAGAGACACAAGGCTGTCTCCTAAGGATAATTTAAATAGCAAGAGAGCTTCAAAATGCAGGCAGGAGCCAGAAATCTCTGCAGAATGGGGCTCAACAAAGAGCTGGGATGCTGTGATCCACAGCATGGAGCCAGGGGTTATTTAGCTTTGGCTTTTTTTCTTTGTTTGTTTTGGTGTGGGTTGGGGGGGTGCATCTCTTTTTGGCTTTTCTTTCAATAAAGGCACTCTCTCCATTCTTGTTCCCAAAGTGCCCATTTCTCCTCTTTCCTCTGAGCACCCAGGCCAGGAAAAGGGAGTTGCATTTAGCCCCCTTTTTGTGCACGTTAACTTGGGGCAATAGCACCCCTTCAGAGCCACTGTCTTTGTTACATAAAATCGTTTAAATTTCTGCTCCATGGCCAGCAGGGGAGGGGGGGGATTCTGCCCCTGTGCCCCCTCAGGTGAGACCTCACCTGCAGAGCTGCCCCAGCCCTGGGGCTGTGCAGAGCCCAGGGGAGGCTCCAGGATGAGCAGAGGATGGAGCAGCTCTGCTGGGAGGAAAGGCTGGGAGTGCTCACCTGGAGAGGAGAAGCTTTGGGGTGATCTCCGTGTGGCTTTCCAGTTCCTGAAGGAGCCAGCAGGAAAGATGGAGACATTTCCAAGGGCTTGGAGAGACAGGACAATGGGGAATAGCTTCAAACTGAAAATGAGGAGGTTTAGGTTGGATATGAGGGAGAAATTCCTGCGAGGGTGAGGAAGCCCTGGTGCAGGTTTCCCAGATTTGCTGTGGCTGCTCCAGCCCTGGAAGGGCTCAAGGCCAGGTTGGACAGGGCTTGGAGCAACCTGGGATTGTGGAAGGTGGAACAAGGGCAAGTGGAACAAGATGGGCTTTAAGGTCCTTTTAAACCCAAACCATTCCATGATTCCATATAATGAGTTTATTCTATTATTACTTCGTTCTCAGGAAACAGAAGGCCCCAAACAAGGTCAGGATCCCTCCTGCAATGCACTCTGCAAATCCCTGCTGGGAGAGAGCCCCAGTTCTTAAAGCATTTAAATAGATGCATCAATGAAACAGGAATAAAATGGCTCCCAGCCAGATTAGATGAGCAAGACATTTAAATTCCCAGTGCTCTGAGTCTCCTGCCCATTGGACTTGGCTCCAGCTGCTCCTTCAGAGGTACGTGACAACCTGGTGGGAGAAGCATCCCAGCATAAACTGTTCTGCCTGACTCTGAAAACATTTTAAAGTGGCTTTAGCCAGAGCTGGTTGGGAATTGTCTGGTCACTGGGATCAGCAAAAAACTTAGGGAGAAAAGCTGCAACATTTTTCCCCTGAGACTGGGAAAAATTCTGCAAGTCTTCCGTTTTCTCAGCTCATCCCACTGCATCTATTTACTCAACTCAGGAAGATTTGAAGGAACATGAGTAAAGGAGTGGAAAATTACACTGAACAAGAATCAGAGCAATTAAGCGTCAGGAGAGCCAACACCACAAGAAACAACAACCAAAAAAAGGAAAAATACTTGTGGGTACTTAGACTGATTCTAATTAATGTTTCAGTTTCTGAAAAACATTCCCAAGCTGAAAGTTTGTAACATTACCTCAGGCCCACTTAAAATTTTTACAGTACCTTCCCAAACTGCAGAAAATAAAGATTTTTTAATGGGATTAGGAGTCAGGACAAAGATGACACTGCTGAAAGTTCAACAACAGAACATTCACAGTCCCAAAGTATCTGAGGAGTCGTGCTCTAATGTACGAGCTGCTTGAGAACATACTGCTGGTATTCTGCAGTTATTTAGATAATGTTCTGATTGTGGCTTGAAGTCAGTAATAACAAGCCATATGTTCACTTTTTCTGAAAAATTATTCTTTATTAATTCTATCAATAGTTACCCCGTGAATTTTAAGGCGAAACGCATATAATTTGTGCCTATGGCATTTGAATAAATTCCAGTTTACTTTAAAGGTCAGATAATACTATAAGGTCTCTTCAGAAGATTTCTTACTATAAATCTATTGGATACATCTCCAAACTTTATTCCAGTTATTATTTTATGCGTCAGTGATAGATACATAAATCTGGCTTGATTTGACTTGAACAGAGATTTTCCTCTATGGAATCCTCCTCAAAAACAGGAGAAAATATTGCATGAAAAATGCTTATCCATTGGTTTTAGATGGAATATCTCATTTAGTGAAGCTGGAAGGCCAGCTGCCCATTGCTTTGGCTTTCATATGCAGATAAAATCATCCTAAAGGATGAAGAGAATCTATCCCAACACCTGAGAACACAAGCACCTGGATTGGGCTTGGCCATACTGCCAGCCTGGGGACACAAAACCGTGATAGCCCATGCAGAGGATTTTTCAACATCTCTTTCCAACCAATTTATGTTGAGAGAGGATGAGGTTAAGTGGTTTGACATATTTTATCTCATCATCAATCCAGAAATCTACTAGAGAATAACCAAATTCAGTTTGAAACTCAGTCCTTTCATTTAGAACAAAGCCCAACAACAACAACAACAAAACCCAAATAAAAATGCAGCACTTGGTGATAATCGCTCTCTAATCATCAAGGACTCTTACTGTTTGAAAAATCTTGCATGCCCAAAGTAATGATCCATGTAGGACAGAAACCCCAATGTTCTCAGCACTGTAAAAGACAATGCTTAACAAATAATAATAGTTATTACTAAGTCTTATGCACCACTGCACTTTCTAATACTGCCTTGAAGTGAAAAGGACACGATGATGTGATAAGAAAAGCTCTTCCCAGGCAATTTCCCTCTCTAATGGAATCCCCAAAATCCAGAAATACCAGACAAACCTCATCTGGGGACGTTTCCTATTTGCTTCTCACTAAATTATTTTAAAATTTATTTTGGAGATGTAACCCCTGACATTAATCTGACTCACAGAATCACCGTGTGCCAAGCAGGACTGACACAATGGAGATTCCCTTCATTGCAAATCCCCAAGGACAAGGGTATTGAGGCAACAGGGGGAAACCACAGCTTTGCTTTTTATTGTGGCAGCCAGGTACCAGCACATGAGACTCCATTATTTACAGGACAGCAAAGAGATTTCATCCAGTGGGAGAATGAAAATCCTCCCGAAGCATTCAGGATGCAGGAAAGCCAAGAGCATCTGTTCTGCCAGCACAGACATTGGGCTTGTGGAATATTGGGTACCCTCTAACAGACTGGGGGAGAGTTCCAAAATCTGCCCCAGGTGCCTGCGAGAGCAGCAGGAACCCCCCTTGCTGTGGTCCCCAACAGGGAGCACCCCTGGTCATGGGGAGCAGCAAAGAATGGTGTGTGGCTGCTGCAGCCTCAGCACACGGACACACGGACACACGGACAGACACACGGACACATGAATATACAGATACACAGACAGACACACGGACACATGGACATGTGGACACATGGACACACAGACACACGGATATGGACACATGGACACACGGACACATGGGCACACAGACACATGGACACACAGACACACAGACACAGGGACACGGACACATGGACACACGGACACACGGACAGACGGATACACGTACACACAGACACATGGACACATGGACACACAGATACATGGACACACAGACACGGCCAGACAGGCAGCAGAGGGGCAGCAATTGCTGGGATCACAGTGGCACTGTACAGCCACAGGGACAGGACACCCACAAGTGACAGTGACAGAGACAGTGATAGCGATAGTAGCAGTGGCAGGGACAGTGACAGTGACAGTGACAGGACAGTGACAGTGACAGTGACAGGACAGTGACAGTGACAGTGACAATGACAGTGACAGTGACAGTGACAGGACAGTGACAGTGATAGTGACACGACAGTGGCAGTGACAGTGGCAGTGGCAGGGGCAGTGACAGGGACAGTGACAGTGACAGTGGCAGTGACAGAGGCAGTGACAGGGACAGTGGCAGTGGCAGTGGCAGTG
>JAHLSL010000072.1:4871933-4999629 GCA_025920805.1 Petroica traversi | reverse complement strand
GACAGTGACAGTGACAGTGACAGCAACAGCAACAATGACAGTGACAGTGGCAGTGGCAGGGACAGAGACAGGACAGGGACAGTGGCAGTGGCAGTGACAGTGACAGGGACAGTGACAGTGACAGTAAGAAGGGCCCAGCGCTGTCGATGGCAATCCAAGGAGCAGCACACGGGTGTGGGGTGCAGATCGGCTGCAAGGTCAAACAAACATCATAAAACATTGCCCAGGCCGCCAATTAAAGAACAAACAAGCTCATCGTAATTACACGAGATAATTGTTATCTGCTGGGTGTTAATTAGATACATTTTATCAGCGCTGTTGTCACTGAATGGAGAGCAAAACTGGTCAAAGTTGGTTTTTTTAATTTGAAATTATTTCATAACTGGTTTTGTTCTTCCTTCACATGAGACTAACATCTCGTTTTTCCCGGGTGTGTTTTCTTAACTGTACTCCTAAGAAGCTTTAAATTTTCAAAATAAAATTATATTTCTGTGTAACTAAGCTTAGCAAAGAAAAGCATGTGCAAAGAATGATATAAAAATAAAAATTCTAAGCAGTATTTTCACTTTAAAATGGAAATAAAAATAACTTTTCCCTATCCACTTTTGAAAAATACAATGTCCCATTTAATTAATTTTCATTTAAATGGAAATCACAACACACTCCAAACGATAAATAAAGACTAAAATGCCTGAGGATGTAGAACCACCTCAGAGGCACAAGGACAGAGTAAATGCTGGAAAACCCACACATGCAGAAGTTCTAATCAAAGTCTGATTAATGAAGTATCAGGTTGAAATAAAAGTAAAGGGAGAAAGAGAGGAAGAACATTGCAGTGTCACACACTGGCTTCCCCCAGCACAGCAAACCTCCCTCCACCTTTAATTCCTTTCCATCCTCAGAATTCACTGTTTATCTCTCCAGGAAACACTTGCCCTAATGTATCACTTTCTGCTGGGAAAAGACAAATGCCCAATATTTATCCAATCAATAGAAATATCTAAACTTTCAGCCATCAGGGCAGGGGCCTTTTGTTCTCTATTTGAACATCACCAAATATAACAGGAACTTCCCAGCACTTTTGTGTGGAGCAGCAGCAATAAAAAGGAGGGTCAGTAGGTCAGCAGAAATACCAACCTGTTTCGTTTCAGGATTGATTCATTATGAAGATAACCAACATTTATTTCTATGATAAAGAGCTTGATATAATTTGTATTGATTGTAGCAAGAAAATGCCAGAATTTTTTGAGGAGAACAGTGGCACAAAGGTTTACCACACACAGCCTAAAATAGTGTGAGAAAGGAACTGACTTCAGCTTGAATAATAGTCATTAACTCAAAACACTGGAAAATGCATTCCTTGTAAGAACAGAGCCACTGGAGCCTTGCCCAGTCCTAAACAAAGAGTAGCAGTTCACAGCTGTAGGGGACATACTGTGGGTACGCACTAAGCTAAGCTTTAAAGTATACTTGTGGTCTGTAGCAAACCTGGGGATTCCAGGGACTGTTGAGAAAAGACATTTCAGGTTGCTTTCATTCCTCTCCTTGATAGCAACATTTCTCTGGAGCTCTTTTATCATCTCTGGTTAAGTTACTGAGCAGTTGCCTGGTTCAGTGTTACACTGAAAAAATTAGGAGTGAAGGTCTTGCAGAGCTATAAACGCATGGAAGAAGAGTATGTGCACTCACAGTCTGTGTCAAGCAACTGGGAGAGTTTTCATGGCAAAAAGTGTTGTGGGCAAATTCCAAAAAGTGCTCCTCCAATGCAGTAACAAAGTTCAGCGTGACTCATGTGTGCAGGTAATTGATATTATTAACACAAACAGAAAATTTGAGGTCACTACTGGCAAGCATTACAAAAATCAGGTTTGTTTTCTATGAACACTGAAAAGGAATTGCAAGAAAGAAAAACTGAACAAAGATCAAGTTAAATATTTAATATATACATGTATGTTTAATATTCATCTAACAATGCCTCATTCATAGCTCAAGAAACCCAAATGTATCACAGGTTGAAGACATTTCCTCTTGTTTCACAAGTTAAACATTATAATACAATGTCCTTTTTTCCTTCCTTCCTACACTAAATGTCTGTGTTATTGCTAGCAGCAGATACAGCTCATGCTCAGGTGAAGAGCTGAGACCTTTCATATCTACAGAATTAAGTGAACTCAGAAAAACTGGATAAGGACCTGGAGTAGAGACTACAAATCCTTTGAACTGTGCAGAACCAGACCCAACGCTTAAGTGAAGCTAATGGCACGATCCAAAGATTATTGAAAGCAGTGAGAACCTTTCTCCTGCTGGATATTGAGAGATTTTGCATCAGCAAGATGAGAAGCAGCCAGACATTCAGATTAAAAAACTAATCTGGAGAGCAGACAGCAGAGGAGGGGACAGAAATAACAGCCAGCAGAGCCTGTTACCTTTCCAGATTCTTTGCAAGTTTGGTCTAAAACAGAATTGCTCCTTCACACTTGGGCTCCTTGCCAAGGGAGATTTTCAGAGCTGTTTGAGATAAGAGGCAGCAGGAATCTGTCACAGGGCACCTGGATGTGCCCTGGGATGAGTCACTGCTGACGAGCCCGAGCACGGTCACTGAAGGGGAGGTGACACAAGGATGGAGGAAGCCAAAGCCATCACTGATGACTCTGGGAATTCTGCTTCTCGTGGTCCAGTCTTGCAAAAGGGAGATGCTTAAAAATGCCCTTTCTCCAGAAATGGCCACGTCTGGTAGCAGAAATATCTCAGGCACATCTCTCACTGTCAGGCAACGCTTCCCATGAAAGGCACTGAGCTCTGCAAAAGGCAGCTGAAGGGTTTCTACCTTCTCCACAGAGAATGGCACATTCCAGGGAGATGGGTGGACCCTCTCAGGAGAGCATTTTGTGAGCAAAAATTACTTTGAGAGCCAATCTGGAAGACATTCTGTATTTTTATATCACAGGGAAGAGAAACCCAGTGGGTTGGTATCAAAGCCAGCCAGGCTGGGACAGGTACAGAGCACCAGGAGGGGAGCAGAGAGGAGATCTGGAGAGTGTCACACCCAGCCTGTGCTTCCCTGGCTGCTGAATAAAACCCAGAACTGGTTTACCAAATGATGTAAGGGCAATTCTTGTCTCCTGAAAGTGGGATTGTTGCAGGTTCAGTTTTACATGTAACATTTCATTCCACCTGTGCAGCGCTGGTGAATTTTTTCCATTGGATGTTTAACACAACACCTACCTCATGCTCCACTAATTATGATTTCATTCACGCCATTGCCTTCCTATTCATCATCATTGGTGGCCATTAATGTAACCTTTAGCATGGCCATGCTGTAATTAGGTAATTGCTGCTAATTTGGGATGCTCCTGGAGGGCTCCCCCAGGCAGAACTGATTTTTGCTGCAGGACGATGGCAGTGACCTGCAGGAGGTGGCTGATGAGAAGGTGACTAAGCCTCTTTACACTTTACAGACTTAAGTTCACAGATTTAATTGAACATTTGCACAAAACTGAAGAATTCAGTGCATTGTACAATAGATATTGTTTAGTCTAGTGCACTGATTTATGCTCAAGTGGGATAAAAAATCTACATTTCGTCTTCTCTATTAGAGCTTCCGAAATACTGCCAAGAACTACTTCTTGGAATAAAAATGAACATTTGTTCTCATGTTTGCAATTTTTTTTTTATTCCTTTCACTAGCAAATCATCTGACTATTTTATTTAATCCTTTGTTCTATTTTTAGGAACATTGACAGAAAATTCAAATCATGTAAATATTTCTCCAACTCTTCTCCTCATTATATTTGCTTTGGGAATGATTTGTCTTATTGTCTTTATGACTCTTTCTCCATTTCTTCATAAAAGCTACAATTAAGCAGGCACAGAATAATAAAAAAAAAGGCAAGAAAGCAAACCAAAAGGCCCATATGGCTAAAACTGAATGCCATAAACCAGGAGAATTTGAAGAGTTCCAACCAGACCAGTGATTTCAGTGCATTTGCATGAAGACTATGCCAAACAATCCAGTAGAGGAAAAACTAAGAAAATCCAGTCGTGGGAAATACAAAAGCAGAAAAGGGATAAAGCTTTTGAATAAAGAATATAATACACCCAGTTCATCCAGTTCTGCTCCCTCTTCCTTATCCAGAACTGAGGCCCATTCAGATATTCTGAATACAAGATGGGCTTTGCAGTTATTTTGAGCCAGTCTGCAAAATTCTAAGGACTATAAAACACTTTACATCTTGGGTGTTTACTGTTCTCAGGGTTTCTCCTTTGCCTGATGAAAACATCATCAAGAAACTTTTCACTGATGTTTTATTGGCACACACAGGGCACGAGTCAGTGCAAAGGACAAGCAGAAATGAAGAAATTAAGTAGAAAACTCCAGGTTTCTCCCCTATCAGACCATAGTCCCATGAATACAAAAGTTCAGCCAGCAGAATCTATAGAGAATATTTATGGGTGCAGTTGTAATATTTTTTCTTCCCTCCAAATCATAAAGTGTCTGCCCCAAAATGTAATGCAGAGTATATAGTTTGAGTAGATATGTTCATAAGTACACAGATTTCATTTGCAATGAAAAGGAAGAAGTAACAACAAGGTTGTGTGTTCTGCTACAAAAGAGAGATTTAAATTAATTAATTTTCTAAATCTAGGAAAATCTGTGAATAACCCAGCAAGAGCTTTTGGATGATCCATTGCTCAGGAGATGGATCCAAGGTGCAAAATTGGTATTTGAGTCACGATGTCCAAAAAAAGCACGTCTGAGGCATTTGGAGTTCTGAGCCTCATTTAGGGTCTCCCAGTTGGGAACAATCCCAAATTCCAGTCAGCTACTCCACCTCTGAACCACCTCTAGTGAGGTAGTTCATGTGGATATGAGCATCTTCCTCATCGTAACTGAGCATTTTTGAGAGATAAAGGCAGATTAAAACATTGTACAACTTCCTTACTTGAGTTTTGTCCTGAGTCAGTCAAAGTTTGTCCAAAAAAAAAAAAAAGTTTTTTTTTTTCTGAGTCATAGTCAAACATCCTTCCCACGGGAGAGGCAAAAAAAGGGGTTTCTCATCACTTGCTGGGGTGAGTGACAAGAATTACGTGACTAAATGGGGATTTGCTTTCTGAACAAGACCCACTTTCTCCATTCCTCCCAAAGGAACAAAGACATGCAAGAGCCTATTTCTTTGAGCTGTTGCCAAATAGTGGAAATTTATCATCATAATTAAAGAAACAAATTGCCAAAAACAAATATCATTTTCAGATGGATTTCTCTGTCTTCTGTGAAAATTCTCTTTTTACATTTCAAATGAGTGGAAAAATCAGATTATACATTTGAAAAAGCCCTAGGGCAACTATTAGGAAAGATAGTGGAGCTCTGAACTTTCTCCTGCAAAACACACCTGAAAGACTTTCTAATTTCTCAGCATGTTGACAGTATTTAAAATCCTGTTTTACTGAAATATAGGTAAAAGCTGAAGTTCTAGCCTCTAGAAAATGAACTCCTGTTTAATAATGTGATGGGTAAATGTATCCAGGAAATGTCATAAAATAAGTCTAAGATAAATTAAATAAAACTTACTTCCTTTCTATGTCAGATGCCTCCAATTTTGGCAGTTTGGGCTAGGAAAGGAAAGCAAGCAAGTACTTAGAAATGAAAATATCTGTTCAGCAACAGAGCTACAAAGAACAAGTAGCACATTTCCAAATGTGTAACAGAACACAACAACACCTGAGCTGAGTCCTCAGGCTGCACCACACAGAAATCCCCCTTGGCTTCTGCCAGGAGTACATTTTTATTTCTCATTATTTACAGTTCCTCTTGCCCAGGAGCAGGGGAGCAGGAGGGCTGTGCAGGGAACACCAGAGGTTGGATTCACCTTCCTGCCCAGTGCCAGATCCTTGCCACTCCCTGTCTTTCAGAGAAGTTTCCTACAAACCATCTGCTGAAAGAACTGA
Organism: Petroica traversi; assembly: GCA_025920805.1. Classification (NCBI taxonomy): domain Eukaryota; kingdom Metazoa; phylum Chordata; class Aves; order Passeriformes; family Petroicidae; genus Petroica; species Petroica traversi. Next base: position 4,993,683 of record JAHLSL010000072.1, on the reverse strand, counting down.
ATGTTGGGGTAGAAGAGAAACTGTCACCAACCCCAGATGTGTGGAGTTACAGATCACAGAACCATTAAAATCGTGGCAGCCATGGTTCTTCATTAGCAATGAATGCAGAGAATTGGAAATCAACTCTCACAGGCTGCTGATCAACTGCCTTGTAAAATAAAACAGATCAATATAATATATGGGGCAACAGAAGCATTTAACAGGAAGGGTAGTTTGGGGTCAGAGCAAAACTGAGACTGCAGTGTTTCTCTGTGATAACCAAACTTCTCCTGCTCCCTGATTTCCCCTGGGGTGCCTGGTTCTCTCTCCTCAGCAGAGCTGCTCTGCCTCATGCTCTCCACTCTGGGTCACACAGGCTTTGTCTGAGCAGGGCTGGAAGCCACCAGAGCTGCAGAGGTGGGACTTGCAGGCTGCTACCTGAGCCTGTCACCTTTTACAGATGAGCCTCCCAGATGGCTGAGCAGATGCTGCCTGAAATAAGGAAACAATTATCTTTGCACCTGGCTGAGTCCTTTAGATCTCGCTAAGAGACAGATGACCAAGCATGAAAATATGCCGAGTAGTGGCCAAGAATAGTTAAGGATTGGATATAAAATTTGCCTAAGTCCTGTGGGTAAAGATGATTTTTACTTTTTTTGCCAGATTCTCTCTGGATATTGTAGGGATGCCTGCTCATGTAGCACTCTGACCTTACTCACTGCTCTGGACTGGGGTTTCATTTCTTTCCAGCACCAGATGCTGCTCTCCCCACACTCACATGCCCTTTTGGGTATGCCACACTCAGCAATACATTTTGGGTGGAGGTGGGAAGGAAAAAAAATCTGTCAAATGAAAAGATAAGTGGGAATTAAGAGAAAATACTTACCCATTGAAACAATGCAGGATAAAAAATATAAGAACTCTCAGCCAAGCTCTGCCCCTCTAGAGATTTGAAGAATGTGCTGTTTGTGTTAAGTTCACTGCAATTGCCTATTTTCTAAAGAATAACGCGATTTCAAGCCTTTTCCCCACTCACTGCTTTCCTCTGACATCTTTTTGAGTCTTCCCTCTTAATGCCTCTGTGGGAGCATAGAGGTGATGCTGAATGCTAAAGAGACAATAAGTGCTGCAGTCCTGGAGCAACAGGATGCAATTCCATCCATTCAGCTGGCAGGGATCTCATCAGGCACTGGATGATTCCAGCAGCCCAGCCCCCAGCGAGCCATTCAGGGGCCAATCTGCAGGTAAAATTCCCATAGCTCCTATTTTAACTTGTGGGGCTGCTTCATCAGGACCTTAAATGTAGCCATAAATTGGATGAGGAAGATACAAACAGTGGAAAAACAACAGCAAATGAGAACAGCCTTTCCAGAAGATTACTTGGAGAGGGAGGGTGAAAGAAGGATCTCTAAAGCAGCATCAGCTTTCCCTCATAAATAAATCAATTACAGCAAGATGCTTCACTCCCCCATAGCACCCAACATCTGGTCAGGGATTTAAAAGAAAACCCAAAAGTTTTCACAATCACCCTCGAGAAAGGAAATATCACCTTCTTCACATGGGTGAAGAAACAAAGGGGGCAAAGAATGATGTCCTCAGGATCCCAGAGAACAGAACAAAGACTAAAGAAAAACAGCCAGAGTGTGCTTGTTCAGCACTGGAGGAGTTCTTGGAAGCATGAGATAGTTCCATGTGTTGTGATCACAGAGCATCACATGGGGGAAAGGAGGGGATGGGAAAGTCTCAGTTCTTCCCACAAAAACCCCCACAGTAACAAGCCTGGGGAAGGAGTTTTCCCAGAAGACTCCTTCCCACATCACTTATTTGAGAGGGTGGGACATCAAACCTCAAAATATGCAGCTTGACCTGACATACTTGTTTTTGCACAGACAGAGAAGGCAGCTGCCTGCTGAAGGCGTCCTGTTACTGCCATGCAATTCCAGAAGTTTATTTGGAGGGATTTCTCAGCCAGCTATCTCCACACCAATCTCCCCGTGTCCTGTTACGGGAGAAGTAGGGCAAGGGAGCTTTCCAAAGGGAGGAAAACCCCCTAAGGCCTGATTAGTGGAAGACATTGCATGCCCCATGTGGTTTCTTCCTCTGTGGGAAGAGAGGAATGCAGCTGCCTCATGCACCAAAAGTAGAGTCCTGAGGGCCAGGTAATCTGTGTTTATCCTGTATTTGACACTGACACCTCTCCCAGGAAACAGAACCCTAAACCCCAGGGCAGGGGTTACAGCAGAGGATCCTTGAGATCCCTTCCAATCCAAACCATTCGCTGGTTCTACAATCCTCACTTTTCTCTTTGTCACCTCTGTGAGCTGCTTCACTGCTATGAAGAAATGTAAGAATAATAGCAGAAAATCCCGCTCAGAACGGGAAAGCATTAATCATTATTCTGAACTTTCTGCTCAGTTCTGCAGTTGCCTAAGGTAGGTCACAAAACGCCTGCTTTCCCAAAGCAAATGGAATGAGGAAATTCCTCATCTCTTTCTTGAGTAATGATACCAATAAATGCTACACCATTATGTACTAAATCAGCATAACCCTTCACGGCTCATGTGTCTTGGAAGTGTTTATTGAACCTGTTTTGAACTGAAGAGGACTGCGGCACCCTCGTGAAAAAGAAGGGAGGAAGGAGAGGTGGAGAGGCCAAACAAATCCAACTCATTTTAACAAATAACTGCCCTCATCTCACAATGATGGAAAATTTCAGGAGAAACTCCTCTTGCTCCTTGTTTTGGCTCCAAATAAGAGCCAGCAACTTTGAGTGAGAAGGAGCTGTTTATATGAATGCGTGATCTTTAAAAGCCCAGCCAAGTGCGTAAGAGAAGCGAGGCAACTTCAGCCTCCAGAGAAATAACCTTCAAATCGCAATTTGACAAACAATATCAAAAACTATCAGAGAAGCAAGAGATCTCGCTGACTGCAGTGTTTTCATTCCCTTCTCAGCAGTGTGACCTCATCACAGTCGCACTCGCACAGAATCCTATTACTGCTGCCTCAGCTGCAGAGCTGCAAGACAAAGGAAGGTTACAGACATCACTCCCCTCTGTGCCTTGCTAATCAATAGTTTTTATCTAATTTCTTTGCTTCAAGATACAGGAAAACAAGGTGCTGCATTTGAAATGGAAGGCTGGGAATAACTGAGCTTTGTGGAAATCAATACAAAATAGAATAGCTGACAATGTCATCCCGCTGAAACACTATGAAGACAGATTTGAAGTTCCTCTAATTATCTAGATGTTTGTATTTTTAAGCACTGACTTAACGTCTGCAGGAAAGAAAAAAAAAATTGCTTTATTTAATAACCGTTGTGGTTTCAGAACTTTTTGTGCTACTGGTTAGTCTGCTCGGTTTCCTTATATTTCCAGTCTGGATGGAAGTTTCCCTTTTGGTGTCAATTTAGGACTCAGCATGGAGCAGCTCTGGTAGCTTGCTGCATTTAGGGAGGTGATTTACACATGGCAGCACAGTGGGCTGAGCCCTGGCTGGCAGGGATCCACAGAGCCCAGGTGATGGACAGCACTTACTGCAGTGGACACACTTTTTTCCCCATTCATCTCAATGCTGGGTAGTTTTTAATAACCTCCCATTACTCAATTTCCTCACATTAGCTAATAAGGAACATGAAAGCCCTGCACTATTTAAACTAGAGCCAGGAGGATTAAGAAATCCCCTAAAAGTCAGAGAAGGAGCCCACAGATACTTAACTCCAAAAGAGGGCAAGAAGCCAGAGTTGAGAGATGTAAAACCATCTCCATTGTGAGATGGAGGTGCCAATATTGAGCCTTCCCTGCCTCTTCATGAGCACTGAAAGGCTTCTCTGAGCTAAAGCACACCCGAGAGAATAGAAATGAGCTCTGCTCAGCCCCTTCCACTTGCCTGGTGCCTCTCCAGAGGCTTCCCAATGCCATCAGAGCCCCCCTCATTTCCCCTTCCAGACTCTCGCAGTGCTGCCGTGGGAAGCCACCAATTCCTTGTAGCCCTGCACTCAGGAGAGGTGGCAGAAGGGATCCTGGAGTAGAACCCAGGCTGTGCTCAGCTAAACCCATCCCAAAAATGCAGAGCAGCTACTCCATGCTGCTGCTTCTCTGCAGCCTGCAAGCTTATTTTGGAGTGCTGGGATTTTGGTCTGGAAGGGGTTGTTTTAATTTCAGAATTTAGCTATAGGAAACTCTAAAACTCATTCAGGTTTATGCACTTGCTTCTGTTTAATGGGTAAACCATTTTTTTTTTCTGTAATAAACGTCCATAAATCTGCCACCAGACGGGTTTTTAAATAAAAATATAATTTTAATGCAATGGGAAATTGCTCACTTGTTAAACAGCAATAATTTCTCTCTCCCTTATTTCTTTGTGCACCATTGAACTGCAAAGTTGAAAGCTGGACATTTTACAGTGCAAGAGTGAAGATAGATAGATAGATAGATAGATAGATAGATAGATAGATGATAGATAATCATTAAAAAGTCCAAATCTGAGCTGCAACAAGGCAAGAACTGCTTTACAAGCTGCTCAAACAGTTCCTTGGCTGATGTTTCAATGCTAACCTGGCAGGAAGATTAGCTGCTTATCCAGGGAAAACCACCAACGCAAGCAATTCTTATTTTCTAGATAAACAGTAAATTCAATTTAAATTCGGTGACGTTTCAGATTGAAAAAAAGGGAGACATTTTTCAAAGTGTCAAAACATTTCATGTTGTCATTTTTTATCTAAAATGTTTGTTTCAGAAATGCCAAAAAGTTTTCATTTTGATGTTTTCCCAATTGAACTTTTTTTTCATATTGGCATTTTTCATGTAAAAGTTCAGATAATGTTTTTAAAATGAACCTACTTTAGGACAAGCTAAGTAGCTAAAAATTTAAGTTCAGGTCAAATAAACTATTTCTCATTGATCAAATAGAATTTAGTGTTTCTCAGAAAAGATCACTTTTGTTTGAACTCACAACAGTTTTTTCCTACTTTTTTATTCATAAAAGAAAGAAAAGCTTTGCCTGAATTTATAAACATCATATTGATTTTTAATGGATTTCTTTGATTTTCATAAATGTTATGGTCAGGTTCCCAAATTGGTTCTTGCATCTCAATAAATCATTGTGAATTTCAATTATTTTAAAGGTTCAGGTGCCCCTTTTAGCCCATTACAAGCATGAGATAAATCAGGTAATTTCAGCTCCTTTGGAGAATGTTTGGAAAATATTTTTTTTGCATTTGCAATGGGCTAAAATTTTTGCTAAAGATCATTCACCAGCAGAGGGTTCAATTCACACACATATCTGGGACTTGGCCTTGGCTGGGGAACAGCCATGAGTTTTTATTTATGAAGCTTTATTAAAACTTAGGAAAGGAGCCTAAATATTTTTCCTGAAAGAACATCAGCCAAACAAAATTATGAGCTGGAGATCTGGAGATGGATTAGATCAATTAGGAGATGAGCTGGGACAAGGCACTGAACGTTGAGATTCTGCAGCTCCAGCAAGTTCAAGATCAGCCAAATATTTCCTATGCATTGTGTCTGATTTATTTGATATTAGGGTGTGTTATGAGCTGGCAAAAGCAATCTGAGAGCTCTTCATGGGGATCATGGACACGTTTCCTTCTCTGTGGACAGTAGATCAAGTTACAGATGTTTGGAAAAGGTCGATCCCAACATTTATCCTTTAAATGGGGGGTAGGAGGGTGAGGAGAGCCAGAAAAGAGGAGGTCAAACATCTTGAGTCACCAGACAAATATTACAATAAACTACCAAATATGCTTTTACAAGCATCTAAATGAAAAAAAAAAAAAAGATGAGGGTGAAATTTAACATCAACCAGGGATTTGTCAGCGTCAAAGACAGAGCTCCAATTATTTTCCTCCCTTCTCTGAATTCCTACTCCTTACTTTAGAGTTGGCCCATCTCTTATTGATAGACCAGCTCAGCTCCAGATAAGGAAAAAAGGTGCAGATTCCATATTTATTTATATTAATAACTTCAATATTTCATATGCTATCTCAAAAGCGAATGAGGAAAATACAGGATCTATAAAATTAATTAAAAACTGGTCATAAAATATTCTGTAGGTAGCGATGATCAGTGGAATGAATGTGTGGTGCATTTGTTCATCTGGCACTAAGTCAATGTTTTCATCATTGATTTTGGTGATGAGAACGCACCAAAAAATGCTGCAAAGACATGAGAATGTAAAAGGATTTTGACAAACTGGTGAAGTGGAATGAACAAACATTCAATGAGGAGAGGTGGAAGGCTCTACAAACACAGGCAGAAGACTCAGTGGGGGCCAAAGAAGCATCCAGGTGTTCCCAGAGAGCACCAGCTGAGCAAGGATCAACAACATAACATGAATTTCTGAAAAGTGGAATAATTTCTGGGATGTGGGAGGCAATGCCTCAGATCCAGCGATCAGTGGAAAGGCCTTGAGCTCTGCAGTCAGCCTGGCACTTCCAGAAGGCTGTGGGCACTGGGAGAGAGCTCAGAGTCCAGGAGAGAACCACAATTCAGGAAACCTTGGTGGAATGTAGAGAGGGGGAGATGGAAGACGCAAAAGCAGCTTAAACAAAGGTAGATCACCAGAAGATAAACTGTTCCTCATGTCCCTGTTTAGCCGGATGAGAAGGAAATTGCAGCAGGGAATGTGCCACATGAATGCAAACTATTATTAATTAATTCTCATTACTAATTTATTAGTACTATACAGCGTGTCTGCCAACATTCCATTAAACACTGCCAGGCTGGGGGTACTTATGGTTAGTTACCACTCCTAAAGTCCTCCCCGGGGACCAATTCTGGCCATCAGCCAGCTGGTGTAGCCTTTCTTTAATTTACAAGTTGTCCCACTTGTCCAGACCTATAAGGAAGGCGTTCTACATGTTTAATGTTGGACTAGGAGTTTTGTGTCCCTTCGGTTGTCTATTTACTGAAGGAGAAGAAGAGACATGACAGCTGTAAAATTCTTCAGGAGGTGGGTGAAATTGTTTGGGGGCATCCTGGCCAAAGGAAGCAACACAAGTGGCTCAGAATTTGGGCAGTAGAGCAGTGGGAGCTCTTTCAAACTGCAACTTGACTGATTGTAACTAACTGATATTCATATTAATTAAAGGGCAATCTCAACAGAGTTTTGTTTTTCCAAAGAATGCCAATTAAATACTTGGCTCAGTGCTTCCTCTGGCAGATGTTTGAAGCAGAGGGAGAAGTAACAAATCGTGGGGCCTGAGGAGAAATTTAGGGACACAGAGTGTCAGAAATGTCTCAGTCTGATTTGATCAGTAGTTCTGAGCCTTGAGAATAAGAAAAAACAGAAATCAAAAATGAAAACCCAGGAGTTGCATTAACCCTCAGACATATTCTATAATTAACTCAAGGAGTCAAGGGGTTAAGAGCCTATGCAGTGTAACAGAACCAGTTCTATGGATAATATAAACATTAGTCAGGATCAACATCTGTAAGGAACATCTGTTCCAGATACTGATTACTTGCACCTTTCTCCCACACACCATCCTATCCAGAAACAGGATACTCAAAGTGGGAAAATTTTTCATGTCCAACCTCTTTTCTCTGAAGAGGAAGAATCCAGCAGGAATGGCACATTAATTTTTAATGACTGTTTCATTTTGAATAAAACTTCAGAGTTCAAAAAGGATCATTACAAATCTCTACAGGAAACAGTTCCCTTTTCTGTTTGAGGTCAGTTTTTGTTTCTAAGGTTTTAAACATTGGCTTAAAATGTACTTTTCAAAAAGCTCAAAGTAGAACATCAAAATTACACTCTACAAAGAAATGAAAGCTTAAAAAAAATCATGCCAGTGAAAATTTGAAAAAACAATTTCAAAATACCACAGAATTTAATTTCATTCATTTCCCATTCAAGTATTGCCAGGAAACCAAAACCATCAGATTTCTACCATCTCTAAAAATACTGGAGAATTCTCTGTGGTTGTGATTCATTAAGGCAATACCCACATAGCTGTGGGCAGGACTTGTCTCACCTAGTCTGAGACACTGACAGTGTTGAAATCCCTGTCTGAGCGAGTCATCACAACTTCCTTTAATATCAGAGGTAAGAACCTTGGGTGATGCAACTCTGTTTGATGGTAGGCATCAAAAATAGGTCAGAGCATTCAATCTCTCTCCATTGACAATAAGGGGAATCTAGATCAGATGGAGAACTTCTGCTTGTTGATGTCTTGCACTGAGCATTCACGTTTTAAAAATGAAGCCGTTTTCAGACTGGGAATCAAAAGGGATCACACAGCATCTGTTAAGACAAGCACAAGGAGGACAATGTCTACAAGAGACATTGCAGAATGGATTCTCTTCACCACCTACCAAGTGTGACCTGGAGGATCTTCTCCAGGGCACTTGCAAGGCCATCTGCTTTCTCTTCTGTTGTGTCTGCTTTTTATTTGTTGCTCAAGGCAAAGATGTGTAGGTGTCTTTGATAGTTTTGCTTCCTGCAGCCCCAAAGACTTCAGCACAGAAATAAGATTTCACTTAGACATTGAAAAGAGAAAACGTGTGAAAGAGATTGCAATGATGTTCTCAAGGTTGTTGGATTAACTTCCTGTTGCTATCACTGACAATGATTTATCCTGGTTGTTTAAATTCCGCTGGTAAACACGACACACTGAGGTCGGCTGTGCCTCCCTCTGCTGAGACAGAACTTTCCAAAGCCAAGCACGAATCTCTTTCTTTCTCTCAGTGCTCTGTGGACCATGTTTTTAGTAACAAGTCCAAGGAAAATAATCCTTGCTACTTGGACAAATATGTGTAGGTCACTTATTGTTCCACCACACTTTTCTGGTGTAACTCTTTGAGTTCCTTAAACATCACAGTTGGAAGAATCCAGCTTGTGCACAGGAAGCAGGATCTCCACTTAATAGGTGGGAATTCATAACATGAACTCTTCTACCTCAGGTTGACAGAGTGTGTTTGGGCTTCCCAAGAAACTGAGGATTCTGTCCCATGAATTTAGCAGTGGTATCACGGAGTATGTGAAGTCATTACTTAGGATGTATAAACACAGCATTTCACAGCTCTGTGAAGATAAGTTATTTCTTTCCATGTGATGGGTGTTACTGGCTAAAGCAAAAGGAAGGAAAAGCTGTAGTGAACTGTGCTACAAAAATACACCCTGAGGATGCAGTGAAGAAAAGAACCCAGTGAGTGATGGAGTTGTGAAAGGCAGGAGCTGGCAGTGGAGCAGGACACTGGTTCCACAATGCACAAATACACTAAAAATGTGGTTATCCTGCTGCAGACATGAGCTGGCTCACATGGAGACAGGTTGGCCACAGCTCCTCCTGTGAAACAGTCAATCCACCACCGTAATCAAGATTTATTTATCTGACGCCCAAATTCTATCATCAACAGGAATAACAGCAACAGCAAGAAGTCGAAAAAATCCCTCTAAAACCTTTTGATGGTTTTATCATCCACAATATCAAAGGAGCAATTGACAAGGAAAACCTTCAATTAAAGTATTGATGTGATACAGGGGCAAATGACTAAACTCATCAAAATAATTCAAAACAGGTTTGGGGTTTTTTTTAAGTTTATGATCTGGAATTTTTTTAAATCTCTCATCCTTCCTATCATTGTAGTGCTTCTCTCATAAACTCAGGCAGAGGCAAATTGCCCTCTGCAGGAAACCAGAGCACATTCTCCAGTGATCAGTGCTCAAGTAACTCTGGCACTCAGTGGTGCCAAGGAATCTGAGGGGTGGATCAGAACTTGTGTCCTGTAAAGTCACACAGCAAAATGACAGAAGTGCTCAAAAAAATCCTTATCTGGAATGGTTCTCTGCTGAAGGATTCAAGCTCAGTTCAAGTCAAATGGATTATCCAGGTTTCAGGGACTGTTTCTTTGGGATGCACAAGTCCATTTCAGTCCACTCATGATGATGGGAACTGGACCTGCAATCTTGGTATGCCCAAGGTCACAAGAAAGGGAGAAGCTGCTTCCTAAACTTTTCCAGCCAGAACCCAGGAGGGATCGTTCTGTCTTTGGTGAATTATAAATGATGTTTGGCACCATTTCGAGCAGGACTGAGCCTAATACCCACGATCAGCCAAATCTGCCAGCAGACACATCACATGAATTTGCATTGAAGCTTAGTTGCCTGGCATTTTTTTAATGGGGAACATAATCAGCTCACTATATATTCTCCTTGTGTAACCATCTATCCATCATCTACAATATGAACAGCTCTAAAAGCACAAGCCAGATTGTCATTGTTATTTTTTGAGAAAACATTTCTTTGTTCAAGTGCAAAGCTTTGTCTCCTTCAGTTGTACTGGGTTTTAGTTATTCTAAAATCTGACTTTATAAAAACCTTCTGCAAAAGCAGATAAAATGAAGGCTCTCTCTGTGTAGGAGTGATTAGTATTCTGTAGTGTCGCAGTACATTTTCATACTGATTTTTGTGTGTTTTTCCCCCATCAGAATAGTACACTTGTGGGCTCTACATATCTTAATATAGATTGAAGATAACAATTTTTTAATCTACACTTGGGCCCTTTAATTATCCAACTTTTTTTTTTTGCGACTTTTGAAGGAGGATTATTCATTTTAGGAAATAAAATATAAGTGACTATATAAAATCAAATAATGCTTGAAAGGAAGGCTGAAAATACTTTGTTCATATATATTTTTCTCATTACAGGTGGAGAACTGTTTGGGAAGGTAGACAGTGTATGGTTTAATTGTTTCTGTACATTAGAGGAAAAGAGATATTTCTTAATTATTCAAAATTAACATACAGACAAAGACACAGCCTTGCAGCGACACCCAGGAGTGCTGAGCACCCACTGCCCCTCTCCCTGCAGTCCCTGGGAGCTGGGGCTCCTCAGCCCCATGGAGAACTGGGATTTCATTGCCTTGCAGTCCATAAAACCCCCCAGAAGGTGCCAGAGGCAGAGCCTGGGCCTCGTGTACATCACTGGAGCATTTGGATGAGCACAGCATCAAGACCTGAGCAAATAATCAAACCAGGAACGACTTCAAGCAAGTGCACAAAGGGGTGTTTGAGTTGGCCAGGGCCAAATGTCAGGGAAACAAATTTGAAAAGGAAAAAACACATAAAGACAAAAAAACATTTTAATGACTTCGCTACCTTTCAAACCAGATACCTCTAAAACAAAAAAATCAGATCTTTTTCTCTTCCTTCCCTGCGTGTTTTATTGTGCAACTGAAAAAAATTGTATTTTAATTCTTGTTGCCCTTGAACAGTGACTTCCTTTCATATTTTCTTTATGGATATTATATACATAAGCAGCTGTGTTTCACCATTCCATTGACTCCAGCAGTATTAGTAATATGCTTAGTGATAGGCACGTGCTTAATTACCAAGGAGAAAAGAGACCTTAAATAGTTCCCTGATATGGGAAAGCTGGTTTAGGTTAACTACAAATGTGATTTGCCTTTTGGGAACCTTGGTCTCACTTCCATGATTGAGGGCAAACCATAATGGAGTAATGGACAGATAATGCACTTAACTCCATTTTTTAAAACAATAATTTATTGATTTACCTGAAAATCTCGAGTCTGTGGATTTGCTCTCTAAAATGCCAGCCAATAACTGTGTGAAAAAGTGGGGGGGGATACAACACTGACATTTCCCTTTGAAATTTTAACCCTTTCCATTTTTTTTTTTCCTTTCTAAACCTCCTTTGTCTCAGAAGATGGCACAAAACAAAGCCAGAAGCATTTTCTTGGCAGACCAATGGGAACCACAGAGAGAGAAGAAAGGCAAAACAGGGACAGCCCAATTTGTGTCACAGCTCACTACATTAGAGCATGTCTGAGCCCTGGATTTTCTCTCTGTTCATGCCAGTACTCCTTTGATGATTACTTTATCTGAAAAAGATAAGACATTATGAATTTGATTATGGCATCACTCCACGTGGTTTGACAGGGCCTCAAGCACATTGGTAAATTGCTGTCTGAGCAGTTCCATTATTATTACATGGCATGGCTCACAGTTAAGGACTAAGCTGGAATAAATATAGAATTTAAAGAAATGATAACAGTCACTCTTAGCCTTTAAAGAAATTACTCCTTTAGAGTTACAGTGTCTTCTCATTACTTTCAATGTCATTCAGTTAAACATTAATAATTGCTGGCCTGTGCATAACCTGCAAACTCAAAGCACTCCCAGAGCCCAGCCAGCCCTACAATGTTGAAATGTCATTTTTGACCATCTTTGTAGAATTTAATCAGTACTTAAACTGTACAGGACTGACAAGGAGAACTGTTGATGGCAGTTGCTTTGAGACTGCTCATATAATTTTCAATCTGAATTTTATGACTGCAGTATTTTAAGCAGAACAGTACAGTAACTGTAATTTTAACAAGAGGAGAATTTTACTGGGGTTTTTTTCCTATGCATTAGTCTGGATTTCCACACACTTAATAGTCTCTTAGTTTAAAGACCTCAGTCTTGGTACAAAGAAAAATAATGCACGCTACAGTTCAGAGTAGGTCATCTGAAGAGCAAGCAAATACATCACTTCATTGTCACTGCAAGTTCAGAAAACCCATTATTACTATCATTACGCCTTAAAAACACAGGATTTTAGTCATAGGGGAGTCTATGGAATTCTGAGGTGGGACCATTAAATTTCCTCTGACTGCTCAGAGATATTAGACAGAGGTGCAGGTGGGGGAGAAGGTCTGTGGAAGACCTGACAGGATAAATGGATGGTGTCCCACTGGAAGAGGGAAAACTCTTTGAAAGCACAGCTGGAGTGAGTGAGAGGTGTTGTAGCAGCCTCCAGGTAGGGTCCAGCTGGGCACAGCTCCCTCCCAGCAGTATTTCTGACCTGGGCAAGGCTCTTGGGACTGAGTTTGTGTCTCAGGTTCACAGAGCTCAGCCTGGGCTGCCCACGGAGCCGGGCTGGGCTCGTTTCCTCCTCAGCTGACATGGTGAGAGCCCTGAGCCAAAGCAAAGAGGGGCCCCTGCTTTGATGTGCCTCCCTAGAATCCCAGAGAAGTGTATGGAGAGTCTTTTAATAATTAAGAGTTATGGATTTGAAAGCAAAGCTTCCACCATTGCCAAGCTCGACCAGAGTCTTTGAAAAGAACTCTGTCAAAATGCGTTTCTAAGAAGAAATTATGTTATAAATTATTTTTATGGAATGTTCCAGTGTTAAATGGATATTTAGGTTGCAGTTCATGAAAACCTCCCTCTTCTGAAAAAATGTTTTCATTTTTTAGATTTCTCTTTGTCAGCATTTCTAACAGTAAAAATGACAAACTTTCATGGGTAGGTGCCAATGGAGACAGCTGTATTTTATTATTGAATACTTCTGGTGCTTAGTTTGGCACCAGTCCTGTTTATATTGCTAGTAAGATTTCATGCAAGCCTTTGCAAGGTCTTGTGTTTAAACTTAAATGTCTGATATGGTTTGTAATTGATTCCACCCAGTTCTCTCCCTCCTCCTACTCAGTCCAGTTTGTAAAAGAGAATTTATCACTGTGTGGGGAACACAAACCTTCCAGTGCTGCAGATTCAAAGACAAAAATTCCATAGCAAGATCCTAGAAACCTCTGGTTCTATTATGATTCTCTTCAACTGCTAGGAAAATGTATTAATCCCTGCTGTTCCTGCCCTTGGGTTCCTTTTTTTTTTTTTTTTTTTTTTGTGTGTGTGTGTGTGTGTGTGTTTTGATTAATTGACTTTGTTCAGGGTCAAATCAAACCAACCCATGTGCCTCCCATCTTGGAGCAGAAATCTAGTTATTGCCAGTACATCCCAGTTATTTAGTTGTTACCAATACATCCTTTATTTCCCTGTTTGTCTGTGTCCTTACCTGGATACATCAGGCAGTTTGCTCAATGTTTGGGAGAGAGTGAATATCAAAAAGCAGCTTCACAGCAAACTCCCTAAACCAGGAAGGTGGATTTTCTCTGGTGCCTTTCTGGAAAACACTAAATGGGTGAACTGCTCTTCTGTCAGGGCTCAATGACACCAACACCGAGGCCCTGAGATCAGAGGATTTGATTTATATGAGCGAGCCTCAGAAGGCAGCAGAGGAAGAGAGGTTTTAAAAACCTTTCCACTGGAGCTCTGTGATGATGAACAAGGCAGGTTGGTCTGCCTTGGTCGGGTGTGTGCAGAGCCAAATACAAACCAAGAACAAATCACCCACTGGCCTGTTTAGCATGTAACGAGCTGCTCCTAATGGAAATCAGTGAACTGCAGTTGGCCTTGAGAATCACTTGTCATTGCCAAGACCTCTGCGATAGCCAGTCTGCTCACACCTCTTTTATCACTGCCATGTCTTGTAGCAGATCCTGCTGGGTCTGAGATGCTCTTTTTGGGGCTGGCCAGCACACTCAGAATTACAACATCCGTGTCTTTAGGGTTACTGCAGAACAAGAACTGCCTGTGTGCTCCATTTTGCAGCATTCTGGTCTTGTCCTTATCAGATCACATGGAGAGTTCCACAATATTTAAAATTTGGCCCTGCTTTTGCATTGTTTTATATCAGAGCAGCTTTCACGCCTTCAAAACCCATTCTCTATGTGCTGCTCATAAACGTTATGCAGATAGATAAAATGGGTTATGCACAACCCACTCAGGTTCCCATGTTACTCTGTATTCTGTGTTGGGCCCCTGTTAAAACTGTAAATATATTCCCTTGCCTCATTACTTTAAATTTTGTTACAGTGAACTGCATGTGCAGCTTATCTCACCATAACAAATTTCTCTATAGCCATGGCTGGAAAGACAATGTGTTTCTGTAGAGGAAGAAAAACTATACAGGCCTTTAAAAGTCAATGTTTCTCTCCCACCCACCATAACAAAAAAAGGGTATAGAAACTTCCTGTGGCCATAAAACTATGAAGGGAGTTGCACAGGGTGCGATTGTCCTTCAAGGGAAATGAAAGAATCCTCTGTAGATTTCAATATGGAAAGAAGGTTATAATTGCATGTTCTGCAGATATCATTCATGACAGAATTACAACAAATATCATATGCCAGTAACTCAGACGAAGAGCTGTCGCGTTTAGCTAATCCCTCTCTCAGGGGGTGAGCAGAAGATGGTGCATCAGTAAATTGGCACCAGAGTCTAATTAGTGCTCTCATTCAGCCTACTAAGTAGGAAGGGATGGCAGAAAAAGTAGATAATATTCAACAAGCAGAGGGGCAGGCAGGCAGATCTGGAGCAATAGAAATTGCAGACCCCGAGATCTCCAGAGAGTGCAAAACACAAGCTAAAATTTTATCCAGCTTAATCACAGCAGAATGCAAAACAGAATTCTCATAACTTCTTTTGCTGCAACGGATACGAAGCCAAATGAACACAGGTTTCCTCTAACTGTTTATTTCACCTTCTGCTGTGCAGGAAGGAGGGGAAGCAGGGCTGGGGCAATAACTTATCCTGAAACATTTTTGGAGCTAAAGGTCAGGTAGAGTTCCAGGAGCAGCGAGTTCCAGAGGAATGTAACTGTGAGTAAGAATTCCCATGTCCAGCTCCCACTCCCGTCCTGTTGGGGATGATTAGCTGAGGTTTCCTGATGAATGTAGGTGTATGTAACAAGTCAGAGGGAGAGCAGTGATAGATTAGGTCATTTAGCCCAGCCTAGCAGCACTCTGTGGATAGGTCAGCCCTGCAGGTTTGACACAGGACATGTAGGCAGCATGAGGCAAATAACACCAGATAATGAAGTTCTCTTCCAGCTGGAAGGTGCTTTGCTGCAATTCAGCATTTGTCAAAGGTGCTGGACAGGATTCAAAACTCTCCCCTGGTATAAAAGCTTCACTTCAGGTCTGCCTAGAAGCTGATAAGCTTCTTGGTTTAAAAATCTGAGGAAAAGAAAAACACTTCGATTCCTGACTAGGGGCAGATAAACAACCATTTTGTTAGGCTGGGATAGCATTTCAGACTTTTGGGCTGAAGGTGCATCAAGCAGGACCTTGACATGATGCACATTTTGACAAGAGGCAGGTTTATTGATTGAACACGAGTCAGGTGAATGGAACTTGCTAAGAATTGACTCTGGTAAACAGAGCTTGCTCCAGTGCCAGGCAAACCTGTGTTGGAATCAATTTGATTTTATGATATTATAATCTGCATTAGATTCAGCATCCCTTTAAGTTGAACTTTAGTTATGATTTAGAATTTTCTATACAAGGTGAAAAGTACAAGAACTACAAAAGCATAATGCACTGAGATAGAGAGTACAAGCTGGAGAAACTCTTGCAGAAATCACAATTTTCCCTGCCCACAGATTGTAAAGGCTTTTTCTTCATCTTCTTAATGATTGAACCCTATCGACAGGATCCTACAGGCTACCTCTAAATCCCACTAACATGTGAGCAGGTGGACCTAGAAGAAAACAAACCTGGCTCATCCCAAACTGAACCAGAGACCTAAGAAGTTCAAGACACATTTGCTCATTCTTTCTTTCTCACTTTCAAACTTTTTAAGCTGTTTTTCATGCACAGAAACAAAAAAAAAATCCCAAGAAAAATAAGGAACAGATATTCACCACTAAATTGACCTTCCAGATGCTCAGTTCCAGTCTTGATCCAGCTTTTATGAGAAAGATTACAGAGCCTTGAAAAATCAGGTTTTTAATGAAAAGGCTTGTGCAATGACATCTTTAAGCCAGGCTCTGGAAAAAAATTCAGAGTTGCACATTTCAGCAGAAACGCATCTGTTGTCACACTACAAAATGTAAGAGGTGCCATCCTTCAGCCTGCTTGTTTAAGAAAGGGAATGAAAGAAAAAAGACTCATCAACATTAATATTTCCCACAGGGAATACTCAGTGTCCAGGAATGTGATAGGTCCAACCCATTTTTACCCCAATGGGGAACTAAAGCAGAAAATCATATAAATTTTAACAATCATTAGAGCAACATGGCTTCAGAAGCACAAGGAAAAAAAACCCTCTTGGACTTGCTTTGGGGCTTTAGCAGTTGGAAAAGATTCCCAAATCGTTCATGTTCATTCAATTATTTATCACTGATTTATACAATTGCCCACCAAAATGGTCTCTTACAATTTTCATTTGGGCAGAAGTGACAGCGCCGCTTCCCATCCGTGCTCTTTCCCTCCCTGCCTCCCCTGGCTTCCGAGAGATTTACTGCTCTACTGACACGAGTTTTTCAAAATCCATGGTGCACAGCATGGAAGCTGTAAGGGCTCTTAATTCATTTGGCAAAGCCCATTAGGATGTGTGAGTGTTGTAGGAGTTTAAGAGCCCTCCTGAGGGAGCGGTGGCTCTCAGGACAGCGAGCAGCCGCCGTTGTCACTGGCGGGGGCTGCTCGTGGCTGCACTGGGGGAAAGCTCCAAAAAGCAGAGTCAGACTGGGTTCATTCTTGACTTTTCCACACCCTTTGGGTGACCTCGAGCTTCTGAGGTTCCATGAGACCGAGGGAGGGTGGCACAGATCAGAGTTACAGCTGGCAGCAGCCTCATCATGCACAAATAAATATCGCGTGCTCTGCTCACTTCCAAAACCCAAAGCCAAGGCTCACCCAGCTCCAGTGCAGGGAATCTGCTCTCAGAGAAAAGCCCTGATCTGAATGCAAACTCCAGCATTCCGACACTCCTTGATCTGGGTCTGTGTCTAAAAAACAACCAAGAATGACTCAAGTAGCAGGACTTTTCCTGCTGACAAGGAATCCTTATTTAGATCACTGAACAGGTATAGATGGTGGGTTCATCTGTTACTCAAATCAATTGATTTTGGAAACCTTTTTAGTTCCAACAAAACATCTCTAAATCTTCTGTGTGCCCATCAGCGGAAATTCCTGATGACAATTTGCTTCAAATTGCAAAAAAAAACATAAATGAAGGTTCCAGAGAAACACGGGACAATTACCATTTCCTCAGCTCCCTTCTCAGTTTAATCTGCCTGGATACTTTAAACTTTGTAGAGAATGAGAAACAGCACAAAATGGAACATTAATTCCAGTGCTTGCTGCAAGACAGAACACACTTCAGTGTTCCTTGCATGCTGAAAGAGCTCTGCATTTTAACTTGTTTGATGCCTAAATTAAGCCCAGTAAAATATTCCTTGGTTTATAAAGCAGTATTAATTAAGAAAGTGCCTGATTTCCTTCCTGTGAGTAGGTTAAGGACGACAGATGTGAAGGGAAAGTTTCATCAGATTTTGGTCCTAACCAGATGCTGAAAACTGATAATGTAACTCTCACCTAAAACAACAATGTCCAGAGCAGGGACACCAGCTTGGAAAGGAATCATCAATGTTTTCATTACATGCAGTAGATTTAGATCACCAGTGCTTTGGGTGCTGCAAAGTTTCCAGGCCCTGGTGACAGATGTGAAGTATTTAAAGAGTTTATTGAAGAATTACAATTTTGTCCACAGAGAAACAAGAGTTTATTACAGCTTTATAAAAATACTGGTGATGCCCTATATGTTTTTGAAGTTTTTTCCTTAATAAAGATTGTATTTAAAAGGATTTCTGAGTTTTGTGTCCATAAACACAAAAGTCTAATCTGTAAAGTGAAGAGTTTAAAGAATTTTCAGTACCAGTGAGGCGGCCTATGGGACAGTGTACAGAGAAATTTAAATATTCCAAAGTCTTGTACAAGTGAGAGAAACTGCAGTCATCTCCCTCTCCCATGTCAGATTTTTCTAAAAGGAGAAATAACCTCATCCAGATTTAGATTATTTTTTCCCTAAAGACATCAGTGTCCTAAAGGTTTACAAAAGAACCAGTAACTATCTACTGGAAATTTTGCCAGACAGAATCCTCAGTTAAATATATGATGTGGTTTCTACCTACTAGACATAAGACCACATCACATTTCATTTTGGATAAACCTGCTATTAAAATGGCAATTCTTTTGACAGAGCAGGGATGGAGACTGTTTACCACAGAGACACCTCAGAGTCACCTCCAGGACACAGCAGAGAGTGTGCTCTGAGGTTTTGTGCCTCAGAAAGGTACACTCAGCACCGAAAAGGAAAGCCCACGAGTCAACAGAAAATTTGGTTTCTCACCGTTGCCAGTTCTTTGGACTCTGCAAACACAAATATTCCCTACAGAAAAGAAGAGCATGAAAGAAAGATACTGTGGGCTGCCTGGAGTTGTTGCTTCCACACCACCCACCATACTAACTCTCAAAAATAGGCCTGCATTAAAGTAATCCCCACACATTTCCTTTACGTAATGGTGGTTGGACACAGGGACCCACATGTCCACTCCTCTTCCATGGCATCCTGCTTTAAATTACAGCCACCTGATGTTAATTTTCAGCCCTTGCAATTACTGAACAATTTCTGTGTTTTGTAGAAGTTGCAGCAGGAATATTCCTCTTGGGGTGAATCAATGTCAGTGTATGCCAAGAAAGAGATTATTTTACAGGAGATAGCTACTCTCTCTCTTTTTTTTTTGCCTCACAGAGAGTCATTAATTCCGTGGGTGATTCTAATATTAAGTGTATATGCATGTGGTAGGTGGGTGGCAAAGACAGTTATTGATTATTACATGGACATATCTGCCAGAGCTCATGCCAGTGTAATTAGAAATCCATGGCAATGAATATTGGAGTGTGCACAAAGCTTAATAGCAGCCTTTGGAATGGCATAGCAGAGCAGATATCCATGGAGAGGGAAGATCTCAGCTCACAAAAGGGTATGGAACCACCAGCAGCAGAGCCATCCAGGGTAATTGGGTTGGTTTTTTTATGACATGCTTATTTGTTTAGATAAAAATGATGTAAAACTTTGTAGGAGTTTGGGTGTGTATCATCCCAAATCTTCCCCTTGAGGAGTGGTCTAAAAAGGTAACGGGGCAAATTAAATCTGAGAGTTCCTCTCTGCTTTGATTCAGGAGAAATGAAGATCTATTGCCCTTAGAAGAAAGGGCTTTGGTGCACTGGGCACTAAAGTTTGGGCCAGAGATGATTTTCTGACAGTTCTGGGCTATCTGGTTAGAAGGTCCTTGTTTTGTTACAAATTTCCCAGCCTGCCAATCTCCTTTGCTATGGGGAATGATTTATGCATTGCCTTGCTGCAATCGTGGAATTAGAGGTGCCACCAAAAAGCTCAGGAAGGAATTGTTTTGCCATCCCTACACCACATCAAGATATGTTCCCACTTGTCCTTTAAATTAGTACCAGTTTCAAACACCAAGGTGAGAAAATGCACGTGGAAGAGTTGAGTGAGGGATAAACACCCTTGGACACCAGCTGGGATTGTAACAGCTCTGGAATCTCTGCATTGGAGACTCAAAAATGAGTCTAAGGTGTCTAAACAGATCCTTCCTACAGACATTTCTCCTCTACAGAAATTATGTTGTACAGAAATCCTCAAAGCTACCAAATCCTTCTGAGAACCACTAATGAACTCCAATATCCACTGCTTTTGGCAGATGTTCAGGGTATGAAGCATCTCACAAAGATTTTACCTTGAATCTCACTTGAATGGAGCATCTAAATTAAGCAAACCAAAATTAATTTATTGTGCTGCAGTAGCAGCCATCTCATGAGACAGAATCCAACTTCCCAAGGAAGAGCTGGGAATGCAGCAGCTCAGAACCCTCAGGACACAACAGAAGGGCCCAGCAAGGGTACAGAGAGCAAGATTTGCAAATTAAAATGCTTCCATTATTAGTAAATATCCAAGTACACACGGTGACCATGAACCTCATGGTTGATATTCTAATGAACGTGGAACTGGAATATGAGCAGTTGTCTCGATATTGTGGATTGAAAGCTTGGCCAAAGAACAGAGTTGGCTACAGTGACATTTGCACTCTAAAAACCCTAAAAACTCCAGTGACCATGACATATCCATAATATCCAGCAGTGGAGAACTATGTAAACCCAGGTGAAACTCTGTAGGCACAAGTTTTTAGCTCTGCTAAATCCACTTTTAAAACTTCAGTATTCATATTTTAGAATAGTAAATTCTACTTGTCTCTGCCACTTGTAAAATGCATACTGTTACCCAGCAGAAAACATCACAAAACATCCATCTTTGGGTGGAAAATTGCTTTTCCCCATTATTTTTTTGGGAAAACCTGTCCATTGGGTTTCCGTTTAAAAACAAAGAGGGAAATGAAAGCAGCAAATGCTTTTCTTTTCCACAATAGGGAATTTAATTTAAAAAGGGAAAACTGTATTTTTACACCATATATACATATATATTATTGTTTCACTGAATGCATGAAAGTTGTGTTAAAATTTGGTGCAGGAGAAAAAAGCAAACAACACAAAAAGCATGACTAGCTCCTGTATTTGTAAAATGTTCTGAAATCCATGGAGACAGAGCCATATCCTGACAGCCTCCTTCCCACTCTGTGTCACATAGAGGGCCCTGAGCACGAGCAAGGCCAGGAGTCTCTATCACAAAATTACAAATGGCTGCATGTGCAATTTTAATTAATGAACTGGTGACCTGATGATGTAGATTTCAGGAAACACCAGCTGGTAAAACTCTGTACAACAAACTGAGGCCAAGCAACTGGAAAATCACTGACAGCTCTGTGTCTTTTAGTGGCAGCTTCAGCAAAGAAATTCATGGACTTTAAAAAGAAGCACAAAAGCAAGTGTTTAAATTAAAAGTATGATAGAAACATCTTTGTTATCAGTCTTTCTCTCCTAGGAAATATTCCTTCTCTGCTATACTGAGTTTAATTGTATTAAGAAATCTCTTTAAAGCAGTAAAAAACAAGAATGAGTTAAGGCTGATCAGAATCTTCACAGAGAAGAAAAGTGAGCCTGAAAAGCCCAGAGTTGGGTTAATAAAAGCATGGGGTTCTAGGATTGTTTAGGTTGGTAAAGACCCTTCAGATGATTGAATCCAACCATTCCAGCCACCACTGCTCCATGTCCCAAAGTGCCACAACCTCTTTTAAAACAGCTTTTAAATCCCTCCAGGGATGGGGACTCCACCACTGCCCTGAGCAGCCTGTTACGACTTCCCTAGCCTTCCACTTTTAAACTCAAATAATGTTATTTCTGAGTAGATCAATTTTAAATGTGAGTGCAATGTATTAAACTTAAAAGTGGACTTTAAATTATTAAAATGATTTCTATTAGCTTCCAGCGCCCTGGCTCCATTTAAGCAAACGAATTAGGGACATGCTTAAGTACATTTCTATTGAGTTAAGCTGTTTAGCAAATGCCTTCCCTGCAGGCCTGCTGAAGCCAAAAGCATGGACGCATATGCAAAATTTGGGGATAGACTTAACTCCTTGTTTTAGTAGAGGTGCAACACTGAATTTGAGGTTCATCTCAGGCCCAGGATTACATTGCATGTGAACAAGCAAATACCTGCATGGCTTTGGTTTGGGTTTGCCCTTAGTGGTGTAAAAATACTGTTGGTAAGGAAAATAATAAATTAAAATCCTTTCCAAGTATTTACAGAAAGGTAAATTCCAGGAATGATCAATGAAGTGGTACCAGACTCCAAAGCAGGGGAGAAGAGAAACCCCACAAACACTGGATCATTCCATCCTCTGTCAGTGCATAATAAATACCTCAGTCTTCCAGCCTATAATTCACCAGATTCAGGATTAGGTCATTTAAGAATCCCTGTGTGACGCAAATAGAAAAACAAGCTAGCAGCAGAAATGCAGTGATTAATTTTACATGTAGCAAAGAGATTTGCCTGTTCAACTCCCCTTGACAGCAGATTTTTTTATTTTTAATTTTTTTCTTTTCAGCCTACAAGTGACACATTGTTGCTGATGACTTGAAATGGGGTTGTCAGGGGGAATAAATATCACTTATGAGGAGGTTCCACTGCCCATGGGTGCTAAACCAGCAGCAAAACTGTCCTGTCCTGCAAAACCAAATCAGCTCCTTTTGTGTCAGTGCAGGGCAATACTTAAAAATACACAGAAAATGATGAAGTTAAGTGATAATTTACAGCAGCACCAATCTGCATATTTATTGGTTGCTGGGAAGTGGCTGAATTTGAGAAGCTCAAGGACAGGGAGATTCAGGGCACAGCTCAGGTCACCTGGATCAAACCAAAATAATGCTGAGTGTTCCAGCTGAAAGAAAGGTACCATGGAACACCTATCCCAGTAAAAAAGCAGGGATGTTACTCTTAGAAGCTGGAACAGTTTTCGAGTCACAGGACCAATAAGTGAAAGAAAATGTTGTATAATTTAGGGAAATGCTTTATGTAATCCCACAATGCCAATGAATATCTGCAGGGAACAAGAGCAACAAGCTCAACCCTGTACCCAACCACAGCCACGGGAAAATCCCCACTAATAAAAGGCCAGGGGAAAGGAAAAGTTTTGTAGGCCAATACAGACTCCTGTTTGTGAAAACTTCTCAGTATTGAAGACTTTTGAGTTTCTTTGGCCTGATTAAACAATACAATCATGCAATTACTAACACTAATTATTAATACTACTGTCTATTGTGAGTAGATATTGTGGTTACTCACAGGCAGCATGAGGCACATGAATATTCTTTTCTCTGACTTAATATTCTGCCCATTTCTGTTCGGAAAATTCTTTTCCTGAGATCAAATCAGATTCATTTTTCCTGCAATCAAATCAAATCCATTCAATTTTATGATGTTTATGAAGGTGGAGTCCTTGATTCCAATTTGTTTCAGCTTGCTTTTCCAAGGGAAAAGCCCCACATTTGCAGAAGCAGGCTTGCTTTAATTTGTAATCTTTACCCTGTGCTATAAAATAAATGCCAGGATGATGGAGAGCTGCTTTTCTAGGTCAAACAATTGTAGAAGAGTCAGGGAGAGGCTGGAGGCGAAATGCCTGTTCAATCAAGAAAGTTCACTAATGATTTCTAAAATGTCTTAATTGCTTCAGCACAATCTACAGGCATCCCTTTCATGCCTCAGACAGGACAAGTAACTGAGTCTAATATTTCAGAATTAGCAACTTGCTGAAGTAACCAGACTATAATCTTCCTAGTCATGGGTTAGAATTTTTGAGGTCTCATCAGCACACCACAGCTTCTTTCTTTAAGTGTTTTGTGTAACTGCAGGCTTATCTTCAAAGAGCAGATGTATGAACTATCATTTTTGATTAAAGCCATCCAGTCGGAATAAAAAAAAAAAATCATCTGTTCACTGCAGTTAGAATCATCTATTTTAAATACATTTGCATATTCCCTTAGCTGTCCAACTATTTTTTTCCCCCCCCACACTTTCCCTTCTTTTTGTGGCTTGGAATCCTGCCACATTTATATTTTGTACTAACTACTCAGGGTCCTAATTAGCAGAAATGGGATGTCAGCAGGGTACCAGGCAGCACGGGAGGGGTTTTGCTTCATTGGGAAGATGTGCAGCATGTGGCATGGATCAAAATCTCTGCATCCCATGCAGAGAACAGCATGACGTGAATTGCAGAGCAAGGTAAATGGGAGAATTTGGCTATCTTGGAAATTTGTGAATTTGCAAAAGGTACCGACTCAAATGTTTTAGCTGCACACAAAATGAAGGGGGTTTTGCCAGCAATAAGGGGAATTATTCCAAAGTTTAGTATTTTAGCTTTTAACAGACTAAGAAGTAATCTGCAGTTCTGCTTCCTGAGCTCACAGTGTTTGGCACAGCCCAGTCCCAATGACATCTAGGACTGGATAAAAATAAGAGATTTGGATGATACAACAGACATCACACATTTTTTAATACATATAAATATATATATATATATATAATTTGCTTTTTATAACTAGCCTTCCAGTTTAAAGACTGTTCTGTTACCAGAATATGTTTTATTTCATCTTCTGCTAGTTTGTGATTCCTCACATCTGCTCAGCACATCCTGCCCAGCTCCTGGAGGGAGCTCAGGAGGCCTCCTCTGGCTGATGCTGAAGGACAGAAGTGGCACAGCCAGGGAGCCTGAGTGCATTGCAGAGCCACAGCATTTCACCAAGGGCTTTCTGCAGCATTTCCACTTAAGCTGTGCTTTCAGGAGAGCATCTGGTCTTGCAGCAACAGCTCTGAGAGAGAGGTTGTGTCAGTGGTTAATTGCCTTCCTAGTCCGTGAGTGGATGCTGATTTTCACAGTTGGTCATAGGCAGCAAAGAGCTGTTTTTTCAAGAGTTTAAATGGAAGATATTTGTCAAAATATCCAGACTCAGTGGAAAACCGAGTGAATTTTACCACTGGTCAGACTGATGGCTTTGGTGCAATTTCCTCATATACACTCTCAAAGGGAAATATAATCCTTGGAATTACAAATATGGTCCTTTGAAGTTGGAAATGTGCTGTCAATGGCTTTCTAATGGAATGCTGAGTACAGCTCACTAATGAAACAGGAGTTGTGATAATGGTTGGCAATGATGATTCTTAATATGTCAACTATAGATCCAGTATTAAAATCTTACCTAAGCACTGGAAGGCTCTAAAAGGTGTCAGACTGCAGGGTTGAGGCTTTAATCTGTGTCAGGCCTGGTTATACTGTAGACACAAGAGGAAAAGGAAGAGAGGACAAGATTCTGCTGACAGTAAACTGTAAAAATAGAGATTATTTTTGTCTTTGATTTTTGAAAAGTTTTGGGCTTGCTTAAAATTCTCTCACCTTCATTTTTCTTCTTTTTGCTCTCTAACTGCAGAGTTTATGAAGTGACAGGGGTTAGAGCAGCACTGAAAAGAGAAAGGAACTACAAAATACCTCACACTTACTCTTCCCTTTGTGTTCAGGGGATAAAAATCAATGAGAGGGGAGCAGCAAAACTCAAACCAGAAAAAATACCAAAACCTTGAGACCTCTGAATTTGAATAAACCCATCAAAAATCAAAGAATTAGAAGCGACTTCACAGTTTTGAACATATGACCCTTTTCCCAGTGTTATTTGAGAAAGTGCCACAAGTGCTATTCCACCTTTGAGGCTGGAGTGTCCTTGGCTTGAGGCTGCCAGAACACCAGGAGGAAGGTGTTACATCTGAGCAGGGCTCCCAGCTGGAGTGCACAGGGGTGGGGAATGAGTCATGTGGGTCACAACTATGAGGGGAAGATATTAATGAACACTGGGAAGCCACAGGGTTTTAATTAAAAATTCCAAATGACATGAAAGCCAAGATTTATCGACCTGGAGTGCAGACATTACTCAGCAGAAAGGATTTATTTGACCCAGTTGTGCTGGGCTTGCTTCATCACTTCTCCCTGGTATTGTGCTGGCACGAAATTGTTATCCCTGGCCACAGAATTCCAGGTGCTGAGGGTGGTGATGAAACCCTGCTCTGTGCCTGCTGTATTTACATTCAGTACCATCAGCCAGGGTGGGCTGCAAAAATAACAATACAGGTACCTAAAAAGAACTGATTCTGTGGTCTCTTTATTACTTTCTTCCTAGTGACTGTGGACACAGTAAAAAATGAAAGTGTGGTATAAAGATTTTGCTAATTAGAAACACGAATATTCTGATCAGAGCTCTTGGGCAGTTGTTTTTATCTGCCCAGTGGAATGCAGTTCCCAGCACTGAATAATCTCAGACACCCTCCCTGTTTCCTGAGCACTTTGTAGGAGGTCAGATACTGTTTTGCTGTCATTGCTCTGAAATATCTTCTGATTTTTTCAAGGAAAAATTATGTCTGTGGCGAGGGAAAAATGTCTTTGGCAATGTAGAATAATCCTGTGAATGACTAAATAGTGACAGGGAGTGAAGGTAGACAGAGCCAAGCAAAGAGTCTGCAGGTTGCCCTCTCCTCTGAGTTGGGAGTGAAGGATTAAAGCTGAGCACTGGAAAAGCCCCGTGGCCAGTGACAGTTCTGGCAATGCCCCACAGCCTCTGCAGGGCCAGCTGAGGGCTGGATGGAGAGAAACTTCTCATAACAAGTGAAATATTGCAAAACTGAGGCTTTGACCAGAAGGTGGGCAAGAAGAATTTGCAATGGATTAGCAACCCTCTTTCTTGGAATAACTCCTTCACAATTACTGTTTCTCCCAGGAAAAAGAAATCCCTGGACTCTGCTCTGGGAGGACACAATGAGTCAAGAGCTCAGGCACTTTATCCTGGAAGAGTCTGCCCGGTGCTTTTCCTGAGAAAGGAGAGTTATTTCAGTGAATGTCACACTGCAGGCAAACCACAGAGCTTGAGGAAGAGACAGAACAGATCATTGCACTTATTCTCTTTTTTACAGAAGGGAAGCCCATCGAGCACAGTGCTTCGAGGTGCTTTACACCCCTGATGCAAAGCAGAACAAGTGAAGTGAACATCTTACAAGAAGTGTTGGTGTCTGCAGTGCTGATCTCATCCGAGGCTCTGTCTCCTGCCCCAGGGCATGAATAACTCTCTCAGCATCCTTGTGCTTGCTCCTGCAGCAGGGAGAGGGCCCTGCAGCATCACAGGCCCTGTCATGGGCAGTGCTGTGACAGGGGCTGTGGTACAAGGTGGCCAAAGGCAAAGCTGACCCTGAAAGTCGTTGTTCCCCTTAATCACTGCATAAAACTGTTTTACCTATAGGTTACATCCAGAATTATCCCAATGTTTTAACTCTGTACCTTAAGGATCTGTCTAATTAGCACAACACAACCTTAGTATATTAACCACACTCCAGCAGGCTGGGACTATTTATTACTGAGAGAACTCCTACCAGAAACCTTGGAATTTTTACAATACATTTTTGTCCATACTTTTTGGAGCAATAATAATGTAATACCATACTCCCTCCCCAAATAGCTGCAGGGTCCCTTTTAATGAATAGGAACAAACAAACTATCCAGCTAAGCCCAGAAACATGACCCCTATCAAAAGCAGAATCAAACAATACCCTGAAACAATCTACATATACAAAGAACAAACTTTTCTTGTTCTTCCAAAGATTAACTCAGCAGGTATTTGGCATTCAAAAAATTCTACGACAACAGAAATGATTCTGTGTTTGAAGAGGTTTTCTTTAGAATTATTGTTGCAATTATTTGGGGGGGGGGGGGGGGGGGGAAGAGAAAAGGTTCCAGAAAACAATTTTGAAATATTAATCTAGGTAACAATCTGTACAGGCATTACTCCTGTGCTCTCTCTCAATGACAGTTTGTAAAGTCTGTTATGTTTTTTATGTAGAACTTCTTTCAAATCTCTTGGCCATTTACTACCAGCTCCTTCTCAACATTCATTGCTCAGTCAACAATGGTGGCATTTTCCATTTCTCCACAGAATAATCTCTGGTGACCCCTGCACTGCTCTGGGTGTGGAAGAAACTACATTTCTTTAACAAGTTTTATGGGAGAAAATAGGATGGCAACAAAAATATTAAATGACCTGACCATCCCTCTCAGAATTTCAAAGCAAATATCTGTAAAATTTCCAACTATCTTTTAATGGAAAATTCAGCCTCCATGTCAGTAGTTTCCAACAGAAGGATTTTATTTGGCATATTAATATTATGAATATTACTGTTTTCACTAGGAAACAGGAAATGACTGCTCATCTCAGCTCAGATCCAAATGATCCCAGTTGTCTCTCTGAGAGAACCTTTCTCTGTTCTTGGGCATCATGACCACTCTGACATGAGACAACAGCTCCCATTCCCTTCGCCTCTTTGATCCATCAAAACTTGGGATTTTTAATTCTGTTATGAAGCCTCCACTGCTCATGGATGCTCCAAAAGGAGAACGAGTAACAGAATGGATGTGTCTTCGGCATGAATTGGGGGCTCGTTCCACAGAGGATTTATTGATTTGAACCAGGTCCAAAGGCGAGTCACTGTGCAGAAATGTCACACGGAGATCCTAACTCGCAATCCTGCAAAGCCCTCGAGTGTTGCAAACAACCCTGGGGGTTCGTGGGGCGCGATGAGGAGTGGCCGGGGAGGCTCCAGCCGAGCCCCGGCCGGAGCGCTGCCCGAGCCGTGGGCAGGGGAGCATCGCCGCCTCCCGACTGCCGCGGTCCCTGCAGGGGACAGGGGACAGCCGGGGACAGCCTGCGACAGGGACAGCCCTGCGACATGGGACAGCCTGGGACAGGGACACAGCTGGGACATGGGACAGCTTGGGACAGGGACAGAGCTGGGACATGGGACAGCTTGGGACAGGGACAGAGCTGGGACATGGGACAGAGCTGGGACATGGGACAGTCTGGCACAGGGACAGAGCTCGGACAGGGGACAGCCGGGGACAGCCTGCGGCAGGGACAGCCCTGCGACATGGGACAGCCTGGGACATGGAACAGAGCTGGGACATGGGACAGCTTGGGACAGGGGACAGCCTGGTACAGGGGACAGAGCTGGGACATGGGACAGCCTGGGACAGGGGACAGCCTGGGACAGGGGACAGAGCTGGGACAGAGGACAAAGCTGCAACAGGGACAGCCTGGGACAGGGACAGAGCTGCGACAGGGACAGCCCTGCGACATGGGACAGCCTGGGACAAGGAGCTGCTTCAAGGGCATCCTCAGTCTGCAGGGATAAGTGAAGAGTGGCAATCAGAGCTGATCACTTAAACAAAGTGTTTGTACTTTTACCGCTTGCTCAGTCACAGAGTTACAGCTGCTTTTGGGATTTCCCCAGCACAGGAGAAACGTGCATCCCTACACCGCCCTACAGCCCCACACAGCCCTGCTCGAGCACCAGGAGCATCCTCCCCTTCCAGAGGCAGCAGGGCAGAGGAGGGTGGGGTTGGATACCCCAGGGAACAGGGCAATCAATACACAATTCCTCATGGATGACACTAAAGAGCCCTTCATCCACACAGGTAAATCCTGCTCTGACCTGCAGCCACCATCCAGAGGTGATTTAAAATTATTTTATGCCAATTTTGAACCCTGCTTTGCCTTCTCTACATGTCATCAGCCTGGGCTGTGCATTATTCAGCTCTGTGGCTCTGACACACTGTCTGCACACTGCTGCTGCAGGGATGGAGCAGTTGCAGTTCTCCAGCTTGGGGCTGATCACTGAAACATCGAGGCCTGTCATTCCTGATCACTGAAGGTGAGAGAGTAACTAATTTTTCCTGGCTGATTTTCTTTCCATCCCCAGCCCCCTAATTACTTCTCAGCCTTGGTTGCTGTTCGACTCCCCTTGATTAGGCAGTTGGAAAGAGCAGCAATGGCACAGGAACACATGAGGTAGGATCCTCCCTGGAAATCTGCAGGTGATGCATTTTCTGATTGCACAGACTCATGTTACTTTACAAACAGATGCAAAGACTGTTTTGGATGTTGAAAATATTTAGCATCTGCTTCAGTTTTGGAGGGATAAAGTCTTTTTTCCCCCCTTAGTTCCCAGAGCACACTACTCAGCATATGTCTTTTTCTCATTAACGTGAGGAGCTTTTGTGTTGGTTCCAGTGCCCAATTGTCCGGTGTGATTAGAACTGCCAAAAACAGTAACCCAGGAAATTTCATTTTCCACAATATTTCAGCTCTGGCTGCCTCAGTGGAATCCCAGCAGTGAGCTGTGAGCAGTGATATATGAAGTGGAAAATGTTCACCCTCCCTCCCAAGCCTCTCTGCACTCTGCACACACCGCTCCCAGCCCGTGCTGAGGTCATGGGCTCTGCTGGCAGACCCAGCTCCAAAGGAGATGCTCCCTGCCTGTTTGCCAGGTGGTTTTGATACCACTGGCTTGAGAGAAAGCAAATTTCCATCTCAGGAGAAGTTCTCCCTATTGCCAATATTACTTTCAGATCAGAACTTCCCATGAGATAATAGGAAAAGACTGGCTTGAGGCCCAGGGTTCAGCATAATTTGCCTCAAATTTGTGTTTGCTTAGTTCATGTTATAAGGAAATAGTTTTGTATCTAGTCACGGCATATTATGTAGAGCAGCCCTGAAAAGAGCCTCAAATGCCATATTCCAAGGGAAGTAGAAGGACTTTAACAAAGTTTGTCTGGCAGCTGGAAAGTTTGTGAGTAATGTGAAAGTGTGCCTGGAACAGGAAACAGAAATGCAGTTTACTGCAGCAGAGATCCTCACTCAGTGATTCTCCCGAAAGCTGCTCATGTGGAAAGAATGAAAATCTAGAGCAAGGCAGGCAGGTAGAGTTCATAAGAAGCCATAGCAGCCTTTCATCGATGGCTTTAGCAGCTTTTCACTGCTCAGATGCTATTTCTGCATCCAGAGGTTAGGATATAATGGGATGTGCAGATGCATAGATATTTTCCCTTCTTTTGACTGACGGATTTGAAGACTCTGAACCAGAAGCTCTGTGCCATAAATGGGAAAGGCAGTTCTTCAAGCTTTCACGAGAAGTTGCTTAAATTATTAGTTTCAGCAGTAAAATGTTGGCTATATTTATGTTTACAGAAGAAAAAGTTGGGTAAAAACTTTCCAACAACTATACAGACTCTGAAAAGTTTTTCTGTTTCCTCCCTCCCCCCCTCTGGCACAGCTTTATTTGCTAAATACGCTGAAAGTTTATTTTTTACTCTTAAAATCACACAAGAAGGTCACCAATTATACTACTCTTCCCATATGGAATTAAGCAGAAGCAGATTAGTAGTTAAAGCAGAGACTCTCTTGTGGGTCTTCCCAGATCTTAATGGATTACTATTTTAATATTTTAAGTTTACTCTGAGTATCCAGTTTAGCTGGAAAAGAAGTCACAGACCTCACAGGGTTTTCAAATTTATCTGTGCTTTTTATTTCTCTTCTTTTAGGACACCACAATCCTGTTTATTCAAAGGTCACTGTGCTGAAAGCAATATCTGCAGATAACAAGAAATACTGAAGACAGTCACAGAAGGTAGAAAAATATGAGTTCCATAACCCCTCACCTCTATTCCTTTTTTTGGTCTGTCTATTGGTTTTGCAGATGAAAACAGAGGGAATTCTATTGTCTTGGGTTTGCCTGTGCAAAATAAATTAAATTTAATTCCTGGTTCCCTCCCCCTCTCAAAAGAACACACAAGATTCTTCATGAAGGCTTTGGGTTTGTTAACCCTTCCACGGCTCCTGCATCCCCAGAAATCTCTGTTCTCTTCTTTCCAGTCACATAAAAAAAAATCCACACATTGTAAATGAAAGCACTGTGGGTAGGAGGAAATATCCTCCAATGGTAAGGAAGGAAATTTATACCCTCTCAAATGTTTTGATTGGATCATAATTCAAAATAAGATTTGAGTCTCCCAAAACCACTGCTCTATTTAAAAACTCCTCCAAGATATATTCTTCCATGGCAAACATGGAGCACTCGTGTCCATGGCTGGAAGTGGAAACCTGAATCTCCAGAGATCACAGATTTTGCTGCTCAAGGCTGTTCCATTTGTGCCTGATGTCAAAAGGACACCACAGCAGGAATTAGCCAAGGGGGTCAACTTGTTGGATCACTTCTTTCCCAGAAGAACATCCCCCAATGGCATGGCAGTGACCTAAGGGCAGCCAACAGCTCCCACACGGCCTGGGACAGAGGTGCCACTGAAATCAGACAGGACAACAGGACACCAGGGGACAACATCCATTCTGGATTTTTCATTTTGACTCTTGGAAGGAGTTTCAGCAATAGGGCAGGTGAGGTGGCCACAGCAGCCAAGCAAGGCCTTGCAGAGAGGGTTCTGTGACATCCCTTGGGCTGTGCAGATCTAGGAACAGATACATCCATTGTGCACATAAATGTGTGTATTTGTGCATCTGCGAAACCTTTTCTGGGATTGTTCTCTCCTCAAAGTCTGAAAACATTACGTAACAATCTTGGAACAGAATCCTACTGAAAATAAATGTCTCCCGTAAGGAAAACTGTCTATCCCTTCAGAAAGAATAGTGGAGATTTACAGACTGAGCACTCTGGTAAACTTTTTCCATTCATTACTCCAACGAAAGCGTTTCAAGAGAAGCAAAATTTCGGCAAGCACAGAGCTTGGAAAGCAGAACGCAGGAAGCTGACATGTGCAGCCAATTCAGCAAGCGGAAACTAGACATTAATATCTCCAGACTGGATCTGAGGCCCACAGCTGATAATGTACAATTCAACAGCCCTGGTAACCTGTAGATTTCCAATGGAAGCCAAAATCTCCTGTAAGGAATTTAAGCTGAACAAAAGCTGTTCTACTGGCAAGGAACACGTGGAGATTGACCATACCCTCATCTTGAGACAGGCTTTTCTTTTGGGTGTATCTGTCCCACAGGGTCCTCTGAGGTCTTTAGACATGCAAGGATTTCCTCTGAGCCACAGAAGCTGCAGACAGGCTCTTCCTCTCTAACCAAGGACTGGTCTTCACCACTTCTGTGAAGGACAAGCTCCCACACAAATCCCTAGAGCAACCTGCATTTTTTCCGTTAAGCCTTTGTCAAATGAGAACATTGATTTTCTAGGAAAGAGTCTGCTTTCGTAAAACATTTTTGTTATTTCATCACTAAGTAAACAAACATGGTCCAAAAAAGTGAATTATCTTGTGTTCCTTGGCAATTTTTCAGCCAAAACAATTCATAAGGTTTTCGGGTTTTGACCTTGCAAGAAAAGCCTCATTTTCCCATGTGAAGGAAATCCTTTTCCCGGTTGTTGCTAAACTCATCAGTTAAGCAGCAAAAAATTCAGCTGTAAAAGGATAACCAGGAAAATGTGGGTCTGCTGTTGAATGGGGCAGGGAGGACAGGATGAGGGAACACACCAAGGTTCTCACTCCTCTCCCATCCTGGGGTCAGCTTGCCTGGGGGCTGTGAAGAGAATGTGGTTCTTGTTTGGGCTGCAGCTGCAGAAGGCATTGTACACCATGTGTGGCTGTCCTTTATTCCGATGAAGGAAAGGTTCTCCCCACAGGCACCAGGGCTCCTGAGGCCAAAATGGGAGCAGCACAGGCTCCGGGCTGCCCTCAGCCCCACCACAGCACAAACCTCCTGCCCCTTGGAAGTGAATTTTGTGACTCAATGGGTACTACACAGTTCAGCTCTAACAGCTACTAAAGTGATAATCAGCTGTCTACCTAATCACCAAAAATGCCAACTTACAGCACCTATTAAAGCTCTTTTTTAATGCAAACATCTCCCATTTTTAGCTCGATACTTACAAGAAGCCTGCTGCAATTCTGTAACCCCTGCCAAACCCCTGCCTCTTTCTTTCATTTGCTCTCCCTCCCTCCCTCCCTCCCCCTTCCTTCCTTTTCCCACCCACATATTATTTACTCAGAACAGGACCTAATTACAGTTTGTGCTTATCTGAACGACCTGCACTCCACCGTTTCAGCTAAGAGGGGATCTGAATGAGGATGGACAAAGGCTCTTGCTAGAGAGAGAGGGAAAGAGGGATTGTTAGGCTTGGTGGAATAATGAGCAGGACCCCTGGGGGGAAGGTACCAGAGGAAAGGCAGTACCTCCTTGAGACTTGGATCTAAGGCTCTCACTGCAGGTCTGGAGCACGGCTTATTGTTTCAGCCAAAGTCAGTTTCTCCTCTATTAAGCTCAGTTGGGGTTTTTCCTGGCCTAATCTCACCCACACTGAAGTAAGTGGTGATTTTGCTGGAAGCGATGCCGTGTCCTTTGTTGCTAACCATAATGACAGTGCTTGCTGTGCTTCTAGCCAAGATGCTGAAGAAACTCCAGAGAATTTTTTTTCCCTCCCTGTAGTCTCAGAGAACTAAGTTTTATTTTTCTCTCTTTTTTAGGGCAAATTGAAAGAAACAAGCAGAGCACAACACCGGAAAGTGGATGAAGAAACAAAGCCCTCCCTTTGAAAGAGATCTCTGTGTATCTCTGGCACGTAGGAGCAAAAGGGAGGAAATGGGAGGCCAAGAAGGACAGAGTATCTGCTCACATTGTGACTGCACTCTGCTTCCAAACATCAGGCTCTGGAAGGCCAAAGCTTGAGCTCTGACTGTGAATATCCTGGCCCATGTCAATGCTGCACCCACCTGACTTCAGCTGGATTTTGCCACTGCCTTCCTTGGGGGCAGCATCACCAAAACCTGCAATGGTTTAGTCTTAATACCAAAGGATTAATAAAAATGATCCCTAGGACCTACTGGAGCAAGAGAATTGAGTAAAACATGAGTTAATGTGCTGGCTTACATGTTTTCCAGCAGCTGGTCTCCAGCAAGCAGCTAAAAGGTCTTCACTTGATAATCAAAGGTGCTGCTGTGCTGAGAAGTTCTGGCCACCACCAAATCCTACAGCAGCTTAGTCAGCAGCCCTCTGGAATTCCTGCCAGGCAGAAAAACACCTGCATTTGCACAGGGGTTTATTTGTCACACGGGTCAATCAGATACACTGATGAATAACCCAGGGAGGCTGTCTGTGCATCCATCTCGTTGATCACTCCCCTCACACAGAGCTCTGCACAGCTGGGACAGGCTTATCCTTACATCTGAAACATTACACAGTGCAAGAGTCCCAAGAGATTTTCACCTGATGGAAATTTAAGGAAATGTGAACTGCCCAGAGGAATTTCAATTTGGAGCCCTATGGTGCACCAGAAAGCTGACTGCGCAGAGCTGGGAAAAGTTAAAGAACAATTGGAGATGATTACAACTGAAACTCAACCCAATGGGAAAAAGGACAAGAGAGGCCAGTGGGAATAAGTGAGGATGTGAAGATTAGCACCAGCAAATGTAGAAGTCTTTCAAACATAAACAGCCTGGGAAGGAGGCAGATTGGGGAGAGATTTTTTGAAAAAAAACAAACCAGCCCAAGGCTGGAGCAAGTTAAAAGAATAGTTAGAAGATGAAAACAGATACAGAACTGCTGATAACAGCCCTGCCTTGTGCAAAAGCTCTATTTTTGCAAGCAAAAGGTAAAAGAGAATGATTTGTGTGCAAAATAAAGGCGAAGTAAAATTGGGAAAAACTGTTAAACATTCTCTCAGAAACACAGGAGACCCCTCCGAGCCAGTCACCTTGGGACGCCCAGTGACAGACCTCAGTGTCACCTTCTCTGTCTGTACAGCAGAGGATGACAAACAGAGCTCATGGATTTCCCCTTGGAAGGGAAGTGCACAATTTTGAAATGCACAGAAAGCCTCAGTGGGAGAAAAGTCTGGGTGAGCCATTATCCATCCCAGCAGGGCTCTGGGAGTTGTGGGGGGCAAGGGCAGGAGAGCCTCGTGCCTGGCCTGACCATCAGAGCTGCTCCAAAGAGATGGGAAACATCTGCGTGGTGGGGACGGTCATTTACAGGGATATCTGCCCGGATGCAATTTGAGACATATTAAATGTTGTTTGTCAGGTTTAGTGTGACAGCCTAATCTATTATGTGAGTCAGTATGGCTTTATTGGTGAAGGATGACTTGGCTGGAGAAATCTTGGGAGTTTCCATCTACACAGCTGCCATGACAAAATGGGAGAAATGCAGTAGACAGGAAATAATAAGGGCTCAATTCTGCCTTCATTGATATTTATGCAGCTGAGCTGAAATCCACAGGCCCTTTGTCTCTCATAAAACGTTTGGGGTCTTTCCCCCAGTAATCCTTCAATAGGCTGACATGGAATCACCTTCTCAAACCAAAGACGCCCAAGGAGAATTTTGTTCCACTGATCTGTTATGAACACATAAACAA
Organism: Petroica traversi; assembly: GCA_025920805.1. Lineage (NCBI taxonomy): Eukaryota > Metazoa > Chordata > Aves > Passeriformes > Petroicidae > Petroica > Petroica traversi. Next base: position 4,957,367 of record JAHLSL010000072.1, on the reverse strand, counting down.
GGGAAGAATTTGGCAGGTGGCATTTTGCATTAGACTTTATTGGAAAGAGTCATGAGTTGAAGAGAAAAATGAGGCTTTAGGGAATTAAATATTTCAACACGCAAATGTTGTCTAAGAAACTGAAATTAGCTGCACCACAAAGTCTCTATGGCCAGAATGGGCACCTCCCAGCTTTCTTCTTCATCAGTCACAGCATCTGTGCTGGTGCTTTCTGGGCTCTTGAAGTCTGTGGGAAGATTCCCACTGACGTCACTGTGTCTTGGATCACTTCCAACAGACGTCTCTTACAGGTAAAAGCCCAGGTAAAACCAGGAGAGGTTTTGCATTCCATGAATTCTCACAGATTCCATAAAGTAATACCACAAATCCCGAGAAAACGTCATCTGTTATCAGGCACTCTGAATGGGTTAAATGAGAATATCAAATGAAGATGTTTGTGTCTGCTGACAGCACTAACACTGCCAATGTGAAGACAGAGGGAAAACACAGAATCAGAGATATTCTGGTCTTCCAGAAGAATGAGACAAAAAACTGAAAGTGCTGCTTTCCTGGGGCAATGATCTAAACTAGAAAGGGTTCATTACATTAATCAGCTATTCAATTTATTCCTTCAAAGAAAGGAAGATTTAGAGTGCTATAATATTAAAATCTTTGTCTGTCCAGTCTATGACAGTTATAAAAATAAGAAATAAGAAGGATGTGATAAGAATGAGACAGAGAAGGAATTAAGGGAATTATATTTTTGCCATTTACAAGGCTCTGATTCATTCTTCTGGAGAAGGCTGAGCAAATTCAGTTCCAAGTCACACTGGCATCACTTTTTTGTCCCCAAAAGCTTTCAGTACAGAACAACAGTGGAATCTGTTTCACTGGGTAATTTTGGCTTTTTGTTTTTTAAGAAAGTTTATTCCAGTTGTGCAAAAGATGTTGCATGAAGCTAATAAGAGAATTCAGTGAATTAGGAATATTTGTTGTAAGAAAATGTTTGATCATGCAGGTAAGAATGTTTCCAATGGATCAGAAACAGAGCTAAATTCAAAGTGATTTTTTGAGACAAAAAAAAAATAATATGCTCATGAAGTTTCTTCTTCTGTTGGCTTATCTGAGACTACATCCTAGGAAAGTGAAGAGTTTTGCAGTGCACAGAAATGTAAAACTCACAGTACGGTTTGCTAAAGTTTCCAATAGGTCTGTTAGCTGCCAGCACAGCAGGAATAAATGCAGCAGCATTATCAGGAAAACCAGCAGGGCTGTGGGATGTAATCACACTCTGCCCTCCACGACTCACTCAGGACCAAGTACTGCAAAACCTCCAGTTTCTGCCTGGCTTCTGCCAAGGGGTAACAAGCCAATAAACAGCTTTTCCAGTCAGTAATGAATAACCTGCATTGTCTGTTCCTTGTTTGTAAGCATTCAAATTGCAACAAATGGTTCTGATGACAATTACAGCACTTCTTTATTTACAGAAACATACAGCGTGTATTTAAAAGCCCAGCTCTGCATTGATAGTTAGATATATATAAATCTTGTCATTATCTCTGGACTTGAAATGCACAAGATGATCAGGAAAAATGGCACTATATTGTTTGTTAAAGTAAAAGAAAAATATCTGTTCATCCTCCTGTTGTGCTGGATCCATTCAGATTTAAGTTCTCTGACCTGCTGCTTGAAATGTGAAGCCATCCTTTGTGGAGGGACCACAGAGGGAACACAGAGAAAGCCACAGAGCTTTAGAGAAATCGGATGCATGAGTAAGGCAAGAAGTGCAGGAGATATGCACAAAGCCAAGAATTTGTGAAGAAATTTCCAAGGAAGGAGAAAGCACCGTGTCAGTCACACACAGCAATAGATAGAAGGCAGGAATGAAGGGGCAGGAATAAATCCAAATTCTTGCTGAGACTCTTGGAACACGGATTTCAGTGGCAAGGATTTATTTGGAATGTGGGTGAGCCTTAACACCACAGCATCGAGTGAGTTACATGCCCTGTTGAGCCCTCAGATCAGCACTAAGGGGATACCCAGGTTTTATGCAGCCTCTTTCACTCTGCATCACAACCGGACCAGACTACAAGGCAAACACTCTCCCAAGCAGTAACAGCTCTCCAGAGCAGGGTTGTTCCAGCAGGATTCAGCTGGATCAGAGCATGAGTCAGTTCAAGTTGAGATCTCGTGATTTTTCTAAAGAAAAAAAGGGTTTATTCTCCACATTAAATATTCAGTGGCTGGATTGAACCTCCTTGCACAGTGAGACAAGGCAGTGAGGTGTTCTCTGTGCTTTGTCATGTGCCATTTATAGAGCACAGGAGATGGTGGTTAAACTCCTAGAAATGCTGGAACATGGAATCACTTGTCAGGAGCTGCACCATTGTCCTTCTTTTCTTCACCTTGGCTGGCAGGGGAGAGGTGGTGTAAACAGAAAAGAGTGAACAGTGTGACTTTCCTCCAGCTGGGGAAAGAAGCAGAAGGTGCTGAATTAAACAAACATCTGCCCTGGCGAACAGCAAACAATGTGTTTGTCTAGTAAACTGAGCAAAGAGGACTTGGAAGTCAGAGAGAGGGGAGGATGAGACAGAGGAAGCCAAAAGGACCATTTTGCCAAATGACTTTTTTCATGCTCCAGCAGTCTTTGTTGTAATTACAAGGATCTCTGGGGAACTGAGCAGTCTCGGTCTTCAGTGCTTTAGAACATTGCCAATAAGATACAAAAAGTGCTAACACAGTGAAAACTTTCATATGCAATGGAGTTTGGGGTTTTGCTGGGGTTCTGTATAATTTTTTTTCTTTTTTAACCAGCAAAATGTATATTATGCAAAAGAAAGATCCACTGTAAGTTATTTCATGACACAAAATTCACACTTGTTAAAGGGCCAATTAACAGAGGCAGGAACCAATGTCTGGCTGAAGGTGAGGCACGGGAATGTTTTCCTGCCATGGAGGGCAGATCCAAGGTCAGGCCAGTGACTCCTCCTGGACACTGAGACTCTTCCAGCCAGGGTCACACCACCAGGAAGGGAATGAGCAAATGAGCCCAGGGCTGTGAGGAACACAGAGAACTTCTCACCACAGCTGCCTGGGGTTACGTGCAATTTCTAAATTTACTGCAAGAAGCCTCAAGATCAGGAACACCCAACTGCACATTTTATGCTCATGTGGGACACCCAGTTAATGAAATTATGCAGACACAAACACAAAACCTGAAAGCTCTGCCAAGGGCTGTGTCACTTGTGTTCTCCATGTGTGTGCGGCTATCACAGGCAAATCTGCACCTCTGCAAGATGAAGTGAGGGTGGAAAGAGCAATCCTCCCTCCTCACACTGGAGAGGTTCCTTCTTTGGCCTTTGATGGATCCAGAGTGAGCACATCGTTCACAATAAATCTTCAGGCCCCCACATCAACCAGCCCTGGACCTTCCCACTGCAGTCCTTAGCCTGGGCAGGCTCTTGGCTCTCAAAGAAACCAAATTCCCCCAGGCTTTTCTTCTTCTTTTTTAAAACCACTTCTATGTTGGGTCACAGCTTTTTCTCTTCTGCCTTCAACTTTCGTGAGAATTTGTGCCTTATTTTGTACTTAGGAGCTCTAAATATGGGTGTTTAAATCAGTTTTTAGCCCTGAGCTCGGCTCTCAATAAATGATGGCAAGTGCTGAACATATGGCTCCCATGTGCCATGTTCCTGATCCCTCAAGAGCTCCTTATAAGGTGCAGTTTGAGACACCACATTCATTCAGGGTGGCAAGAAGCAACCACTGACCCCACAGACACTGAAGCAAAGGAACTAAATTTGGAATTTCCTGCTTCTATTAAATTTTCCCTCCTCCCCTTTTTTTTTGTCCCACAATTATTTCTCCACCACTTTTATATAAGAATTTTTCTTTTTCGATGTTAAAAGCAAGGGTGGGCCTTCAACCATTGATCTTGTCCTTCTTCAGGAAACAGGAATGTGTATTTTATTGAGACAATAAAATCAGTTAACTCTCAAAATGTGAGTGAAGCTTCTCCTAACCCTGTAAAAGCTGATCACTGCTGTAACCTTCAGTGGTGGCTGACAATAACTCAGCAACCACCTTCAGTTCTAATGGCTACAATGGTTTTTGTAATAATTTTGTTGTTATGCTTCAATGATTTAAATTTATGGCATGTAGGAGTATATTTCTGGTCTCTTGTTTCAGGAAACCTCTGCAGGCACTGAGAAGACAACAAAATTTGCAAACTAGGGGAAGGAGAACCAGCACTAAGCTGGTGGCTGATTTAAGATATTCCAGTCACACAGCCTTTGGTGGAGCAGACCCAGTGCATTGCAACAAAAGGAGAAATTCATTTTGTTTTTGAAATGCTGTTATTACATTCAGGAAATTTGCAAAGGCACCTTGACAGAAAATGATCAAATATCTGAACTTCCAGTGCAACAACATTTACTTAGTAAATGACATTTTAATGCAGAAAGTCAAATTTGCATACTAATTAAAATTTTCCTTTAAAACATTTAGACTTTTTGGCCTTCCCACCTACCCACAGTGACAGAGATTAAAAGATTTTTTTATTAAGTCCTGTCAAACAAAACACACTTTCATAAAATGCTACAGTACAAAGTGGCACTTTTAACCTATTTTCTAGTCATTCAGAATTTAGGCAGCGGAAGCATTTCCAAATGCTCCCTGATCTCAGAGAGGCAGCTGATGGCAGAGCGATGGGGAAGATGGAGTTTTCTCCCTCACTAAATTTACACATTGTGGGAAAGCAGCTTCATGTACTGCTTGCTGGCTAATAAAATAAAAAGTCATTGCACTTGTAAAACTACCCCGGTGCTTTACTAAGAGATTTATAGAGGTGCTGCAAGTTAGAGTAACACTTCAGCTGCCTTCACCTTGTGTGACTTCCAGGCAGGGCTGGAGGGTGGCACGGGTAGAGCAGCAATAGAGCGTGAGGTGGCACAGTGAGGATGAAAACAGCAGAGTGGAGCTGGGGAAGAGCTGAGCAGCTCCTACCTCTGCTCTTCCCAAGCATCCAGGGGTTCCTGGCACAGCTTGGGTTGATGTTGCTTTGTTTTCTTCTAAAAATCAACCACTGAAGCAAAATTCCTCCTCTAATAATTTCCTGGCCAAGCGGTTTCTTAACAGTGAAACGAGCGTTTCTGTATCTTCTGATGGAAACAAAAATATTTCAAGGAGGATCAAGAAAAACTTGTTGCACCATTTTTTCCAATCTCCTCTTTGCATGTGCCCGTTACCAGCAATAACTTCCTAAGATGTGGCCTCCCCACAAACCACGAGGATCACTACAAACAGACAAGCAATTCTCCCAAGCTCCAGTTGTTTTTCACTTGTTTGTTCAGCCAGGAGCTGAAGGCCTTGCCTCTGTTTTGCTTGACACGACAACTTACAACACTCTTCAAAGGCTGTTTCTTTGAGAATTCATTAATTTCTGTGTATAATCCTTCTGTGCCATGGTGTGTCAGCAAAAGCACGTTTACACCAAGTTTACACCCTGATAGGAATATTCCAAAGACACCTGAGGCAGATCCTACAAGCACTGAAAGGCTGCAAACATTTAAGTCATCGATGTATTACCTGAACATCACCCAGGCCCCATTCACAGATTCCAGAACTGCACAGACTTATTTTCCTTGAACTTAAGGATAAAATGATGTTCCTGGTCCTTTTTCCCGTGGACATTCAGGCCACCTTTTACTGCTCTGCCAGATGTCTTTAAGTGAAGCTAAATTGCATTTAGTTTAAGTGCCATGTGAGGGTTTCCCCACACAGTGGTACAAACAGGGCAGCTCCCATCTCATGAAATTAATGTCAGACTATTAATTGATGTCTCATACAAGGTTTATGTGCAGAAACAAGGACCATGCTGGACCTGGAATAGGAGTAATTTCTGATTCTCACCCTTACCACACAGCCTGGCCTTTGCATCTCTGTCATCTGAGCGCACAAACACCACGAACAGGAGTTCTTGGAGAAAGGGAAAATTCTGTACAACATAAAGCACTTTGTAACTTGTTTAAGGACTTCTACCAAAGGATGATACAAATAATTCACTGAAAATTATCTCTCTGAAGGCAAATTATGCCCACAAAATGCACTATCACAGTCCAGCCCTTAACTCAAAACAAGAAACAATTCCCTGCTGAAGCACAAACTTAACCAACAGACTGGGACTTGTTTCCCCATAATGATGAACAATCAATTGTTTTCTTTAAGGTTTTTTTCTGCAAAGTTCGGAATATTCCATTTAAAGGTACCAACAATCTTCACATCCTGAAAAATGCTCAAGTAGTTTCACTTGAAACCCTTACTCTGGCTATTTTTTTCCTTCTTTCTTGTTCCCATTGATTTGGAGCTCTGAAAGGATATTTCAAACACAAGCACCTGTTTTGCTTTTTTCCTTCCTTTCTTTCCTACTCCTTATTCCCTCCTTTAGAAATTTAACAAAGAAATTTTCTCCACTCTTTGGGGACAGTTCTCTGTCTTGCTTAATTTAACACTTAAAAAAATAATGTTTTGACATGAAGTTCTGGCACATCAACTGCAAGGAGAGCAGACATAACAATGGAATAGCACAGGGAAAACCAGAAAACTCTAATATTGTTACAAAGAGCCCAGTTTTTCTTTAAAACAGAGGGAGAGAGGAACTTTGAAAATGCTCTTAAAATGTTGATACTTTATTTCTGCATAGGGGGATGTTCTTAACTTTGCTGTCTCCAGAGGGAACTTGAACATCAAGATCACAGAGTCTGATATCAGTTGCAGCAAGGCATGTGCAACCCTTGGGCCTTGAATCTTAATTATATCTGCAACTGTTTACAGCTTATAATTATTGACGTTAATTTACTGAGGGAAGTTACACTTCTCGCCTCAAGTTATATTTTTGGCATGTTAATCCATTTGCACACAGACTATTGCATCTGATTGTGCAGACTGAAATTAAAGCCTGTTTTTCACTTTCATGTCGTTGGATTTTACCATGTTCTCTATGATTTTAAAAAGCAAAAGTAATTTGACTGTTTCTAGCAATGTTACAAATATTGTTTAGATAAAGCTCAGCTTCCCACTCCCCAAGAGCAGCAGGATGTGAAGGACAGCAGAACAACATTTTATTAAGATCTTTGCAATCCCAAATTCAGTTGGAAATATGACCATCTGAGAGCAAAACCAAATTATGAAGTCAGGATTGCTGAGCTTTATTGCTTTAGACCACATCCTGCCAATACTTGCTGCCACACAGGGTTTAGTTCTCTCAGTGTAAACTGGAGCACTTACAGAAGTTTTAATGGGACCAGTATTAATTCTTTGTACTCCATAGCTTTGTGATATATTTGAGATATTCTGAACAACCACCATCACTAAAATCAGTGCTTTGGGGACCAGAATTTTATTTGTTCCTGCTTCTTCATCATCCTGGGCCAAACCCTTTCTCTGCTGCTGCCTCCAGCATGGCAGAGGAATTGGTACAACTCTAACAGGAGGAAGAAACGTTCTTCTAGAAGGAGCTCTAATTCACCAGTTTCTCTGGGAGCCCATGACGTGTCTGAGCTGCCCCAGCCAGTGCCACAGCTCCATCCAGGGTGAGGAACAATATTACTGCTGGTTCTCTCCTACAAAATACTCAGCACAAGAAACCTCCCCTCCCACAGCTCATCCTGTTCTATCCCAGCAATTCCCTGCAGCGACTCAGGCTATCAGGAAGAATGATAATGTTCATAAACCAAGGGATTGAATACAAGTCAAAGGGAATATTCTTGCCATATAGAAGCACAAATTTATTGCACACTCCCACTTCTCTTATCAGGTAATTCTAAGCTGATGTGAGAGAAATGCAAGGTACAGGAGAGGGCAGACAACGATAGGGGAATGTTGGATTTTTTTATCTTGTCTAGAGGATTAGAAAATCTGAGTGCTAAGAGGTTTTTTATCTGGCAATACTCACAAGTGAAGACATAAGATATCTCTGGAGTAGGCAAAGCTATTCTTAAGAATATGGCACTGGGCATGTCCTACCTACTCCTGCAGCAGAGCTGTTTCACTGTGTGCTGACTGGGAGATGAGCCATTAAAAAAAACACTTCACTGTGAATCATAACTATTGGAACAGAAAAATTTATTTATTCTGTGCACCCTTTTTTATTTTCATCATGACAAAGCCACTGGGAAGGTTTTATCAACATGAGATTCTTCTTATTACATTTTTAAACCCTGATTTTCCTTGCTTGTGAAATGCTGGAAGTTGCACTGAGTGCATGCAGAATAACTCCCTAACATGGAGGCACAGATGGAGACGTATGCCTACATTGCATCAGCTTCATCTACATTGCTTCTCACAACACTGCAGGAACACTTTATCCCATAAGATACACTTGGCACTTGCTGAAGCAGCAGTTTTGTCATTCCCAGGTAAGGGAATGTGAGGCCCTGCGAGGTGGGGATTTTCTGTGTCACTTTAAACAGTTCCATGATTTAACCTGTAGTCATTAGGAAGGATTGGAAGTGAATCCAGGACTCTTAACTCTTAAATCTTTCCTACCAGGAACCATTCCACACGTGAACAGGGCTGTGGAAGAGAGAAGGAAGGGGAATGTGCAGGAGTGCAGCCCGAAAAAATGGTAACAAATGTGGATTTCCATAGCATTCAGTCTATCCAGAGCCTCCCAAGGCAAATGGGACTGTTACCACTGACTCCAGCCGAAAAACATTTGGCTCAGTGCTGAGTGATTTTGAAAATGCTGCTTTGACATTTTAGGCCTGAAACCAGACATTTTCCCTGACATTATGAAACACAGCGAGGTAATATTACAAATAAGTGTAAAAAATAAATCCAACTTGGAAAACATAAATGACCTTTCAAAGCCTGAAATCATGTAATAATAACTGGCCTGACCCATTCTGAGGTTTTATTGTTTGAGCTTCACTTATGTTTCTGCCTTTCTCCCTTGGATAAAGTGAACAGTTGGGGACTGAAATCCCAGAACAAGTGCATGCCTATTTACCAACAAAATGAAAAATGTCTGGAAAGAGTTCCAAATATCTGATCTGCTGGGGGGATGGACAGCAGACAAAGGAAAGAGCTCAAACCTTCTCACCCTGCTTCCTCCAGGGTTTGCCTGTATTGTTTGCTTCAGACAGCCCATTTCTAATTAATCCAATAATCAGCTGGAGCTTGAACCTGCTCTGCCATCTCTCACTGTTCTTTTAGTTCCAGGAAAACTGAAGCAAATGATATTTTTCTTGCCTAGCAATAAAAAAGCCATAATAATACTGATGTGTACATCTGGTTCCAAAACCAGTTTTGGGGCTTCAGTCAAAACAGAGATGAAATTTAATACACACAATGTTCAGTGTTTTGGGAACTCGTGTTTTTTCTTAGTTGGTTTTCCAAATCTGTGGGTTGTTTTGGTTTTTTTCTGAGAGCTTTTCTTACCTTACTCTGTTATGTCTCTAACATCTTGTCCTTGACAGTTTCCCCAGGCTGCTCCCACATTTCCCAGATGTTTGGATGGACAAGTAGGACCATGCTGGTTCAGAGTGGTGAGACAGAAAATGCTTGTTGAGGCCAACAGGTCCAACCTGGGAATGGTTGGATACAGTTCCATCTCCTTTCCCCTCCATGGAGACCCTCAGAGTCCCCTCCTATCTAACTTGCCAAGTTCTGCTAACTTTGTTGGAATTTCATGTTTGAAAACTCTTCTCTTTGGTCATTTTCCTATGATAATGGCAAACAGATGAATAAATTAATGGGAGAGGACAGATGCTGACAGACAGAAAGGCAGACAGGCAGACAGCCTCATTTCCTTAGGAAACAAGGCTGAAAAATGAACACACTCCCCAGAGGCTTCCACAGCAGTGACTTAGGTACAGTTGCACAGAGCTACCTTTAATTGAATACTGTTGGATTATAATGTTCCATTTTTCCTCTTGTCCTGACCTGCTCGTTGAGTAAATAGAGCCATCTGCCAAAGCAAGGGCTCCTGGATTAGAGGAGAGCACCTTCCCCTGGGACAGGAAAGTAGGCCAGCGATTCACCAGGGCTTTCTGCAGCTCAAATTATTATTCAGGTTTCCACACTGCAGGAGCAAGGGATCTGTATCTAGCTGAATAATCTGGCAGGAAATGCAGCTAAATCACAAAAACATACTGGGAACTGTGAGTATCTCATAGAGAGAGTTAAAGTGACATTTTCAGATAAAAGTTTGTCGTTCCCTTTCCCAGCCCCAAACTGGTTTTTTATTCACTGAGTGCACTTCTCACCTTAGAACAAAGTGTTTGTAGTGGATCTTTAGCCAAATAGAGAAGCTGAAAGTCCTTAGCCCTGGGCAGCCAGACTGTACCCTGGCTGTTGTTTGAACACCAGATGAACAGGAAAGCAGTTGTTTATCATGGGAACACATGGTGTGGTTTTTTTCCTCTTCATTTTTGTCAATAAAAACTAATTTTATTTTTACAAGAAGTCCTACAAGCAGAACAGTTTAGATTCCTGCAACTACTGTCTTTAATGAAGAGGGTTTGTATTTCCAAGGACAAGCATTTTTATAGCAAAACAGAAAGAATTTTCCTAGAAAATATCTTTTCATGGTTGGAAGTTTCTTGTTAAAAGTGTTTTTTTCTATAATCTCTGCTGGTAAATGTGGTTTGGCGTTTTGGCAAAGACAGGGGAGGACTGAAGCCTCTTCCCAACCTCCAGGCATTCCTGTGATGATCCAGAGAGCTCAGAGCAAGAGCCAAAACCATCCTTAATCCAAGTGGGAGAGAAGAGGGTGTGACACAGTTAAGCAGCCACATCTCAGACAGGTTTGTGCCAATAAGAGAGATCAGGCAATGCCTCCCTGCCCAGGAAATCCACACCTCAGAAGGCATTGCTGGAGAACCAACTTCCCAACTCCATTTCACCTCTGAGATAAACCTACTGAAAATAACAGATCAGGATTAAGGTTCAAATAAAGTATTAAATAAAGATTCAGTCTGTCAACCCACCTCACTCTCCCTTTTGTCACTTAAAGAAGCTATTCTTCAGTAAAAAAAATAAACAAGTGATTTTTTTTTTCTTTGTATTATTCCTCAGAGAAATACTCCTTTAGCATCCTGAGCACCCTGTGCTCTCCTGCAATCATGTCAGACTGTGGGAGGCTGGCAGAGGAGAGCAAGGAGTCCTCATCCCCCTGGATGCTGTGCTGCCCACACAAAGCAGCCCTGCAGACTCATCTCTGCCTCTTAAGAACAGCACATCCTTGGCAGATGTTATTGATGCCTCCACAGGGACTGTCTGGGCACCTTCTCCCCACACAATGATCTTGCCACATTATTACAGGATGCTGTGGGAGCATCTGGGAAATTATCCCAGCTCCCTGCTTGGATGGACTCTCTGCCCACGTGCAGGGGAGGTTCATACCCAGAACACTCAGCCAGAGCTGGAGGTGTTTGCAGCATTTGCTGCCTCCAGGTTGCTTTGGGCAACCAGGTGAATTCTCCAGGTGCTGCAGCCTCCCAGAAAAGCTGGAAAAGCTCAGTTATCCATTTCTGCAATCCAGAATTCAGGAGGACTTAAATGAATCAGTTCTGCTAGACCAGTCCAAAGGAGCTAAAAGACACTATTAAATCTATATAAACTTAGATTGTATCAATCTAAATGCAATTCATTGGGAACAAATCAAAGCCAGTCTAAAAGAATCCTTTGCTAAAGCACAGCAAGAGTGGCTTTCTTTAAACTCATTTAACTAAATCTACTTGGAAACTAATTTAAGGTATGGTTCTGACATATGTAGGAAAAAACCTGCTGTGAACATCACAAACAGCTACTGATCGCTCACATCAGGGCTCTGAAGAGAGATGCTTCTGGAAATTAGAAAAGCTTCACATTCTGGAGGTTTTTTTCAGCCCTGATGCAAAAAGGACCCCTCTAAGATTTTCCAGATCAAATCCACCAGTTTCCGACTGTTTCTGCAAAGTTTGCGAAAATTTCCTTCAGTGATTTTTCCAGGACTCCACATACATTTTGATGTAAACAAAGTATTTTTTTTTTAAACAGTGAAGCAGCATTTTTTCAGTTCAAGAGCAAAGCAAGGACATCAAGAAACAAACCTCTCAAGCAGAATGAGACATGACTCATCAGACCACTGTTTCAATGGTGAGGGAGCTTCCCACCTCCCCGCTCCCACCTGCCCTCAGGACACTCAGAGAAACAAGAAAACCACGGCAAGAACACCCAAAACCAAACCATTTAGACAGCAAAGACAAACCATGGCAAGAACACCCAAAAACAAACCATTTAGGCAGCAAAGTCTGAAGCTGCAACGAATATAAATATTAAAAGTTTCCCGAGCACGAGGCACTTTTTGTCTTTCTTGTTTGAGTCGGCGAAGCACCTAATGGCGTGTGATAAAAGCAAAGCCAGGCAATTATTCTCCTCTGTTCTGCAATCTGTGGAAAAGCGTGTGGGGAAACGTCATGTCTGCTTGCAAGGACCGTGCTGTAAGGTCTGGAAATCCACGCTCCCCCAGCCCAGACAGACAGGAATTGACAAGCACTGGCCATTCCCAGAGCACACGTCAGGTTCAGAGAGCCCTTTCCTCAGAGAAGTGCCCCAGTTTTCCCGGCACACACGCAAAGCAGGTCCTGCTCCTTGACAGCACAGCAAGCAAGCACATATGGAATCTTGAAATGCTGATTTATTTTTTTCCCCCCTCTCTAGCTGCTGGATTGGAAGGCCAGTTAGGAAAAGTCGTAGAAAACATTTTGGGAATTAGGTTCTCTGAATCATGTATCGGGATCTTTGGTTTCATGACAAGTAAACCAAAAAATCCCAGCCTACCAGAAAATCAGCCTACAATAATATTGCTAAGTCTTACAAGAACAACGTACTAAAAAACCAGGTTGACTTATGTGAGAGTGCCAATAGCTGCTCTGGATAATGTTTACCTGTTGAACTTGGGATAAATTGTCAGACTTCATTCTTTATCAATCCAGAATTATGGTCCAGTTCTCTAAGGCAGACACAGAGATATAGAAATAAAGAAGGAGTCCCCCATTACACAACAAAGATTAGGAAAAAAAACCACATTTCTTATTTCTGGGAAGTCCTTTAACCCATTCTGGTTAGATTAGGAAGTCCAAAATAATAGATATCATTTCAGTGTTTTGAAGTTAGTAAAGCTAAATTTAAATGTTAGGATTTTCAGCTCAGAAATTTCCAATTAGTTTAACCTCCCTGTTTCCTCAGGATCTGTTTTCATAGTACCCAGGACAACCTTATCTCTCTAGCCATACTCAGTGTATGTTATTTTACACTTACCTCATCCTAACCAGGTAATTATCTTACACATCTTGTTTCTGAGAAATAATGGAATAAAAGATTTTCTTCCCACTAACCCACCCACTCAGAAGCAGTGTCTTCTCATGTTTTGCTTGATAGGGCACATGTGGTCCTTTCAAACAGTCTGATTTGACATCTCAAAGAGATTAAAAGTCATATCAAAAAGCTATCTGTTGAGTGACAACATAAGTACTTATTTAATAAGTATATTAAATACATATGCATGGCGATATACTGTACATGCAAGGTTTTAAATATATACCCTAGTTAACTGCCATATGGATATGTTGTTGCGGAAAAAAATATTTATAAAATGTTTTTTCCAAATGTTTAATCTACAGCAGATGCGCCTTGCATTCATCTGTTTGGCTTGGCATTCACTACAGGGAGATCTTATTAATCATACAGACCTCCTGTAGTAGAGGAAACAGAGGCTATTATGGGATTCATCTGTTTATGACTAAACAGAAAAAAGAATCTTCATCAAATGAGAGATCCCTTTCTGAAATGTAGAAGGCTGTGAGGGGGGCCACATGCTGCCTCTCATCTCCCAGCACTGTACCCCTACTCCTCCTCTTCATGTCACAACAACAAAGCAGGACAGGCTCTGTGGGTCCGGGGCAGGAGAAGGGAACAGAGCAGCAGGAGCTGTGGGGATGGACCTGGACACATCCAGATTCCTTTTGTGCTCCTTTTCCATACTAAGATTGTGAAAGTTTTTTCTCCTGACCCGTTTTATTGTTCCATTGTTTGGAAAAATACAAACGATTTATGGAAAGTGCCCCAAAGTCTCACTCTCCACACTCTCCCACCTCACAAGAGAAGTCAGTGTCAACATTTACAACAAAAATCTTTTGACTTCACGGCAGCCCATGATTTTATTGCTCTTCAGTTGTTGTGACAAAGGGAGTATCTGGAGGTGACCTTTTGAACTGGGCAGGGAAGAAGCAGAGAAAGCCAGTGAGGAAAAAGAATGAATCAGGTTCAACTGAGTGGAGAAGGTCAAGTGCCCTGAGCACCTCGGTTGAATGGAAACCAAACAGGAGGCAGCAGATCCCAGGCCTTTCAAGGGCCTGCTGGGAAACAGGAAAATTTCTTAAGCCCATTTTCTACTTGCCATGTTTCATAAGTAAGTTGTGGATCGTTACAACAACAGACACAAGTCCTTTTCCTTTTTTTTCCTTTTAAATTTTACTGTTTTGCAGACATGTTATTAGAATTAAATACCTAATTTGTAACAAACCCTGTATCTAACAAATTGCCTTCTGTCCTTATTTTCAAGAGGCACACTGACACATCACCATCTGAGCTCGTCTGCTGGGCCATTTGAACGCCAAGTTATTCCAGCTCACAGGTATGTGTACACCTGGGACAAACATCATGACAAAATTGGAAATAAAATGTATTCAGAGGAAAAACACTCAGCTAATTGACTTCCAACAACAGTCTCCAAGTCAGTAAATTAACTGTGGTAGTTTTCATCTTTCTTTTTTGAGTATGATGAGCATTATCCTATTCTTAAACAAAGTGCAACATTTTTGCTCAGCACAGGATTTGTAAGGATTTGACTGCAACTGAAGCACTTTGAAAATTGTGTTTCTTTAATTTTTAGTACAAGATTTCTTGTCTTATTTTGATAATTGACTGTGAAAATCATGTTATTAATTTTGTTGCATCACTGGATAAAAAATGTGGCCTTTGAGGATGATACACGATCACATCAGTTCTTCAGAAGGAAAAAGCTTCAAAAGGAAAAGTGGCTCCTCATTAGCTTTGTTGGAAAGGAAGAAGGTTAGGCTTGATTTTGAAACGTGTTCTGATGATTTAGAAATAAAGAACTTACAATGGACTGGGAGCCAACTCCTTCCTTAATATCTGCAGGTGAGTATGATTAGAAACTGTCTTTGGGGTCACAGCCAAATTACCAACTATTCCCCATTCTCCTCCCTCATTTTCTTTATCATCAGGTTGTTATCCCTTTAAAGATGAGTCCAATAAAATGACTCTCCACATTTCAGCCCAGCTCCACATGCACCCTCTGTGCCCTGACCCACAGTGCCCATTTTTATCACTGACCAGCTCCCATGTTTGCCCCCAGATGTCCCCACAGTGGCTTCCACATGAACAAACTTTTTGATCCCAGTATGAAATTTGGCCTCCACGCTGACAATTTACAAGACTACACCGAGCCTATCTCTAAATAGGATAATCCCAAGTTTTTATAGCAGAGTTTTTAATAGCAATCCTCGTGCAGTCACAGAGCATGTCAAATAACATGCCAAGAGCAGGTAATTTGCCCTGTACAGACACTGACAGGTCAAAGTCAATTTAGTATTGCAATGTGCACATCTCTGGGACTCGTGTCAGAACAATTCCTTCCCAGAATCCTTTTGCATGTGAGTGAAAACCCTAATGAGGCTCTTAGAAGAAGGACTCATCAACAGAAACTGTCATGACATGCCAGCTGTCATTCCTAAGATGCTCAACCTGTTCAAGATGGAAATTAGAGCTCCCACAGTAGCATTAGCTTTTCCAGATATTTACCCTTGGCTCAGTTTGAACCGAAGTTGGAATATTTTGACAGGGAGCATAAGAAGAAAGAGCTCCAGTCACCAAACTCTTGGGTACCCAGGCAGGTGACCTTCACACAACCCCCCTTCAATCTCAGGCTCACACAACACCTACACTATCAGGCAGATAATAAATGTTTATATCTGTTTTATACAAAATGCATTCAAACAGACAAGTTCTTTGAAACGCTCAGGTTCTGCCAGCATCAGAAACAGGATTAAACCAAGGTTCTGGTGCCACTTCCCTCCTCCACACTGTTCTTGTGGATATGTTTTACTCCATGTACATGAAACACCATGAAGGCACTGTCTGAAAATGCAGCTTTTCTTCTTGACAGTTCATCATTCTTTGTGGGGGAAAAAACAATTGCTAAGGGAGATTTAGAAGTCATTTTCTCAGTAACATTGGAGGGCACTGGATGAGAATTTAAATGTTTTTCTCCTGGCCTCCTGTAGTCATTGGCTTTTCCTCAATTCCAGTGACCGAAAGTTAAACCTATCTCCTGGTTCCCAGCCCAGTGCCCTATAACTTAACACTCTGCTTGGAAGGGCTTAGAAAAAGAACTTCTGTAAATTTGGATCCAAGTTCACAGGCAAAACAGTGCATGAGAAGTGGAATCTTATCCCAAAGCATGACTGGTTTTAAATATCAGTGTCCTACATAAGATCCTGTAGTACACAGCCCTGTATTATCAAATGTGGAAGTCAGGAGTGACTGAAGTCTTAAAAAACCTAACACTGCAAAGAAATAAATTTAAAACCTTTCCTTAATGCTGGCAGCATCTGCTGAGACCCAGAATGTCGTGAGCACTTCTACAGACACAAACAAATGCAGAACCAGAGGCAAAGCATTCCCATGATTTGGTGTTTGATTCCAGCTGAGGATTTGTACTGTTCACAAGGTTACACTGAAAGCACCCATGGAAGGACCCACAAAAGCAGCCATGTGAAGGAAAAGGGCTTTGTATCCCTAATTCTTCTCTCCTTCTGAAAGGATATTCTGGTTAACACACTCTTGCTAGGCCAAAACCAGCTCCAGTTGTCATCCACATTTCTGAATTATTAAGGTTTGTTTTAAAATACAACACATATGGGCCAAATATCCCATAAATGTAACTCAGTGCTTTAAACTGATCTCGGTGAACTTGTACCAATTTATATTATCAGAACAGCTGTCTCACTGAATCCAGATTTCCCTGCTTGATTTTCCTGCTTTAAACCCTAATCTACTTCTCTCTAAAAGTACCTCTTATATACCCAATATTAACTAGATCAAATCAGCTTAATTTGCTGGTAATGTTAATTCAAGTTCATGCAGCATCTTCTTTTTAAAGTGGCTACAATATTTTACAGTATCTGAAAAATGGCTCAGCTTAACAAACGGAGGGAAGAAAAATTCTTTAAAAATAATCAAGGGACAACTCTTGAATCCAGATTGCAGCATTACCCAAAGAACATCTGCACACAAATCCTCCTTCAAGGCAAGTGCTTGCACGACAAGCAATTCACCAACAAAAGGATTCCAATAGTATTTGAAATCCCTTTCTGGCTTCTACAGTGGAAATCTGAATTCTCCTCCACACACGAGAGCTCAGAGCCCAGACAGTGCAAGCACTGCTCCTGTTCCCTGCCCATTCCACACTCTCTCACTGTGGAGCATCTCTGTCTCTACCTGCCATCCCTGTTACCTGCTGGAACACACAAATGCTGTTCCAGAGCACAAACGAGCATGGATACCCTTGGCAGCATGGCAACCCTTCGGGTTCATTTCCTGAAACATGTTAATAGCTTTCTTCAGACACCTGATATACACATTTCACTAAAGATGGTTAAAACCAACGCCCATATTTAGACCACTTGTGTCTTTTCTAATTTGTTCACACTCATGTACTGTAACCCTATATATCATATACAGCATTTAATGCCACATTTTGAACTGCAGGAAGCAAATCAGCTTCAGCTCTGTTTTCATGGTTCAGACATGTCTGAAATATAATGAGAGCAGGGATTTGTCTGCCCTGATTTAATTACTACAATCCAGATAACTCCGTCAATCAATTTTTCTCCTTGTGACTCCTGGCAGGGTGAAAAATGCCTGCATTATGAGGACTGATCATTAGTGGATGTGAAGTTGAGGAGATGATGAAGATGAGTTGTTGGCTCTGGCAGAGAATTGACCCATCAGTGTCATTAAGTGAACTCCAGCAAGCCCAGAGATTCCCATGGGGCAAATCACTGAATTCCTCAGGAGCAAAGGTCTGTGTCTGTCTACACCAAAGCACTTTGAAAAGTACACACATGCAGTTTGCAGCAATCTGATGGATAAGCAAACAATTACACAGGCAATAACTGATTTGTCCTTCCCTTTCCACCACAGAAACAACTTTTAAGGTACCATATTTTAAATTCCATTTTATGTGACAGTTTAAATAACACCCAGTTACATCCATTGCCCTTTCAACTCCACGTAACAGAAGTTCAGCTCGGAGCTGCATCAACCTCCCAAAGCCCAAATTCTCTTTATTTCTGAAATAAATCGCAAATCTAAGTCCATTTCCTTGTAAATATTGAAGGAGAAGACTGAGCTACTCCAAGCACTATATTAGGGTGGGTTTTTAATCAGTGTTTTTCATGCAGCAGTATGGACAGTACTAGAAACACCTCAGATTTACAACAGCCTGAGTTATAAGTAATTTAGTGACAAATGAGCATTATCTGCTCAATGTTTTTTTCTAAATTATGCTTTAATTGCAAAAGCTAATTTCACATAATTGACTAATTAATCATATGAAAAATAAAAATAAGATAGATGCAATGACTACAATGCCAAAAAATTGCTAACAGAGCTACCCACACAGAGAAAATTCTGCTGGAATCAAGGACATACCCAAGAGACCTCCAGACAACTCTGGTGACCAAACTAGGAACCAGAGTGGGTGTGAAGGTTACAGGCACAATGCTGCTTTCAGAAAAAGAGGTGAAGCACATCCTGAGGGCATCCAGGCCTGGCTGGATGGCACATTCAGACCCCAGTGTACCTTGGTCCAGCCTCTGCTGCTGCAGTTTTAAGGCTGCAGGGTTGGGCAGTTCTTCCAGTCACCAAATCAGCTCCCCTGCCTGTGTTAAACAAACTGATCCCCTCACCAGCAGCTCTTTTCTGATCCTGAAAGTTATCCCGACCAGGCACCCCTGGATTGTAATTCCTCTGGAGGACTGCAAATATTAACAGAGCTGATTTGATTGCAAGGACTTGGATTTCTAGCACAGGCTCCAAATTCTGGTTTGAAGGGAACTTAAACGTGTAGGTGTGCAAGTAGGGCAAGGTGAAACATGCAAACAACCTTCTGGTGCAGAAGGGAACACAGCTTTGGGTATTTTTGTTATTGAAGTTATTGAATCAGGTCTTAAAACTGAGCAAGAAGGGAAGGTGTTACTTTGATGGGAAAGGTGCTGGCTGAGCTAATTGATTCAGCAGTGAGGCTGGAGCAGCTTTTTAGGGCTGTGAGTCAGAGGAGCTCAGCATTAACTTCGCTAAATAGTTGGAACTTTTCCTCCAGCTTACAAAATCTCTGAAGTATTTTTCCATCTTGATGCCTCAGATGTGTTTAACCACTGAGGAGGCTCTTGGGCACTGCTGTGACACTGACATTGCTCAGGGTCTCATTCTTCCCCAGCCCACAGCTCTCAGAACAGAGCATTAGCTCCTGGACAGGCACTGTTTAGAAAAAAAAAAAATCTCTTTTTATTGCAGTGGGTCACAGCTGGAGCCACAGAGGTTCTCCTCTAACTCACACAAAGGGCTATCCAGGACATGCTGGCCAGGCTAATTATTGATAGTGTTTACTGAAATAGTGAGGGACTAAGTAT
This sequence comes from Petroica traversi, assembly GCA_025920805.1. Classification (NCBI taxonomy): domain Eukaryota; kingdom Metazoa; phylum Chordata; class Aves; order Passeriformes; family Petroicidae; genus Petroica; species Petroica traversi. The sequence continues at coordinate 4,937,628 of JAHLSL010000072.1, read as the reverse complement.
CAAATCACAGTGTAAGAAAGAAGTGCTCTCCCAAATATTGTCAAAGCAGAATGAAAATGGAAGAAGGGAGAGAAAAAGCAGGGCCATGGAAAAGTGACAGTTAAATCTTCATTTTGTCATTTCCCATCAATCTTCAGTGTGACAGGAACTGGGATTTCCACAGCAGCACTGAACAAACAGGGCTCAGAGTTTGCTGTGGCAAACTCTAACAGGGAATTCTCCTTCACTCCTGACCACTGCTGCCATACAAGAGGGCAGGATGGAAAATTACTTTAAAAAGTCAAATTTCATTTTTCTTCCAGCCTCCCTTAACTAATGTGGGTTTTTAAGCAATTTTCTTCACACTTTCCAAAGCAAGTGGCATTTTGGCTGAAGGTAGGTATGAAAGGCTTTGTCCCAAAATATTTTTTTCCAGAAAGCATGGAAATGTTCCTTCCCTAACTGAGCCTGATATTTGCCCTCATGACCTATGTCATTGCCAGCTGTCCCCTCTGGACCTTTCTGTAGGTAAAATATTAGAGAAAAACTAACCTGACAGTGAAATGAAAAACAGTCATTCCAAAGGGAACTGATCCTGGACATGGAGTTGTGACTCTTAGGCCCAGGCTCCATAAGCAGTTCCATGGAAATCACCAGGACATTTAGGATCAGCATCCCAAGGGACTTACACAACACAAAATTCGGGAGAATGTTGACAAAATCAGGAGTGGGGAGAGGTGTGATACTTAGTGGAATGTGTGAAAGAAAGAAAAACTGCCCAAATTGACCATTCCTTGGATTCAGTCAAGACAACAGGCGCCTTCCTTATTTCTGCATGCTTAAATAGCCTGGAGATCCAAATGTGTGGCTGCAATCTGAGATGGCATGCCTGAAAGCTCTTCCCTAAATCATTCATGAACTGCAAAGATCAGAACCAAGAGATTCCTAAAGCAAGCCAGTAATCTTCTGTAATCATGAAAACTACACATAATTCAATATATTTACATTAAACAAGTCAACCAAGACAGAGCCATTGAGCCCAGAGCACATGGTGATACTTCAGGAAGCACTTGTGATGGTGGCTCAGATTTACCCGTGGTGTCATTCCTCCCATTTCAGTGAAGTTACAGTGGTGATGAACACAGCCCATTTCTGAAGGCACAAAGCCAGTCAGTAGTCTGCAGTGGGATTCTGATAAATGCTGCCATCTGCAAAATGTTATATCAAACGCAGGGCAGAAACAGATGGAAAAGCTTTTCAATCCAGAGTACCAACTTAAAATAAACATCCTTAAATGTATCTGTTCCTTCAAGGGGTATTGAAGAACAGGCAAAAACAAATGAATGAAATGAAGGAGGCTTATAAATTATTTTTTTTTCCACAGTGACCAAAGTAAAACCTCTTGAGCTCACATAAATCTTCCTCATGCAGTGATCAAAAGCTTCTTGTTTTCAGGACAAAATGAGCATGTAAGTCATAACTGTTCCTGAAGATAAAAGCCACTTGTATGCCCATTCTGGTTTGTTCTGGTGAGAACCCCCATTTCCCACCTAGCCATCTTCACCTCAGCTCCTTCCAAAGACCCAAGTTCTTGCCATCCTCTTTGCAGTGGCTGCAAATTTTTCTCCTCAGCCCATCACTGAGATCTCCTGGATGGCTGAGGTTGGCCTTTAAGCACTACAAGGCCTCTTTATTTCCATCAGGGCACCCTAAATATTCTGCTTCTATGAACCAGGAGTCCAGGTTTGCTCAGCAGAGTTTCTGCTGGTCACAGCAGACATCAGCTCCCATGCATGGGAAACAGCAGAAGGTCCAAGGCTCAGTCCAGCAGGCTCTTTGAGCAAGAGCAAGGAGGAAATACCAAATGAGAAATGGCTCTGCTTTTTTCTTTGTCAAATACTAGGGAAAGACTTTGTGTACATAGATGGGAGTCAGCTTTGAGCCCAGGAGAGCAAGCAAGCAAATATCAACTATCCCTGGTTTCCAAAACAAACTCTGAGTTTGGTTGCCCTTCATTATAAGACACCTTTTTGCCCATAAAGTCAGGATAATTTTGTTTAAGAGCCGCACGTCTCAGAATACAAAATAAATGGCTACAGTCACAATGCTGAAAGGATTGACTTGGAAAATTGCAAATTGAATGAGGAGAATTACTTTGGCTAGACACACACGTCATTAAGAATTATTGGCACAGGGGTTTCAACAGTGCTGGATGCCTGAATGAGAGAATTTCAAGCTTAGAGGAGACAGATTTAAAAGGCTTTAAGATAGACTAAATACACTGCAGAGTGCTTTATCTGGCAAATCACTGTGCCATGGAAACATGCAACACACAATGAAACATATGTAACCAAGCCTAATTTTATGGAAACATTTAGGAAGGTAGTTTGGACATGCTTTCAAAGAGGTGGAACTGAGCTGAAGAACAGATGTGGTTTTTACCTAGCAAATTGTATCCTCAGGATTTAGGAGATAATGAACTGATGGTTGGCATTTGAGTCAGCAAGTCTTAAACTCTCCCAAAAGAAAATAGGATGTTGTTCTGCTCAGCCCTCTCCAGCAACTTGCTCCCTGTGCCATTTGCAAAAAGAAATCTCAGAACAAATCTTCATTCAGGGTAAAACTGGTGTCTCTCCAGAGCAGTGATCTGTGCTGATTTGAACCAGCTGAAGGTCTGGTTCCTGCTTTTCTGAAATAACCTTGAGACTTTTGTTATTACAGCTGTATTTTGGAGCTATCTTTGTGCTGGTGTTGTTCAGGCAGGGCAGTGGGACAGCACAGAGAAACTGGGGTGTAATGGAGCTGCACTGAAATAAACTGGAAACTGTTTTCAAGTTATGACCCAGAGGCAACCAGACCAATCCCTGAATCAATGGACTCACACCTGAGAAGCAGGAAAGAAAGCAGAGACAACCTCAGTGAGTATCTCCAGAGGTTTATACTTTTAAGTTGTCTCTCCTCATGATCAGTACTTTTCCTTCTCTGCAAATTCTGGCATAAACAGGAATGACTTCACAGAAACCAGTGGCAACATCTGCACTTGCATGAAATGTGAATCCAAGGGGCCTGGACAGAGAAGCAAAAGGAAGTGTGAGGGCAAAGGACAACAAGAAGGTTTGGGTAAGGACCATTCTTGGAAGCTTCTCCTTCAGTTTCACTGCAAACTCACGTCCCAGTAAGTCCCTTGCTTCAGAACAGACTCTGCTTTTGAAGTCACAACAGCACCAGTAACAGGCTGCAGCTTTCTGAACCTTCTCAGCTGCTCTTCCAAAAATACTCAAAACCATCCTTTTTTTTTTGTTTCCTGCATTCCACCCCAACATCTAATAAACATCTAATAAACATCCCCAGCTCTCTGTCTTTGTCTGCAGGCCTAAAGTTTTGGTGCACTGTCACACGTCAGAGGCTCTCTCCTGCACTAAGAGCACTAATGGAAAAAACTGTCCTCTTGGAGGAAACTAGCGTGGGCCAAATTTTGCTTTCTATTACACCACCATTACTCAACCTTTTCCATCCTGAAACTGTTCCCTTCATCCTGGCATTTAATATGCTGCTTCCTTTTAAAAAACGTCAGTAGAAGTTGAGAATGGCCCCTTGGACAAGTGCTCATGAAAATCCATGGCCACCAAGCATCTGCTCAGACTGAGAACTGTTGTGTATCTGCATTGCAAATGCAAAATAACACATTTATTCTGCTGTAACTAGAAAACGGAAGCTGGTTCTGCAGATTCCTCCCACTCCTCCTGGTGCTTGTTTCCATCCATAACATTTTTTCCAGTAAGCACCTGCCTGACTCCTATTTAATACATCCACAGCTGCAGTTTCCATAGCTGCCTTTTAACAGCACAGTCCAAAATGAATCATTCTCTCTGTGAGGAAATTTCTCCAAAATGCTTTTTCTCTCTCATCTCTTCCTTAATCATCTCTGGATTCCCGTTATTTCTAGAAGGTACATGATTAAAGTCCCATTAGAAGATCACACCACCCACTCACAGTCAAATCAATTGTCATGGCACTAAGTTGTCTGGTCCTTGTTTTAATAGCCAGGCTCTTACAACTCTCCACATTTCCATCTCTCATGAGCCATCCCTGACAATTCTGTTACAGTCCCTTTATGACAGAAAGTATATTCTGTCAGGAAATGCTTTGGATGAAGCCATGGTTTAACCCCAGCCAGCAAAAGCCCCACACAGCCCCTCACACAAGCATGAGCTGTGTTTTGTCAAGCTCCTTCAACTAGTGTAGAATATTAATCCTGACAAGTATTTTAAAACATTCTGCCAACAAACCTCGATCTTTTCAAGAGGAAAAAAGCAGCGCATGGCAAGATTTCTTGTGTTGAAATTTATTTTTGCTGCGTGAGATCATCAGCTCATCCTCAGCAGTTGGTATTTATTCCTCATATTTTTTAAAAACCCAGCAATAAACATTGATCAGATGCTCAGGTGGAGGAATTCCTCCTTGTTCCCTTCAATCTTGTGTTGCACCTTTCCATTCTCAGCTGGTCAGGAAATTTTCAGTTAAATTTCATTTAAACATACACAAATCTATGGGACTGGATGGGATCCATCCAAGAGGAGGGTGGGAACTGGCAGGAATGTTCACAGAGCCACTCACAGTCATTTATCAGTAGCCCTGCCTAACTGGGGAGGTCCCAGTTGACCAGAACTGATCAATTTTTAAACTGGAGGTGTTTAAAAGATGTGTAGATGTGGTGGGAAAAGGGTTTAGTAGGGAACTTGGCAGTTATGATTGTACTCAGTTGGATCTGAAAGGTCTTTTCCAACCTGACCAAGTCCATTCTATTCTGTAAGGAACCAACACAAGCTCTCAGGTGGAGGCAGGAAAAGCTCTCAGAACATGGTTTTACTTGGTTGTCTCTTCTCATTAATGAACAGCCTGTGTTACTCTGTGCAAAGGGAGAGATTTGGAGAAGAAACCAGGCGAAAATTAATCAAAAATTAAGAGTTTAGCATGGAGATTTCTCCCAGTCAGCTGTACCCTTTCTCACACATGCCACACATTTCCTTAGGAATGTCTGAAATTTCAGTGACATGAAGTGTTCACTAGGGAAACGTGTTTGCCCAGGATGGAAATCAGTACCATACATACCTTACATCCTCTTATTTATATCAGTGCCCAGCACTGGAAATCAGGGAAAAGAAAGACCATAGACAGGCAAAGAATTTGTCCAGTAATTAAAAATCCAGTCAGTAACTACAGCAAACTCATCACCATGGTAATAAACCATTCATATAGATTTGTATCCAGGTGCCACTGTGGGATATTTTTTTCCAGTCTTAAAAACCTCCTTAAGGAGATTTGACAAGGACAGAGATTCCTCTTAGAAGTAGCTGTGCTTCCTGCACTGCAAACTTCTGGAGAAGCTGAACCAGAGGAGATGAAAGACACCCCCATTTGTTCCTCGCTTCATTTATGGAGGGCCTGATGCCAATGGCAGGGATGGAAAGGTCATGGCTCCTCACAGGGCTTCCAGTAACACAGTTCTTCAGTGGGGAAAAAAGGCATGTTGAACCAAATGATGTTTTCCTATAAAAAAAAATCTGATTTCCCCCAAAATAATAATACTTCATTACAAGATGTATGGCAGAAAAATCCCAAATCAATTTCAGGGCTGAAAAATATTAATATTAGTTATGGGGAAGTCACTTCCATAGTCCATGGACCATAGTCACTTCCAGCTACAGTGGGTTTGATCCTTAAACCTGGAGGTGATAGGTCAGAAAATATTAGATCAGAAGTCAAAAATCAGAGGTCCTGATACAACCACCTGCAACTGAAATCACATAAAAGCAAAAAAGAATGGCCAGGAGCAGGAAATCAGGAAGATGATACTTGAAATTTCAGTCACAATTGATACAGATTCTACAGTGCTCTTCCATATTGTAACAGCTGAAGTTTGGAATGCAAACAAAACCATTCTAGTAAAAATATTTCACATACTTAAAAGGATTACCATTGAATTTACGGAACTTCACTTTCCAAATAATTTTCTTAGGTATTTTCTTCTCCCAGCTGAAATAACAACACTGAGCTACTCTCACTAGTCCTTTCCTGCAGCCTTCCTACAATCAAAGCAAATCAGCAGAAGAAACAATGTGGAAGGAACAAGGCCACGGTCACTTTGAGGCTTCCTCTTGCTGAGACCTCACCTTGTGGAGAGGACTCCTGGCCTGGCTGTGCTTTATTCTTTCCAGAGGAAAGGCAGAAATGAGAGGGAAGGGGTGGGGGAGAGAAGTGCAGGATTGTGAATTCCTGTTAAATGGCTCGATCTGTTCTCCTGCCCTCAGGGAGTGTCCCAGAGCTCCCTTCCACCAGCCCTGGGCACAACAGGAGCCACCAGGACAGGCTGCCTCCCACTGTGCTCTGCCTTTTCAAAGCAAACACTGCTCATAACGTGCATGTTTTAAAAAGGGTGTGCTCCCTTCACAGAAATGTTTTGGCGCATGGATTTGGGCCAGAATCAACACAGATGAGTCTCCTGAGTTTTCTGCCTTAGGAGCTGTCACACACATGGCAAATGCTGTCAATCTGCTCGTGAACATCACTCCCTGCTCTCCTCATCACTGCCATGGTTCTACCAGCACGTAAATATAGAACAGAGTGTCTCGAGGAGGAAGGGACCCATAAAGATCACCTTGTTCAACTCCATGCTCCCCACAGAACCACCCACAACTAAATCAGAGAGCAACCACCTGCTCAGTGAAGAACCTGTCCCTAATGTCCAACCTGAACTTTCTCTGCCACAGTTTCAACCCATTTTCATGTGCCTATGATTTAGATTTCAGCATCAAGCGCTGCTCTAGATTTGCCCAAAGTTTGAGGGAAAGGATTGTGTTCCATCACTGAATAGTGCATCATCAAAGAGAGCAGAAAATGAACAAATAAAGGGCAGAAAATGGAAGTCTATTGGGAACAGACTGGAGCTACAGGAAGCTTTTTGGAAAGCAGCATTTTCCCCTTTGGTTTCTTTGGGCCTGGTATAAGATCAGCACTCCCAGAGCAGAAGATCTGTTTCAGTGGCTAAGGAGAGATTTCCCCACAGCACAAGTGGGCACACACAGAGCAATAGTTGTATTGGAGAAAGCAAAAATGCCAGAAGCAAATCTGGATAACAAAGAACACCTCCTCAGAAGATTCCTCCTGGCCTGGTAACCATGTTTGTCTGCCAAAATATAAGCTCTTCTCATTAACAACTCCTTTTCTAGGTGGACCAGGCCAGGGTAAAGCTGCTGACAGCTCAGTTCTTTGCTCCTTTTGGGAGCAAAAAGTGCCTTGCACCTTCACCAATGAAGTCAGTGGTTCCTGCAAGCAGCAAGATCTATTGTGAATGGTAGTCTGTAAAGATTTCTTCTTTAGGATAATGTCAGGTGCCAGTACAGCTCCATGACAGTAATTCTGGAGATGGAGTGGCTTCTGCTGCCATGATAAGCAAATAGTGGCAGCCCAAGAACTCATGGTATTGATTTTAGTGATAAATCTGCCTTTGAGCTCTGTGCTTCACCCTGAAAAAGATGTCTGCCAGCTCTTGCCAAGTCTGGATACTGATTTTTCTGGAGGCAGCCACCTCAGATGAACATCACTGCCAAACCACAATTAGCCAGAGGCATTGTCAGATTCTCAGCAGCTTTCTCTCAAAAGGGAGCACATCAAAAGGAAACTGGCCAAAGAGGTAATCTCCACCACCATGGAAAAACGCTCCCAGGAAGAGAAGTTCCCTGGTTTCCTCTACATTGCTGAAGGAGACCCATGATCTCATTTCCATTCACAAAAAGCCCCTGCAGGCCTTTCTCCCAGATAAGGAATTACCTTATCCTGCTTTGTTTCCACCCTCAGTGGTGGCTATAATGCCCAAGGAAACCAAAGGGGAGGATGCTGCTTTCACATAACTTTCCCAGAGCTGCAGTTGGTGTCAGAACTGTGTCATGAACATGAGGCCCTGCATTTATTCACATCTTGGTGACTCAAAGCATTCCACACCTGCACAATGAAAATGAACTTTGCTTGTTATATCAGCTTCTGTGGGCTTGTGGATGCCTATTCCCATTTCCTGTTCTTGAGTTCCACTGATGAACATTAGGTACTGTGGAGGGCAGAAGGAAAAGCAAATGCAATTAAAGGAAGAGCTTTGTATACATCCCCAAAAGAGCAGACAGAAAAGGTCAGATAACACATATTAAAAACAAATAGCTGGAAAAATAAACAGGATGCCTTGAAAATGAAGCAGATGAGTCAAAAGGGACAGGAGGAATCTAAAAAGGAAAAAAAAAAAGGTAATGAAAGGGAATGTGGGAGAACATGGCTAAAGCAAGATTGTTCCAACAGGAAACTCAGCTCCAGCAAAAAGCAGTAACACACCTCTACAGAGGAAAAAACAGTTGCACAGAAATAATATAGGGAAAACAAAGAAGGCCATAAATTCACTCAGAGGTCCAAGGTTCCTTAGAGGAGCGTTGGAGAAACATTCTATAAACCAAAGATGCTTTTTTCACAAATCCCGATCCAGGGCTGGGGGACTTGGGGATTTCTGTTTCTCACCAGTTCTGTTTGTCTCCTGCATGTCCCAAGCCATCTGCATTGCCATATTTGTTTGACAAGGTGTGTATATACAGCAACCTCTCTGGGTCACTGACTACACGGCAGAGCTGGTTTCCCATGAAACCTTTTACAAGAATTAGAAGATTTTGAAGAAATATGACAGCTTGAGCAAAAACATTGCTTTGTGTCAGATACGGAGATAACTTAAGAAGCTGCAATCCCAAAGCTGAAATAACACTCCATGGGACTAAATCTCCCATTGTCCTGTCCCTGGGAGAACACACAGCCTGCTCCCTGCTCTGTGGCCTGTCCCCATCGATCTGTCTCAGGAAATTTTAAAAGGCCTTGCTGCCATTTCCTATCGGAAAATAAATACACTTTGAGACCTCAGAATCTTTTGCTAAACAGAATGGTTGTTTTCCCAGTCCAAGAGCAATACTCTCCTCTCTGCTAAGCTCTGTCCTGCTTTGGAACCCCCACGGCTTGTTCTCTGGATGTTGACTTTAAACCAGCTTTCATGGGCAGCTGCAGTAAATAAAGCCCTCAGCTGGTTTTCCATTGCACAGGGGGTGGGAGGGACAGGTCAGGTCCCACTCTGCAGAGATCCTGCTCCAGCAGGGTCAGACACTCAGAGCTGCCTGAGAACCCCTCAGATCTCAGCTGAGCTGCCACACCAGGCCCCAAAAATTCCATATGCCTGAGCTAGATTCCTTCCCTGAATCCACAACACCCGATAGCCAGGGCAGCTGATGAGAGTGTGATGAGGTGAAGAGGCACTGGGACAGCAGCAAGATATCTGCTATAAAACAAAAATGCCTGGTAGGTTCTGCAGTAAAGTCAAAGGGAGAGAAGGGAGTCTGTGTTAGCAACAGAAAGCTGGAGTTTAACAAGTTAAACCTGTGAGACCCCAACCATTAGATGGCCATGCTGGTAATGATCCTGAAGTGTATTTTGATGTTAACATCTGTATTGTTTGCATGTCTTTAACATAAAACTATAGTTCAGCTAGGGTTTTATGGCAGAATTGTTACTTTCTGATGGTTTTATTTAGTATATTGACAGTAAAATCTTTCAAGAAAAAGAAGTTATGAGATAATTGAAAATCTCCATGCCTTTAAAAATGTATTTATAAATGAAAAAAAAAGAAAAAATGCAACATACCTAAGTAAAAACAGAAGGTTAATGCTGGATGAAAGACAGTAATTTTGCTCCACATTGCACAAAGACTCACACAGAGTGTGGAACATCCCAGACACGAAGATATTGAGCTCATCCTTTTCTGCAAGCACCTGTTCTGTGGGGCAGTAACCAACAGAAAGGTCCAGTTGTGAGAATTCTTGAGTTAACAATCTAACAAGAGTCTGAACTGAGGGGCTGAAGCATTTAATATGAAGAAACATCCATGATCCAGCTGAGGTGATAATTTTTAAGGGACCTAAACTAGATATTGCCCATATTTGATACATGGTGAAGTGACACACAACAGAAATAGAAACATATTAGCCCCAAAAATCTAATCAAAATTATATATTTCTTCTGGTGAGAAGTGGATTTAAGGGGACACAATGAGCAGGAAAATGGAACAACAACTGCTCTTTTCCTTTCCTATAAACTCACAGGGAGCACATTGAAGAACAGAAGAGCCACAGCACACCAGGAACCAATGGTCTGAATCATGCTCTGAAATAATTCTGGAAAGTGCCCCAGTCCAGACAATTTAGCCTACAAGGAGAAAATCTCCAGTGACTTCAAGTAGTTCTCAAACAAGTTATTTGAATTAGCTGAGATATTACTTATAAAGTGTCAGTCTTCATGCTATAAAAGCATCACCATTTCAAAATTCAGACAAGAATTGGAGATGTGAGCTCTGCAACTTTCTTCCCAATCTGCTTTGCTTATGGTCTTGGGGACTAACCCACATAAATATGAATATAATTAGATATTTAGAAATAGCAAAGAGAGCTCATCTGTCACAGAAGTCTACAAAGAACAAGAAAGGGTTTTATAATCCAGTTTTGGATTTTAAATTGGATTCTTCATTGTCTGAAGTCTGTTAGTCATTATTCCCTGGGTGCAGTGCTTGAATTGACATCTGCAGGGTTTGTGTATGTATATGCCTCTAAGAAAACATTCTGAATAGTGAGATTCCCCAGGGAGTGCTGACACAAATAAAGGACACAACATATTTTATCTATTAGAAACACTTCAGGCTTTTAAGTAGTGCCAAAGCCCACAATTAAATCAATATTAGGCCCATAAGAAGAGATGATTCAGAAAAAGTTCTCCCCAGTAATGCACAGGTGGGTATTTGCATTGTGGGAACAAGCCAAATGGAAGTGATTTTAACTCTGAACATGCGGGATGTTTCCTGGGACTGACAGTGATCCAGAGCAATCTTATTCCAAATTTACAGCCCAGTCCCAGAAACTGAGGTGAAAGTAACTCTTTCATGAATTATAATGTTTATAATGGAGAAAAATGCAGTGAACTCGTGTTCTGATCTTGCATGTTCTAGTGTTATTCAGAAGACAGATGTACAAGCATCTTATTCCAGAGAAATCAGGAATCTACAAAAAGTGTCTTGAGAAACCACGTGGTTTTTGTTTTGTTTTGTTTTTTACCAGAGGTTCCTTTCTAAACACCTCTTCCCCTTTTTGTCTAATTTCCACATTTCGCCTTTCAGCTTTTCACGTTGACTTGAGTTTTCATCAGTTTTGCAATAATTTTCTTCTTCATTTTGGCCATGAAGGTGCCCAGAAGACTGGGTTTAGTATTGCAGAAAAAGCACCTGGGTGCTCTCTGTGCCCATGGTAAGACACCTTTGGGACAGTCATTGGCATTCTACAGAAAAACTATACAATCTCAGTGATTTCTGAGAAAGGGGAAATGAAGAAATGGTCATTATTATTTGAAATATAGCACCTACTAGATTAATCAACACTGTCCCAACTCCCTTTCCCAGCCTGAGCTGGTGCAAATCTCAGTCTTCAGCTCTCTGCCAGGCCTGCCAGTGATAAAAGCAACTGTGCTCATTCTTTTGTTCAAAGAACAACAGATGTCACCAATACTCTCATATCTCTGCATCAGCTCCAGAAAACAGGTGCATTTATTTTTTCTGCACTTGCAACAATACATGCAAGTGTGCAGGGATTGGGGAAAAGCATTTTGCAAATTTTACTGATTTAGCCAAACCCTGCTTCTTGCAAAGAACTGACATTGTGCATAAAGACATTATGGAAGGAGCTGCTGAACAAATTCCTGTCTCCAACCAGGACAAGGCATGGATCAGTGTTGGCTTTGTTCTGAGAACAATTTGCATCATTGCTGGCCCTGAAATCGTGTGTGTCCCTGGGTACAGACGTCTGCACACCCCCCTTATCTGTGACTTGCTCCCCAGTCCTCTGACACAGAAATTCCCAACGTGCTGGAAGAATTCTGCAGTGCCAACAATCCACATTTTCCCATCTGCCTAGCTGCAATTTTGGCTTACCCATTTTCTCCCACTGGTGGAAAAAACACCCAATAGTTTCCTTGTTTTGCCATGGAAGTGCAGAGCCCCAGGTATGACCTGCAGCTATGAAAGCACAGACAGGAGAGACCACACCAGGCAAGGCAGAACAGCTGACGTGAGGACAAGTCTCACTGTGGACCTTGATCCTTCCCCTTCCATGGAACTGAAGAGACACTGAAATTAAACAAGGTTTGTTTTGACCTCCACAATGGTATTTAACGTGCCTGTTCACTGAGGCTGTTTGTGTTCGTTCCTCAAACTGTTTTTCATCAGTATTTAGTTTGGAAATGCTTGCACAGAAGACATCTGGAAGAAGGAGAAGGGCCATTCCAGGGGTCTGTGCATGTCACGGCACTTGTTCATGCATTGGGCTATCAAATAAAGTTGTGAAATGGTAGTTTATGTTCCATCAAAAAGAGGTGGGGATAATTAAAAGCAAAGCGACAGAAGAACAAACAGTGGATACAGATGTTTTCCAGATTTCCTTGACAAATTAATGAAATATTTAAAGCCCTATAGTCTCCTTCACATCACAGGTTATTTGCAAATACTTCACAAAGGCCAAGTTTCCCAGCATCCTGAGAAAACCAGGGTCTATAAATATGACAGCACTACTAGAAAAGGTGAAATATCTACATCCAACTCATAGACAGCCCCAAGGAGATTCAGAGAAGGCAAAAACACTTGACAGAAAACCCATCTTTACTACATTTACTTTTCATTTTGTTCCAGCATTCCTTATGCACCGAACTCCAAAATTAAATGGATATTATGGGCACACAAATATTTTACCAACTTAAAAATAAATTTGAAAGCAATCCTTTCATTTCTGTATCCTTCAAATGTAAAACAGCTTCTTGTTTCTGTGCATCTGAATTATTAATAAGATTAGGGGTTAGACTGCATGGGTTTCACTAATTGAATCAACTTTAAATATACATATAAAAATAATCACATTCTTGTCATCAGTTTGACATCCTCAAAAGAGAGACAGACAAGATTACCTTGAAAAATTTACCTTCTCCCTTGCTTTAAAGTATTTCTTTGTATGGCAAATGGAGATTACAGTGGGAGAGAGGTTTAGAGGCTGCAGGTAGAAGACTAAATTGCCAGATTTAGCTGAACAAGTTTATTTTAACATTCCTCTCCCTGCTCTGTATTTTCAGCTGGGTCTGCTGGAAAATCTGGTGCTCAGATTCCACTGGCATCCAGATCCCACTTTGACTCAGTTGTGATCTTTACCATTCCCTCCTGTCTTGCTGCAAATGTTTCTGAATGGTAATAAAAATGTAGACAGATTGAAGGACTAAAGATCTGCAAAGGATACATGCACAGAAGACAGAAAAGTTCAGTGGGAAAGAGATGTCACCATATTCTAAAATACCTCAGAATAAAGAATTCTATGTAAAAGAATTTCGCCATCAGTCTCTGTATGACTTTCCCATTGATTCCAATGGAGATGCAAAAGTGTGCCATGAAAACACAGCTTTGGGAATCATTCCCAGCCTTGGCACACAATAACACAGCAGCACAAAGTGTAGCAATTTCAAATTAAGGCGCCAGATTAGGAAAATGCTCTTAATAGAAAAGAGAGAGAGAAAGACAGCAAAGTTCCCCAAGGGACAAGGTATCATCATGCACAAACCAGAGAAGGAACAGACACAGAAATTATGTCAATAACTCACAAATACAGGGTTCCAGACCAACCTGGTCCAGATCTATCAGCTGCCCTTCAGTCTTGGGTATTAAATTCTGATGTACAGGTACATGCATGTACCATAGCAAACAACCATTCCAAAATAGTTCTGAGAGTTTTGTGTTAAAGTGGCAGAGATCTTTGAAAACCAAATGGAATCACATGGATGTGTAAGGCCAAGTAGCAGGAAAGGCAAGCTGGGTGCCTCAAAAGAATCAGTGGTGTGGGACATATGAAGAGATGATGAAAGGCAGGATGAACAATTAAGGTTGATTTATAACATGTGACAACCATAAATGGCTCTGCATTGGGGCTAATCTAAAGCAGCAATGAAAAGGGGTGACACAGAAGATAGACAGGAACGTGAGCTGTGCATGAAAAGCCATGGATCACATGGAGCTGGGCCTGTGCTGGGATGAGGACTCATCCAAAATGCAGGGAAATAAGATATATAAACTAGAAATGCAGTTGGGTTTTGTTTAGGGGTCTTGTTTATTTGTTTATTTGTTTTGCATTTGAGAACAAGTTGGGCTGCAAAAAGAGATTATGCGACTGTGGTTTGGACCTCATTCCAAATACAAATCAGGCAGAAAATGGGTATAAACAAAACCTGCACGTTCATGAATCAGATTCTACGATGTTTCTTTTCCAACAGCAGGAGAAGCTTTTATTTAATTGCCCTTCTCTTCCTCAGGATCTTGGGGCACCTTTTCTGTCCAACACTGCCAAAAAGCAGGGAACCCTGCATCACCAGATGGGAATCCTAGAGTCACTCTAGGGAACCTTGCTATTTTTCACTTGCAGGGCTCACAACCTCACAGTCCTACAAGATTTTCCAGGTCAAGTTCATTCACCATTCTGCCACATGAAAATCGAATGTATCACCCAGGTAATGCTTTAGGAATGTGCTGCCACAAGGGCAGTGTGACTATCAAGGTACTGCACATATCACTTCCCATAATTACTAATTTTGGAGTGTGAAACAGCCTCCACACATCCCTGTACTGCAGGACCACGTGTGCACATACAGGTACATGGGATGTTTAATAGCAAGGAGATTTCTGCACAAAGCCAATATATTTTCCCTGCATGTCACCCATGCCTGGCACTGCCAGCAGTGTCACTGGAAATTCTAGACAAAGAGCAGACTCTGGTCTACTGTTTATAGGCACTAGAAAAGAAGAATTAATCTTCTGATTGTGACTGGCAGAGAAATTTTGCTTCATTCTTTGTCAGGCTCCTTTTCCACTTGGAAATGATCTGGAAAAGTGCAGTGGATATAGCCAAGGGAGTGCCTGTGTTTACATTTCTAGCTGTTCTTGGGCACATACAGCAATAAATTACTCTAATTTAAAGAGTGGCCTTCTGACAACTTCAGAATTATGATTTAGCTCTACAAAGGAAACATATGAACATGATGCTTCCCATGGTAAATCAGCCAAAACTTCATCTCTTTTTGCATGAGGATCTTGCCTGACATAGCTATGCACAGATCCTTATATGGCTTGAGAATGAAGAGGAATTTCAGCCTCTATTTTTAGCTGTGCCATAGTTATACCTTTTTGCTTTTTTTTTTTTTCTTAATTTTGCAGTCATGTCACCCAAGCTCAGCTCCTTGCAGTGATGACCTTTCCTCAAGGATCTCGAACATTATCTGACTAAAGCTTCCAGGGAAGTATTTTTCTGAGAGAGAAGAGAAATATTAGACAAGGTCTACAGAAGAGTAAAGGAAGGTCATATAGAACCAGTGCTCACAGACACAGGCAGGCTTTAGGCCCAGGGTATATTTGTTTTAAACCCAGCATTAATATAGGCTGAAACCCAGGATTTGTATCTTCCCAAAAGACTCACCGCTCATTGGCAGATACAAATAATTTTATAATTCTTCCTCATAATATTATGAATTTACACTAACTATTCAGATGAAGACAAAATTATTTAAGTAAAGGTGAAGAAACAGCAGAATATGCAGAGGAAGGAGGCTTTTCCATACTGTCCTGTTTCCTATTTTCAGCCCTCTTTAGTAATTTTAAAAATAGCCCCAAACAGGCCACAAGTATTACAGCACCTTATTATACCACCTTAGAAACCAACCTTAGAAACACATTTCCAGAATACAATCTACCTTGCAAGTAATTTTGTGTTTTGGCATTAAGAGAAGGAAAAGATCTGTTAGATATTAAACCTCCAGGCATGGAGTCATTCAAGAGGAAACATTCAGAGAGCCCTGTATTCCACCTCACCATAAATGCTTAATTCTTACTGGTGAATAGTCTCCCTTGGATGCTTTCTCACAGCTTTCTCACTACAATGAAAAACAGACGCTCATGAATTTACAGTGACACCCAAGATGTCTCTATACTAATCAGTGAGAAATACTTCCAAATACACATTTGGTATAAATTTAATAATACAAATATTGTTAGATTTTTTTTTTAAAGCCTCCTATAAAAATACTGAATTACATTTTTAAGCGAGTCACAGTTTATATCTGAGTATACAGCCTGGGGTGACTTGAGGGTCCCTTCTTTTCACAAATGCTCAGCTTCTATTTTCTGAAAATCAGGCCTGGATGTGCTGTAGGGGAATGAGCATTCCTAAATGGAGGCATCCCAAAGCAACAGGAACTTCTGAACACGCTGGGCACTGCGCAGTCCATACAAGGACAGATTGATTGCTGGAACGTGGCTCCCCAAAATAAAAGGAAGAGCTAATGCTGCTCTTCAGCCCAGGATCTTCTGGAGTGCACAGGTTTGTACAAAACCTGTTGGGGTGCAAGCACTGAGAGTTCACAAGCAGAAGTTTTGTGTGCAAATTAGTCCATGGCCAACCCATTTTGTTCCTTTTTCCACTCTCTCTGCCCATAAGCATGGAATGTCTCAGTGAAAGTGATGGAAAATCCTCACCTGGGTATCTCATCCTGATATGAAGATCTCTGACAGAAGACAAAAGAGTCATCCTCTCCTGGTCCTTCTCTGGGATAACTTTGGGAGTGTCTGAGGAGTCAGGATACAAACAGGCCTCCATCAACACCCTCTAAACCAATGAACAATTCTACCAGGCCTGACTCTAAATGTGTAAATACAATCAGCTCTTGGATATTACTCAATTCCATTGACCATCCTGCTTCAGTTTCTCAGGATGACTGAGCAGTCTGTGTCTGGATCCTTAGTAAGACACCACCAGCCCTTAGTAAGACACCACTTCTAATTCTGAGCTCCATTTCCCAACCAAGACCTTTCTATGCCCCAGCATTGGCCTTGTTTTCTTCATTTCTTGTGGACCCAGTGTCACAGACCACCAATGAAACACACCCACCACTTGAACTCTGGTGTTCCATCACACCGAGGGGAAGTTATCCAGCAAATAACAGCAGTCTCTGTTAACCACAGCAAAAGTGTGGCTTTCTGCATTATTCCTCCTTATTTCTGTTCCTCCTAATGTGGGATTGATGGCTTATTCAGCCTTTTATGTAATCCAAAGTTCAGTTTCTGTGCAGCCTCAGTTTTGTCTGCATTCAGCACAGCTTATTTTTCATCATTTCCTCACTGGAGATTAGGATGCTGAAGAATACATGTCAATCAAATGACCTACTTTTTTTAAGATAGAAACTCCTAAGGGTGAAGTGCAAAACTCCAGTTTAATTAGCAGGCTTGCATAGCTCTGTGATGAGGCTCCAAGGGGATGAGGGGAAAGGGAGCCCTTGTTTCTTGCCTCTGTCTAGACAGTGGCATTGAATCTTTTCCAAAAGCCTGATCCTCAGCAGCCTCTTCACCGACATTCAGTTGAATGAGCAGTTTGCCATGGCCCTGTCAGTGCCTCCCCTGAGATATAAGAATTATAAAAAAAGGTGTTTGCTCAACATGCTGCACAAGGCATATGGCTGAGATGCAGTTAAAGCTACAACAAACACAGAAAGCTGCTCCACAGATCAGAGCTCCCTGATTTTCAGTTCTACCTGCACATTTACTGCACCTAGACACACACACAGAGCCCCAAAACATGAAAGCAAACACAAGTGTGCTATTCCAGGTACCTTTAACAATATGGCCTTTCACCTTTAAATATTCATGAGGCCATTGGGAAATGCCAATTCCTTTCACATGCTTGTCTGAAAGACTCAGGCATTGCCAGTGCTTGTGTGAGATGCAGACAGCCATGGGACATCCAAACACACTCCCAGTATGGAGCTGGGCTGAAGAATGCACTGCTGTTCTCTGCCATAATTAGCACAGCTGCACTTCTTGTCACCCACATAGGTGTATTATCAGCCAGTATGAAGCTAAAAGAGCCTTACTGAATAATAAAAGCAGCCAAGGATAGAAGACCCAAAGCTGCTCTTGCTGATAGCAGCGAGTTTAGAATTCCAGATTCAGACTCTTCGGGTCTGTGTCAGGCTTTAATTTGTATAACACTGTCTCTCTTTGATTTGATATTCTCCTCATCTTTAAAGTCTTCATTCTTATAACTCATGCAGGCAAAATACTTATCAATACCAGCTGAAGCTTCACTTGCACACAAAGAATAAGCCTGAGTTTGAAATATATGATCCCTTTAAGCAGTGGTGTCAGTGAATGGGTTAATTTAAGTCAATCACATCAATTTATATGTTTGTTAGTTCCTGTTACCTCCCGGCTGTTGCTGGGTAGTGGAGAGGATCAAACAGAGATGCTGAGCTAGGATTTAAGATTTCTTCATGTTGCATTTATATGCACTTCCCTCACGTCAGCTGAAGGTTTTAGCAGACTTCAGAGTCATACTCAAAATATGCACAAAAGACCATGAATTAAGTAAAGAAAATTTGTATTGTTATCCTTATCTTTGTATTACAGTGATATCCAGGGCTGTGGGGCCTCATTTTAGGCACAAAGCCCTAAAACATTTGGGGAGATTTACTACGTGAAATATAATCAAGATGCTACATGAAAGAAAATTGTCAGAGTTTTTCATTGATACAAGCATACAACACTTAAATTGTGTAATTCAGTGGTTACTGTGTCTCCCAGGGTGGGCATGAGGTCTGACACTCTAGTGACAAAATTAGCCTTTTTTAAGTCCCTATAGACCTGACCTTTGAAAGAAAACACTTATAAGCCAAACCAGCGATTGCAGCAGCATTAGAAAATAGTTTTCCATCTTACTAATTACAAAAAGTATTGTATCCATACCAGAGCAAACAAAAACCTCATCTGAACAGGCTGAGAATACTTATGTTGGTGCCTGTTCAGTTCCAGAGCTCTCAGCAGATGTGAAGCAGCTGTGCTTTCCTGCCTGTGCGCCAGGAACGTGACTGGAATGGTTTAACCAGAGAAGCCCTGCTTCCCTCCTCCATGGTTTCTCTTCCTCTTGGCACCGCCTTCTCATTCTTCTGCTCAATTGTTCCTTTAATCCATGAAAGCGGTGCAGTGACGAGGCTCTTTCATGTAGATCTCATTCACACTGGCAGCGCCCTTCATCTCCTCACTCCCTTCCTGAGGCACATCACAGTTGTGGCTTTTGCTCCTTCGCGATTGATCTGCAGCGAGGCGCAGGCTGTGGGGAAGGGGTTTGTGGCCTGTGGTGTGGCACACACACAGAAAAGGCACTCTGAGGACTTTTCCAGGCTCGCTGAGGCTGAGAGAACCAAAAGGGATGTACCCAGACTGTTGCCTTTCTGTAACCACAGCTGCAGGAAAGCTGCTTGGGGGTATTTATTGAGTAGAGCCAGGAGCTGGTAAGAGTTTAACATGACCATCAATCTGTGACTGTGGTCTCTTATCACTCTGATCCATACCTGCCTGTTCCTTGTAGAATAATTCACAGAATCATGGAATGGTTTGGGTTGGAAGGGACCTTAAAGCTCATCTCATCCCACCCCCTGCCGTGGGCAGGGATACCTTCAACTATCCCAGGTTGCTCCAAGCCCTGTCCAATTTGGCCTTGGACACTGCCAGGGATGGGACAGCCACAGCTTCTCTGGGCATCCTGTGCCAGGGCCTCCCCACCCTCTGAGTACAGAATTTCATCCTAACATTTAATCTAAATCTCACCTATTTTAGATTAAAACTGTCCCCTCCTGTCCTACCAGCAACTGTAGGCCATAAATGATAGTGCAAGTAAAGTGACTCTCCTGTTAGTCAGAGGCTAGATTTGATTCTTCATTGAAAACAAAGCTCAGTGATGTTTGCCAGAAATTTGCCATTTAATCTCCACAGTTGAAGACTTCTGGCAGCTTGAAGAAGGAAGTAACGTGAGAATCAGAGGCAAATATAAATACAATTTGAAATGGGGGAGAAGAAAACAAAGAGGATAAAAATGAAAAAAAATATTAAGCAAAATCATTCCTCTGTGCTTTGAAGTTTTCCCTGTATTATGCTATGATCAGTTGTAAAAAAGTCCACTATTTGCTTTCTTTTCTTGGTAGGGGCATTAGTAAAGGAAACTTTGAGAAATAAAAAAGATTTTGAAGACAAAGTCAAGATATCAGCTATACATCCATGAAATCCTTCTGTGAAAGATTAAGTCAATCACAAAGGAGCTTAACAAGCTCTGAATTTCAGAATTGTTGAACTCAAACCTACACTGAGGAAACAACTGTGAATATAGCTCTCATATCTGGAGTGAACTGCAGCAACTGTCAAGCCACTGTTTTGGTAAATCTGAAAACAAGAGAAATCTTGATTCTGTTATGAGTCAAATTCAGCCTTGTTACTGTTTTGTTGTTATGTGGGAATTGCTAAACAGAAAAGGCCAAACCTTAAGTAAGTGTAAACAAAGTCAGTTCTATTGTTGTTCACCTGAGCAACAGCACTTGAGGATCTTGACCACTGTATTTAGAATAAACGTCTCTGCACAGAAACCTGCAAATACCAGTATTCTCCTTAAGTAATATTAATGTAATCATAATGAATTCTCTGATGTTACCTTGTCATTTTTCCAGCTTTAGGTACTTTTTCCTCACAGGTCAAAGTAAGAGTAACCCTGATATTATAACATGAAACACATTATAAAAGGAGAGAGGAATTAAAAACAAGTCTGTAGTAGACTAGGAAGTCCTTTTCCCAGGGAATTCTACCCAGTTATGGTGTAGAACCATCTACCTGCAACAAAAACATGCACCACGTTTTTGAATATTGACAATTTCATTTTAAACTCTGCACCTGCAGAAGTCAAGCATGATTAGGCTCTTCATAGTATAAACCAGCACTGGCTTTCCTTAAAAATGAACTTTTGTGCCTGAGTTTGTTTCTATCTGCTTAGAAGTGGCTCCATGGAAACACATAGAGCCCTCTAAGCTTTAAAGGAAAGTAGGGGGAGTTTAAAAAGTAAAGCTGTTTGAGACTATTGATTTTACAAGCAAGTACTGTGAAAAAGAAGGTGGAAAATGTACTGGGAAAAATGTGGAATTTAAATGAATCCTATAAATAACTTTTGCAGCATACACATCTGTACAAAGGCAGAAGGAACAGGGAGAAGTAGATCTTTCAAATTCACTCTAGTTTCGGTGTGAGTAAGTACAGTCCTCATTTGAGTGCAGTGTAGAGGCTTGGATTTCTCTGTCCTTATTTCCAAATTATTATAGATTTTCTAGATTACAGGGAAGACTGGTGCAACCAAGTCCCTGCAAATTTAAATGAAACCTAAACCTTTGGAAGTGCATTCTTCTCAGCTCCATATTTCATGTAGTTCAGAAACCCTGAAGAAATATCTTTCAAGACCCTTGTAGCAAAGGTATATGTAGCCAAAAATCTTCTTTACAACCAGATGAAAAGGATGACACAAGCCCTGCTGAGTGAAGACCACACATACGAGAAAAGCAACTGGGAAAAAACATCCTTTAGAGGAAATAAACTGTAGCAGACTAATCCATAACATAAACCCCAACCCACAGCTCCTGTCCCTGGATCAGATTCCTCCTTTTTTGCAAATTTGTTTTGTTGCCTTCACTTTTCATCTTCTTCCCTCTCTCACACAAAGGCAGAATCCAACCACTCCTGCACAGAGACAGAGTGTCCAACACAGCCACATGGGTGCAGTTGTTTACAAATGGGATGGCAACCTCCAGACTTCCCAGTGGAGTTCCTCATCAGCAAATCTGCCTTTTGCTCCAGGATTTCATTTTTCCACACTCATTTGTTGTCATGTTGATGACAACAGTTTCAGAAGTACAGTATGTTTATCAGAAAGATGCATATTCAATTAATATTGCTTTAGGCAATCTTCACTAAAAATCAAGGCTTACAAATCTCTCCACAATTCTCACAGATCAGCCCCCTCCAGAAGGATGTTTCAGCAGGATTCCCAAGATAATGCTACCCTACCCTGTAAGACCCTGCCTTGCTCATTTGGAACTTGACTAGAACTTTATTTACACTCAATCTAAACTAGATACACCAGGAATGGAAACCTAAAATGCTGATCCTTTGATCTGTCATCACAGTTTCCCAGACATTCATTATCAAGCAGTTTGGTACCAATAACTGTTTGAGCCACCTTAAAATAGTCTGTCACTGCAAAAGCAGATATATATTTATAATTGATACACACACACAGCTCCTGCAATAGAAATACAAACCCAGAGCATTTACAAGTTCAGCTTCTCTCCATTATGCCTTTCTACATTTTCAATTAGGAGAAGAGATGAGGGTTGGTTGTTTTGGTTTTCTTTTTCATTAAAATCTTCAATTCCCTACATTTTTAATTTTAGTCCTGAAGAGCAACCTGATGGGTCATGCCAGGAAAGCAAATACAAGCAGATGTGTATTCATCTCTTCCTAGATCTTCACTAATATCTCATTTTTCTTGTCATTATGTAGCAGAATGGCTTTGCTGGAACCAAATGCCATTGGGTTAATTAAGCGAGAACACAAATGTCTTTATGGGGAGCCCTTTTTTGGAGGGCTATCTGTGGCTGATAATGTATCCAACTCACCACAAAAATTCCCCTTTCAGAGTGGTGAATATTTTCAAATATTTTTGTTGCAGTGCAGAAGAATTGAAACGCATCATTATTTTCATTGGCATTTCAAAAAAATGTGAAGTTCTACCTAAATAGTTTGGAGAAGAACCTCATCACTGACTTACAGACATCATTAAACATGCATTGGGGGAAATTAAATTTTATTTCCTGTTTTATGAGTTTCTTTTCATGGTATTACACTGGAATTCTGCCATTTGTTTAATTTAGGATTGATTAATCTCTTTTGCTTCTGATTTAAAGAAAACGCACCAGCACTCACACCTCAGGCTGGATCAATCCAAAACTACACCTGCCCTTACCACAACAGAAACATCTTAAAAGCAAGTTTCCTTTCACCTAAGTCATGCATTGAGTTGCAACCCTATTTCCTAACCTGTAAAATGGAGAACACGTAAAAGTTACTATAAAGACTGATCTTGTACAAGAGGTTAAATGTCAGTTTTGAGCTAATGATCTACTGGGTTTGCCAAGGACATGATTAAAATCCAGGACCCCAAGGTGTCAGGTAGGGAACCAATCCCTCAAGGCAAACAGCAGAACTGGTTTCATCAGTGCAGACGTAGCCTGATAAGCATTCTTAATTTAATGGAGCTCCTGCAAATAAACAAGCTTAATGAAGATTACTCGCTTCCTGGAATTCATTGTGCTGCTCCAATTTAATGCTATCACTTCCATAAGAGGCTGTGACAAAGTCTCTGGAAAAAAATAAAATATGCAAATTCAGACACTTCAAAGGCTTTTATTTTAATTGTGCAGAAGGCAGAACAGAACAAGAGCAACTCCACTAAAAATGGAAAAAGCATAAGAGAGGAAACTGATACATTTCCATCATTGCTTTCAGCTCTTTAAGAACTACTCTCAAGCACACAAGTTCTCTGAACTACCAGCTCCCCTGAACCAGTGCAGTTCTCAGGATGGGTTTGCTGAGCTGCAAGAAATGTCCACAAAAAGAAATTAAGACCTCACAACACTCTCTCAATTTTGGTTTTGTTGCAACCACGGAGTTCTGCCTCACTTTGCTGAAGTTTCTAAATACTATGATTCAATTTTGGATCATGTTCAACAGAATCTCTGACCAGTTTTTAGTCATTTTCAAACAAACCTGGGCTGAACTGTGGCTTGGCACTCCAGCCAGGGGAGTTTAGTGGTTTTGATAGAATTTTGCCCAGAATTTGGGGGTTCTTTTGAATCAGAAATGAACTCAACATGAAAAATTCAGATCTGGGCCAGGATTTGTGGGTATTTAGATCCACGGTTGTGGTTCTGGCCCAGTTCTAAACAGAGTCAAAACCACAACTCAAATCAAACCTGAAAAAGTACACGTAAAGCCAGCCAAGTACAACAACCAAATTTTACACAATTCCCTTAGTTTAACAGTTTTACAGTGGATGTTTTAGGCCATTTTGCATGCACTCATTTCTCTAAGCCTGCCACAGGACTGTGCAATGACTTTGTATCAAATGAAAATTCCTTTAATGAGGGCAAAATAAGTTTTTAGAACTTCATTTTATTTTTCCTGTGCTCTGTCTGAACTGGTAGGGGATAGGAACACTTTTGAATTTGCTTTATTTAGCAAGCCATTTTTCCTCTGCAAACAAGTTCAGTTCCAGGAACAGGACTCAGAATAAGCTCCTCAATAACTCTGAAATAGCCAGGTGAGGGACTGTAATTTTAGATATTTAAGGGGGTTGATAAAAGTGAGTACAGCATTAAAACCAAAATAAATTGTTTCTTTGTTTCTAGCCTCAGTTTCCTATACAATTTTGGACAAGTTATCTTGTCCAGAACTGACATTGAAAATATCAGTTTACTGTGTAATTCAATTCCGTTTCAGCTGACTCTTTTGAAACTACTCTTTGTCCTGAAATATCTGGCCCCTGCACTCAACATAATAAATGTCTGTAAAAGCAGGTACTGAAGGCACATGGGTTTTTTGGTAAAATGCAGGTTGGAATATAGCAGTAATTACTGTTACAACCAATTAATTGGTCTCTTAATGGAGTCCCATCATTAAAAATATATAGAACCAAATCAGACACAATGATTTTTCCTGACATAGGCCAGTTTAAAGGATAGTAGAGTTCCCACCTCATTTTCAGATACATTCCTTGATTTTAAAGAGTACTTAAAAATTTAAGGGGGTGTGGGAAGGGTGTGTTTTCCTAAAAATAAGACTCTTCTGGCAGCCAATTTTTAAGCAGAATTTTTCTAATATCCTTTTAGCACCAGGGCACCAGAAACTTCTGAGACACCTGAAGGGATTCCAGGGGTAGAACTTTCCCTGCCTACAACATTTCAGAAATGCAGCTGTTCTGCAGAGTATTTCTCAATGCACAATTTGTTTTTACTTGAGGCTGTAGTTTGCACTGAGTAACATCATGTCTAGGGAAAGGAAACCGATCTCCTTCCAGTATTCAAAAATATTTTCTTTTTAGGTTCTTAACTCCCTCAGTGGTTAATACTTATAAAACAGCTCAGGAAAAAAAAACTCATCCTAGAAAATGAGAGATTCTTCGCTGAAGGGCCTCAGACCCTGGGCTTTCTTAGTTTACAGTGCAGGCTTGTACAAATATTTATCTAAAAGAAATGAAGTGCTGCTATTACTGAGCACCAAAAAAAAAAATCATTCTGAAACACATGTTTTCCCCAAACATAATTTTGTAAGATGATGGTACTGTTTTGTTTGGTGTGTAAATTCAGCCATGGGATGTAAGATAATGAAAAGCAGCTCAAACTCCTTTGCTTTTAATTTATAGGTGCTTTCATGAGGAAGAGGCCCCAGTTCTTCAAGCTATTCTGCACAGCCTGTCAGGCTGAATTAGAAACAAGAAGATAAAAGGTAATATCAGGATTCCTTAATTTTGTATAGTTAGTTCCTATATAGCATTTTAAAAACTCATTTGAAGAGATTCATTACAGAGTGGAAGAAGTTTCAAGAAAAAAAATTAAGAGCAGGTATGAAAAGGATTCAGGAGAATCTATAATTAAAGCCACATGCAGAACTAGAGCACAGTGTTCTGGTGCTTCCTTTCAATAATACTTCATAACCCTAAGGATATTATCTCAGTCAGGGGTCTGTTGAGCAGGACAAAAGAACATCCACATCCCAAACCTCTTTAAAGTTTGTGTTTGGCAGGATAAGACAAGGGAGGGATCTTCAATACCATTTTGTGTTCAGGGTGTGGGCTTATAAAGACATATGGAACTAAGAGCCAAGCCTTGTGCTTTCATGAAGGAAGAATTAAGATCTGAAAAGAAGGATTCTGGAAAAAAATATAATTAAAATCCAACAGCCTACATCATAACACGAAGAATTTAGGACACTTTTAAACCAACACAAAGTTGTAGGAAGCTTAGCTGTATTGATGGTTTGTGGATTTGCCTGAGGAATACACCCGAAAACCATGTAAGACCCAGCTTATACCCATCAGTTGTCTGTCCCTGTCTTTTTTTTTTTTTTGACTTCATGTGAAATGCTTTGATAAATTCTGTAGCACTACTTGTACATCCATTGACATCAGCCAAACAAAGGGGTACTCTCACCTGAGGGGATGGAAAGGACATATAGGAAGAAGGTGAATAAGAGTTTCTGAGAGCACATTGGAGTTTCTGAGTGCAAAACAGGCACAAACACTGAAAGATGTTTGGTGAGTCAAAAGAGATGCAAAAAGGGGACAAAACCAGTCCTACAATTAGCAAATACAGGAAGACATAATAAAGCTACACAGGGTTGAAAAAATAGATGAGGATTCAGGCTGCTTGGGAAGATTCGATATTTACAAAATATTTTTTAAACTGCCAGTTCACGGAGAGAGAAAACACAGCTGAGGTAAAGCCCTCGAAAGCCTGGGGCAGCTGCAGCAGCTCTGATGGGGTACGGGAGATGACAGCCAGCCCAAATATCCCTGCTCCAGGGGACCCTCGCACATCGCGGGGCTCCTTCCGAGCCGGGATTTTGGGAACAGTGAAGGGACCCCGCACATCTCAGAGCTCCTTCCCGAGCCGGGATTTTGGGAACAGTGAAGGGACCCCGCACATCTCAGAGCTCCTTTCCAAGCCAGGATTTTGGGAACAGTGAAGGGACCTCGCACATCTCAGAGCTCCTTCCGAGCCGGGATTTTGGGAAGAGCGGCGTGCGGGGCTCGGGGCGCTGCCGCCGGCGCCACCGCGTGGGCAGCGAGGTGGGAATGGAGCAGATCCCTTCCCGAGGATTTAAAAAAAATAATAGTATAAAGCATAGGACGAACCTTGGTGTTATTATGTATTTGATCAGTCGTGTGTGCGACTTTTCCAGGGAATTTCTAAGTACACATCCTCAAAAAGGATCAGGTCCCATTTAAACACCTGTGGGGGAGCCAAATTTCCAGAAATGCTTAGTGTTATCTGATAAAGCCAGCATTTGCTGGCATGTGACTCTTTTAAAAACCTGGACATTTGTGTGGGTTCCTAAATGGAACACAAGTTCTGCATCTGAATTTTGGCCCTGGAAATCCCGTATTTCCGTGGTTCAGATGCAGTGGGAGCAGAACAGCTACTCACTTCTTCTGCATTCTAATCCTTGCCTACAAGCAGTGTATGACTGATATCTCAGATATGTATTAAAGCAGATGGAATGTAACTGTCTTGAATTTCCTTTTGGAAAAGGACCATGTCACTGGAACTCCTAACACCATTTGTTTGTGTTAGCCCAGCCCTTCTTCTGTTATCAGACAGGGACATGTGAACATGGAGCTGCATCAGCCTTCCATGCCTGCTCCTTCTACAGATTATCAAGATATTTACTGGACAAGAACAAAAGATTCTTATTCACTAATCTGGCAAGCTCGAGGGTTTGAACTACAAAGAGAAATACAGATCTGTACAATTGGAAAACTTCCCTGGCTTTCATTCCATTTCTGAAACTCCTTTTGTTTCCTTATCTCTGCACTTCAGTGTCGGAAGTTGTGACCTATCAATCAATGAAGTATTAAGAGTAACTATTAAGGACATATTTATGTGAGAACCATGTGTAGCTCTTGGCATTGTGTACGGCCTGAGCCTCCCTTCGAGCCCACTCATTTCTCTGGGAGCATTTTACTCTTGGAAGAATGGCCTACTGTCAAATTAGTCATTTAACCATTGACAGAATGCCTGCTTCTCCCATGCTCAGTGTGTGATCTGTGTAGGAATAACTGTTTGATTCAGGCACTTCTGTGGGCAGACAGCTTTATCAAATGAATCATTAATGGAGAATGAAATTAAAGCACAAAAATCAGCAGAGACAAAGCAGAATTTTATCTGGGATTTCTTCCTAAAATGAGGCTTAGACCCTTTGGTTCTACAGCTGGTCTTGCCCACGGGATGAGGGGATTTTGTAGCTCATGGCTTCATTCAGTAACATTTTTCTCCTAACCAAATCCTGAGATTACTGCTCTTCCCACAAAAAAAAAAAAAAAGAAAGGCAGATTTAATTCCTGGAGCTAATGCAGGTTTGGCCATAAATTTCAAGAAGGACAAATTTTCAAGACTGCCATCTGATTATTTGATTCTTTAGCCCGGAAGATAGTAAAAGTAGGGAACTTTGCTGACGTGTAAAGAGGAGAGGGAAAAGTGACTATGAATCTAGTTTCAGATTTCCTAGCTGATCTAAAGAATTAATCATTTTTATCTTCAGAATCTCCTATCTCCCCATTTTACCTATTTTGTTTTATTTCTGAAGTTTAATTAAATCCCAAAGCAAGAATTGGTTTTACCCCGCAGGAGCACAGAAAACCTACAGGCATTCCTTGCTCTAATAACAAAAAACCAAAGATCATAATAAAGATATAAAATCAGATCACACTGTCCTCACACATTTGAATATTCTGAACTTTGGCATGTTTTAATTTTAGATTTATATTTCTGAATTCCAACACCGATTTTAAATACTGAAAGTCTGGGGACAACTTCAGGGCTGCAAAATTTTCTGAGAAGAGCAGACAAAAAATGCAACAGTGACTGAAACAATCACAATGGAAGTAAGTAATATTTAGCTTTGCTTTCCTAGTCTTTTCTCCCTGTGATTTACCTCCATGACACCCCTCCCACCTCATACTCTGCAGCCCTGCAATTCACTCAGGCTGGAACAATCTGTTTGAAGGGCACAAGGAGAGAGAGGAGAGGTGGAAATGGGGAACATGAAAGCAGCAACAAAGCCACATCTCCTCTTGTGATTGCAAGAGGCAGAAGATCAAATTTGAACTTTAATAGTAGCAAACTCAGGACCAGACTTAACAGTTGTAAATTGTTCCAAGTGCTCAGCACACCAATGTGCAGCAACACTCAGAAATTAATCTAAGGAAAAGCTGCTAAAGGTGGGGGGAACCCACCAGAGTGATAATGCATCATGGAGAGCTGTCACAAGAAATGAAAGTACAGCAGCAATTAGCAGACACAGTACTAAGCACTGTGCCACTTTCCCCATTTTAATTGTACTTCATCTTAGTCAGAAGCTAAACTCAAACTGAACTCTGTTGGAGATGGCAGAATTGACTCATTTTGAAGAACACAATGGCCTAACAGTTCACTTCTACTTTTCTAACAAAATAAAGAGTAGGAGTTGGAGAAAAGAAATGCAGGAAGAACTGGGATTGGTGATGGCTCAGAATAATTTGCTCAGAACAGTGCTCATGTTCTAAAGGAAATCCTGAAAAAACTCTAATACTGCTCCCTATGAAACTCCCATTGCTCTCTATTAAATTCTTTCTTTACATTTGCACCTTAAACTTTGCTGAGAACTCAGCTGTAACTGAGGATCAGGTACTTTTTATTGGGGTCCTTTCCCTGTTGGCTGGAGAGCCTCCATCCTCTTGTCCCTCCAGGAGAGTCAGCACAAACCCCATGGCAACACCCCTGGGGCCAGACTGGCAACTCCATGGGTGCAAAGGGCACTTTGGAAAGGCAGCAGCACAAATAAATCCATTGGAACTCCATGGGCAAAGTACTGGAGCCCAACCCTGCACCTCAGCAGGTGTGAGACTCAGCCCTCCTCCAGTTCTACCCTCACTGTGCTTGGCCTGACTTCATGACTCACAAGGGCTTTCTTGGTGGTGAAACACAATTCTGTCTTCTCAGCCTGTTTTTCTCCTTATTTTTGAGGTTGCAAATGCTGGGAGACAGAGCTGCTCACTGCATGGCACCTACCACTGGGTATCCCAGCATTTTGTTCTGCCTGTGGGTTTCTCTGGATCAGTGAAGTGCAAACTACACTGGACAGTTCTGAAAGCAAGATTCAGTTCCACACTTTTAGAGGAGTTCCTCAGCAGAGTGTTTTTCCCAGCAGATATCATTTTGATGAAGAGAGAGCTTTTCCTTTTGCAACGTGACACTGATCTGTTGAAGTTTTAAAATCCAAGATTAACAATTATTCCTCTTGACACGACATTCTAATTTTTTTAGCTTTCAACGAGCTTTAATAACAGAGAAGAAAAGAGAAGAGAAAGAATTTTTGGCACACTCTGATTCCTCACACAAAACAATAACTGTTTTGGCATCCAGAGATGTCGACTCCATATTGAAATACAATTTCACTTATTTTTACACATTGCTGGAGGAATTACCATTAGCTCTAACAAGCTGAACAAAAAATAGTGCAATATGAGACCTCCCACTGAATAGAGAGCAGATATGTAGATAATGTTCAATGTTCACATTCACATCATCACATTGCTCAGGAACTCATCAAACAAATGAGCAAGAATGATAAGCCAGACCCTGCCATGTCTGCCATGACAATGAGCCTATATCTTCTGTATATTAAATCCTTCTTGCTATCTTTTTCTTCTTATTTCTTTGTCATGAACAGACCTTAGGGTCTCCACATCTTCTATAGCAGAAGAACTAACAGTATATGGCTCCTAAACCAAATCTGTTTTAATGATGTACTCCCAGGTTTTATACACCTGACTAAAGAGCCATCTCTATGTAAAGTCCACTGGATTTTAAATCTAACACCCTGCCACTCCTAAAACCACACACAGTCTAAGGTGGTGAGTTCCTAAACAGAAATAGTAAGCACACAAGCAAGAGGATTCATTACTGATGCCAATGCCTATTTAAAACAAGTCTTGAAATTTGAATAATTTCTTCATTATGATTTCTGCTGTCCAGAGAATGCAGAATAAGACAACACAGATCCACCATCCAAAGTCCATCATTCTCTCAATATTTAATAGCCCAGGACAGCCCCACAAAGAAGTACTAATTCTTCCTACTAACCATTCAGAACCTAATGTGTCTTACACAATGTTTTAACCCTGAATCATATGATTTTTATCATCATTATTTTCATGCAAGACAAAAATACCAGATATCAACAAAGCGAAGAAGGAACGTTTCCAAGAAGATAATAAAGAGTGATTCAGAGTGGAGGGGGTTTGAGACTGGCCCTGCTCAGAGCCTTGTGAGCAATCCTTTAATGGCAATGACATGAAGAACTGGTAAAGGTCAGGCTGACCATCAAATGTCAGTCACAGTCATTCCACTGGAACAATCCCCAAGGTTCTCAACTCATTTTTTTTTATTCAGACAAAACCAAAGTTCTGTGAGGGGGGAAAAAAACTGTGTTTCCAGCATAAATATCAGACTGAGATGGGAGAACTGGTTTCAAGTCACTCCTTCACAAAGAATTCCTGTCTTCTTGTGGCAGAATCACATTAGACCTCAACTAGAATCAGGTCCTAATGATTATAAAAAATTAACTTGCACCTTTACTGTCCTTAACTGAGGTCCATATGCAACCCGACTGAAGTGTAAAAAACCCACAGTACTTTGAGCTTTTTTATTTAATTCTTCTTTCAAGACTTACACCAAGTCTGTACAGGATAAGAAAAGTACACCAAAATCTGAGACATCAGTACCTGCAGAAGAAAAGCACCCACTGTACTGTTAAGTAAACCCAAAATAGTCCCATCATTACTAACTGCTAGACAGCCTCCTTCAGTGAAATTATTGCTATTGTGTTTCCCATGGAGAATTCAAAGTAAGAACCAGATGTCTCTTACTTTTCTGTAAATTCAGACCTAAGTGAAGTGACAGCTGAATAACAGCAAAGGAGCTATTCTGAGATCTCCCATACAGAGTATGGAAACCACTTCCTTTGCCTGCAGGTGCTTGCATTGATTTCTCACATGGACTATGACCAGTAATTATGCCACTGTGAAAAGAAAGAACAAAAGCACACAACCCTCAGCCACCGCAAAGCACAATTTTAAAGCTAAGGGAAACTTTTATTCCAGATTTCTCCAATGAAGTCCCTGGAATTTTGTCACTGTCACACCAATAAAGTCATCACAGAACTACCACCAATCCCTGCGGAACAGTAAATTTTTAGCAGGTGTCAACTGTAAGAAGATTAAATATGACCATGGTATGCTGCAGTAGCAAGTCTCCAAATTTCACCCAACTAGGCTACTTTTTTTTGTATTTTTTCCTTGTATTTGAGCTCTAACCTTAAAGTGTAAACCTGTTCCATGTCAGGCAGCAGGAACGCTGATCATGGATATCAGGGACAAGCTGCTGAGCCCAAGGTGAATCAGTCAGCCAGGGAAAAGATGGGTGGGGTTGGCCACCTTATCAAACTCGTTAAGAAAATGAGCAAGAGAAATAAGAATCAAGAAAGAAAAAAATTCCATGTCCTTTTAGAACTTTCTCCCTCATCAGAGCGGGGTTTTTGAAGATAAATACGTAACCAGAGGACCAAACACCACGGTGTTTTTGCAGAGATAAGTGCATATGATTAAAAGTTTGTTGTCCCCAGAATCCTTGTTTTTTTAGCAGATAAAAAGCATCCAGATGTCACCAAAAATATCTGCCCTGCTCCGTGCGCTGCACTGCACGTCACTCTCACATGCTGCCGAGTTTGACATGGATTCAACAACCCAGCAACAGATGGTTCAGTTCTCTGCTTCCAGGGTGCGAGCTTAATGCTTTTTTTAGGAGATATTGGGGCAATTCTCCTCTGCCTTTTATTTAGGCTAGGAATTAAATTGATTCTCTGTGGAGATACTTAAAATACAGAGGATATCAGAGATTGGTAATGATTTTTTTTTTTTTTTAATTCTCAGAACTTATTAGAGTTTTTCTTCTTTTTTATTTAAACCTAGCTGCCAGAATTCATTGTGGCACTACCCTTCCAGGGACTAGAATTTATTTCTGGAGTGTAAAGCAACCTGTAAATTTATGGGTGCTATATAAATAAATAATCCTGTACTATTTTTATAACTCCAAAGCATGTTGGCTTTTTCAAGTTCACATGATGAATCTGGAGTGGGGCCCAGGATTTTTGGAACAACAACTTACATATTGTTGCATTAGTGCAAGATAATTCTGTGGGTGCAAAGACATTGAAAATTTAAAAAATCCTTGAACACAGTGGTGGCTGAGACATTTAGTATGGAAGGAAATACCTCTTTTCCTGAACTATGTTTTGGGGTTTAAGCTTGAGGGGTTTTTTTTCTCTGTTTGAGGTTTGTTTTATTTAATTGCAATTGGCAAAGAGTTTTAGGACATCATAAGGTCGCTGTTTACGGCAAATCATCCCTCTCTGCATAAGAGGTATAACTTAGATGCTGGGATTTAATTTTTTTGTTTGTTGGGTTTTGGTTGGTTGCTTGATTTTGGAGGTTTTCTGTATTTTATTTTTTAATGCGGATAAGAACTTAGATTTCATCCTTCATTAATTTCCCCAACAAAACGGCAAACCTTTCTTCACAGATATCAAGAGGCTACATGAATTGACACCAGTGCCAACTTCCCCAGGAAATACTAAGAACATAACAGCATAAAACAGAGATAAAGACAAGCGTTTCAGTGATGTAAAGGTCATCTTGGTACTTTTACAAAAACTATTACCTAAGCAATGATATATGAAAAAGTAAATCCAAGAATTACCAGCACTGTAAGAGACCTTCTGAGACCCTTTCTTTTTATTGCAAATACAAAATGCTGAGTTTATTTTATTTATTTGCATATTTCCCTTGCAGAGTACACACTTGAGGGATGAAGAGTGCTTTCTGCTGAGCTATGAATATCTCAAATTAATATTCCCCTTAGCAATATTCACTGACCAAATTAGAAGACTTGCCAAGTTTCCTCTGGCAGGTCATATTGGTAAGTGCTGGAAGTCACATTTCCGTACAAGGTTACTATCACAGCATGCTTTTCTAAAATGTTTGCCAGTACCTTCCTACAGCTGTCCAGATCCTTTAAGGAAAAGGACATATCCACATTTTTGTAAGAGTAAGAATCCAGACTCAACAGAAATTCAGGACTTAATCCTAGAGATTCGACTCACATTAATATTCTTACTGGCTTATTGGATTTTCTCTGTGACTGAAATACTGCTACACAAGGTACTGTGGTCTTTCCACAGGGAATAAAGGAATTTCTCTTAACGAGTCCCATCTAAACATCAGGGCCCACTGAGCAGATTCCTTCTACAGTCAACAGAAATAAGAACATCTGGAGAAAGGCAGCACAGATAAGGTATCTCTGACAGTAATCCCAGGATACTTTAAAATATCCTTGAACCCAGCTCTCTGTCCTTGACCTTAAGAAACCACTCTGAATGTAAGAACACCACCTCATCCTCCCCTGTTCAGAGACAGCTCCCAGGTTCGAGGTTTCCCATTCATTATGTCAAGATATTATAAGGCCCAGAAATCAAAGAACAATTCTGAACTGAATACAAGCGAAATAATTTTCTACCTCCTTATCACACAAAGTGGATCTAAAATATTTTAAGGAAACCAACACAACAGAACACATGACCTGGAGACCTGGAGGTAAGCCACTGTTTCTAAATAACTCCACTTTCTAGACAATGGGTTTCACTACCTACAGTAACTCTAAGGCTGAATCCATTTCAGAAATTCTTGTACTCACTTTAAGTTTAAAGCTGAAACACCATTTTTCCTGTAGTCAGTGTTGCCTCTGGCTCCATGTCATACTGTCTTACTCAAAACCCAAATCAGATGTGAAAAACAACTCAGTAATTAACCAACAATTTGCAGAAGAGATAAAATATCTCCATAGCAGGAGTATAATGGAATCATTATTGAAAGCTGTCTAAAAGCACTATGCGAAAACAGAGAGAAAGACATTTGACCTTAGCTATACCAATATCACAAATAAAGCCTTAATAATAGGCTGCAATCACACTTGGCTGGGCATTATTTCCCAGACACGCAAGGTCTGCATTACAGGGCCAGGAGCAATGACTCACTGCCAGCTGCCGTGATGGCACAGGGCAGCTTGTTATTCTGTCATAAGTTGTTTCGTGCACGTCGTGAAAGCTTCTCGACATCTGATCCCTCAAGAAAACAGTCCTGTCTATAAGCAAGAAGGTAGGGAGCTCTCCCCAGTTCTGAGGCATCGTTTAGAGTTAATTTTTTTGAAGGTGAGAGAGAGCATTGAATTGTCCTTTACTCAAAGATGCCTCAAAAGGTACCTTTTTAAAGACACAACTAATAGAGGAGGGTTGAATGCTTTCCACCCAAAGGCCACACAAATGTGTGTGTTTGATGTTACATGGGCATTTGCATCCCTCAGCACCTCAGGCTGCAGTCACCGAGTACTGCTGGACTGCAAAACAAACCCACAATGCTAAAAAGCTGCACAGCTTTTCTGCCCCAGTCCCTGTCCTGATCTTCAGCTGTCCAAATTCCCACCAGCTGCAAGGAGGAATTGGAAAGTGAGCTGAGTCCAGCAGTTCTAAGACAGCTGATGATCTGTGTCAGTAAAAGCCCTTATGATCACTCCCATGGTTTAGAGACTTTCCTGTGTTTATGCCTTTTTGCCCTCATGGAGTATCTGCTATTTTCTTTTGTCTTACAGGCACGACAGTGGTCACACTTTTAGCAAAAGGCACAGGTTTCTATGACTTTCCAAAAGCTTGGAAATGAATACTCAGAATCTAGCAACTGACTAAAAGCTTATACAACTTGTCTGAATTTCCTCATTTTTGCTAATGTATCTGAGTTTCTCAGAGATTGGCTTACCTCATGAGATTTCTAGGATTCCTCATTTCCAAACTTCCTGGAGATAAGCCTGTCTCTTACCGTGCTGACACTGCTGAGTCTGCTCCTGGATAGTGCCCAGACTTTTAGAGGAGCAGCCAATGTTGGACATATTTTGCAATAGCTCCTTAAACACTCAGAGGGAAATCAGCAATATTTCTTGTTGCAAAGTGATGAGGGTCTTCGTTTTTTCTGACACATATCATCTGGTTCTTCAGTCTGCTCTTTGCAATAAGCAAGTAAGACAGGAGTCAAACCTCAAACACACACTGCTGTTTTCAGTAGTTTTTACCATTTCTCATTTCCCACTGACACTCTCTGCAGATCACATACGGTGTTCACACCTCTTCAATACCTTGGAAAAACCGAGGGAGCGAGATCGAGTTGAAAAGTTTTGTACATGTATCTTTCTACAGAGGGAAAAATCACAGACAAAGATTTCCTGCTTGAGGGTATAAGGTAGCTTCTACATGCCTGAGGTTAGGACAGATGGCCCTTTTTGAGCATAAAATCCCAGGATTGTCCGCTGTGGGGTTTCCTTGCAACTTTTTCATGAGGAACTGGCCACTGCCAGAGGTATATATTGGACTAGATGGCCACAGCCATGACAATATAATGATAAATCTCCCATCTTAGCATTATAATTAACTGTTAGTTTTATCTGATATGCTGTCCCCTCACATTATAATAAACTTCAAAACTTTCAACTGCTACAAGAGA
Source organism: Petroica traversi (assembly GCA_025920805.1). Lineage (NCBI taxonomy): Eukaryota > Metazoa > Chordata > Aves > Passeriformes > Petroicidae > Petroica > Petroica traversi. The sequence continues at coordinate 4,901,170 of JAHLSL010000072.1, read as the reverse complement.
AGTTGATCTCTACAGTCATCAACAATATTTGTCCAGGAACTAAAGCTAAGCATCATTTAACATCAGTTTCTCTACTACCACAGAAAACAATTACACAATGGCTGAGTCATATCTGGGGTTTGAAGATTGAGTTTCTGCTTAAATTCTTCAGAACTACGGAACTTGAAGCAATGGCTTTGCAGATTTCTGGAAAAGTACTATGAATGTTCCACCCTGAAATTCTAGCTAAATAAAGGAACCCTGCCTTACTTTTAGTGCATCTTTCATAGTGTTCAGATTGAAGATGCAGAGGAAGCAAGCTGAGGAGGAACTGTTCTCACAAAAAAAAAAGGACAATTGTATCACTGCAAAATTGCGTGTGACCCAGTTCAGAGCACAAAGCACCAGGAAAGGCAAAGACAGCTGAGACAGCAAATTGTCAATCTGAACACTTTGGAGATTTTCCTGAAGGTAAAAGAAAGAATAAAACAGTGAGAAGGAGAAAAAGATAATGAATGAAATTACAAAAATTGTTTGTTTGAATCTTAATAACGAAGCACTGAGAAAGATATTCACTTAAACAAAGAACTCATGCTGGAGAATCCCATGTTAGCTGCTCAGAGCAGCTGAATGCCCCAAACTTTAAGTCCAACCAAGTTTATATAATAACATTTATCACACATTATTTAGTCAATCAGCTATCCCAGTCTCATTCTGGGATGATACAGAATAGTACAAATCACATTTCATTGCAAACACTGCTAAAATATGGAAATCCAGTTAGAATTATGTAAGTATAAATAAATATTGTGAATGGAACAATTAGAAGAGCAACATATCCCTAAGCTTCTCCACATCAAAAACATAGTCAATATCTGATTGCACCTGAACACACACTGAAAGCAGCTCCTTAAAGATAAATAGATTTTACGAATATCCGCATTTGCAGCTACATAAACTTTCAGATTGTGATGTTTGCTGTGTTTAAACCTGGTACTAATGCACCTAGAAACAATAATGAGAAAACTCAAGCACACACTGACTGCTCGCCTGCTTCTGACCTCAGGGGGACCTCAGCTGGAGTAAGGTGAAGAATTTCAAGGTCTGATCTAGTTTGAGTCTGAAGGTGCCTTCATGTCACATACGCACTCAGATAAGGCTCTCAAAGATTGTTACAGAATTTTAAAAGGTTTTATAGTGTGAATCCGTTGCCTACCTGAAAGATCTGACAGATGATTGCACACCATCTTAGCATTTACTGTCTTTGAAGTGATTGCAGAGCCCAAGATAATAAAGTGATCTCAAATAATGCTTCAGAACCAAGACACACACCAGTCTGTCAGAGGCTCAGTTCCCCTGCAATGCAGGGAGACACAGTCCAAGCAACATCAAACAGGAGAACAAGTGAGAAACTATTCCTTGCTCCCTTTGGTGTCTTAATAACCAAATCACCCAAAGCAGAAGTAAACAGTGTTTGCCTAAAAGCATTATCAGAAAACATATGTGACTGGTGACATCTTTTTGTTAGAGATGTGCTGATTCTCCAATGAATATGTTAAATGATCGTGATTTAACCTGACTCTTAAAAGGAAAAGAACTTCAGCCAACCACTGCAGTTATACAGCTCTCACAGCTGGAAAAACACTGAAATGAAAAACATGTATTGATCAGTAACATTTTAGTTTTCAGAAACATTAACAGTAGTTTCAGCTTTAGAAGAAAGGGCTGTAGCCCACAGTGAGTGTAAAATATTCTAGTATACCTGAACTAGCAAGGGCAAAGATGAAAAAAATACCATATTTATTATGCCACGTTTACCATTAGATGAATTTTTCTTTTCATCCCCATGTCCCATTATCCTCCTCTCCCATTCCCTGTAGGATGCTGCTGGCTTACAGCCCCAAGGATATCTTTCCCCGTAAGGCCAGAGCTCTCTTGTTTCTCCAAACTGACCCATGAAAACATGAAGTATCTTTTAGTCAAGAGCACAAACTCATCAGAATTTTGTGTCCAGACAGTTGCTCGTTCTTGTTCCAGACAGAGGATCTATCTCACTGCTAGAATTCACATTCTGATTCCTGATAAAACATTTCTGTGGTTGCTTTGCTGCTTCCAGCCCTGTCAGCCTTTTTCTTCCCTTGTTTTGTCTCTCAAATGTACTGTCCTTTGCCACAGTCACCACTGTTTTGTAATTTTAAGATTAATTCATGAAACTTGGAGTGATTCATAAGATCTCCCCAAGGTCAAAGCTAAAAGGAATCATGAGCAGAGTGTGATCCTTCAAGACCCACATGGCAGGGAGTGTCTCAGTACTGTCAGAGGCAGGGAGCAATGGGAACTTTTATACTTCCCAATCCTGAATGTTACTTCTGAAGTTCCTAATTCAGATTTTCCAGCAAAAAGACTGCCAAATGTAAAAAAAAAAATAAATTCCTGCTTAGGCCTGGTTTGCGGTGTGGTAAGTCAGTGTGAATGGTTATTAGCCCCCGAGAAGCCCAGTGGAACGTGGTGGAACAAATCCCAAAGCAGTGCACAGATGAATAATGATGTGACACTGGATCAGGGTTACACCAGCAGAGCTGAACAATGGCAACTGCATTTCCTGGAGCCTGGCATTTCTCTCTATGATTTTCCTCAGGTAATTTTTTTTTTTTTCTCTTCTAGCAACAGGACTCTCTCAGTTTCCACTTCTCTTTGGAAAAAATACACAATATTTATTATACCAACGACCTGATCACAACCCAGATAACCACATTAAATCAGTACAGGTTTTACCATGACAAAGATGTAGCCAAATTACCTCGTGCATGTTTATCGATCTCAAATAAAGCAAAAACAAACTAGGTAGTTCAAAATTAGGCAAACATTATGATGAACTGATTTTCTACATTACTTATGTAATGAATAAGTAGTAAATATTATTCTCAGCTACTTTGACAGGAAATGATAGTGGGAAGTAGAGGAGAAAAAAGGAATTTTAAACTTCAAAATAAAAATAACCTCTAATCCAATACACACTACAGCTAAATCTGATCAACTGCTGAGGACTTTGTAACAGAAGCAGCATCTTTATCCTCCTCTTCTTACATATAGTTCTCTCCAAAGCACCTTTTTTTTTTTTCCACACAAAAATGCCTTGATTGATAATGAAATTCAGTGACAAACCTGTGGGTTCTCCAAAGACAGATTGCAACTTTTGGAGAATTATTGTGTCTCCCAAAATGTGAACACAGACTGTTTTGCTCAACAATTCAAAGAGATGTCAGGAACATGGTAGGTTATGCATACTGTTTTCTTTTGCATAACACAGACTTCTGTAACATGCAGGAGATCTCTCATCTTAAAATTAATTTTTAATTAATTTTTCCACAATTCAGCATCATATTCCAAGTAATATAAAAGACACAAGGCACTGAAATCCCACAAGGAACTCCAAAAACGTGCTATGATACCTTGTAATCTATGAGATTCATATGACACTCTTTGCACTATGGAAACAATTTTCCCAAGCTTGCATACGAAGTGTGATCCTTCAGAGTGACAGTGTTCTAGTGTTCTCTGTCAGAAAGCAATGTTTGTTTGGGGATTTTTCCTTAGCATTCAAATAAAATTGACAGAATACAGTGACGCAAGGAATCAAAAGCCATTCTTTTACCTAAAAAGAATTTTCAATCTTACCCCTAAATGTACACTTCTGACAAGGAAAGGGAAAAGATAGAACATGTCCTGGTGGTGACAATGAAAGGAAATGGATTGTTAATATGAAATAGGTCACCTTTATGACCAGGTGTCAGACGAAGTGAGTGATGGATGCCTCGGAGAGATGTTTCACCCTACAGATGCATGAGTGACACATGAAAATTCTCAAGGAGAAGCTGCTTGCATAAAAGCCAGAGAACATAATGCAGAAGGGGTATCTGACCTTTAGAGGGGAGAAAAATGGAGAGGGATTGTGCAGGTGACTGATACTTCTGCAAAAACAAAAGTTAAAAGTTCAAGCAGTACTACAATCATACTGGAACTTGTTCTTTCTCTTGTACAAATTACTACTCTCCCCATGACCTGCAAGACAACATCACCTGGAGTAAGAGGTACAGAAAAGGTGGAAAGAGTTACTGTATTTCTCCAGGACTCTGCAGTGAGTGGGTGCATCATATGCTGCTTGTATAAAGAATGAACAAAGGTAATTATGTTCCTTCTCACACATTGCTTACCTTGCCTAATTACATCCTGTGCTTTTTCTGACAGGGATTTCTCCCTCAATTCCTGCATTCCTCAATACATTCACACAACCACAGGTGTGGAAGACTGGTGGATTGTGTCCCTGAAACTGGGAGATGCTCAAGGAAGGACAGGCAGGGAGCCCACAGGGCAGGTTCCTCTTGCCCAGGCTCTCTATTGCCCTCAGATTTAAGGATGGTCCTTTCTTCCCCAGAACTTAATTTATTAAATTTGTCAAGAACAAAGAATATAGAGATTAGTAGCTCAGTATTAATCAGCTGCAATCAGCCCCTGTCATTCTACTCCCACAAAATTGAAAGCCCTTTCAAAGAATCAGTGCCTCGGAGCTCTGGATAATCATCATTTAATATTTGAAACCACCACTCAGGAGGTACCTATCTATCAACATGTCACTTCACATCCTAACAAAACAATTCTCCTTCCATTGTACCTGAGCTTAAGAATCTCAAGGTGTTTTGGAAGCAGTAAGCCTGAAAATTCTTATGGGATTCTTGTGATTCCCAGTGAAAAGGTTGACTTGGGACCTCAGTGGTTGCTTTATTTCTGGAAAGAACTCGATTCGGACCAATGAAAATTAAATCTCTTTAAAAGCATGTTTAGTTTAATGCATAAAACTTGAAATACCAAGGTGAAACTTGAAATAAAGGTGAAAGGCCATTCACCTTTAATTTAAGTCACAGTCTGTCAGTAGTTACTAATGCTGCTGGATCACCCATTAGATCAGAGCCTTCACAGAGCACAAAACATATCATATGCAAACAGAATTTGTAAAATGTTTTATGCTACTTGATCATAACCTCAGAAAAGTATTGATTAAATTTAAGATATAAAGAAAAAATGCTAATGACAGATAGCAAGGCTGCTGACGCATCAATATTTAAAATCACTTGGCTGAGTTATTTCTTTTTATCTATTAAGAATGACTTTTGCATATCTTTCTATTCTGAAAACACAGAATTAACTGCATTTGTTAGATCAATAGCATAAAGTATCAATGCTGTCATCCATAAACACCCAGTCAGTTTTATGAACCAGATTATTAGTAGTTAAATATTTAAAGCTGCTTGCCCTTTGGATCTCACTTTGATGCTTGTAGCCAGAACACACTATCTTCCAACGCCACATCCAGGCTCCACAGTGTGGGAGGAAGATTTTGAACCAGATCAAGAGCAAAATTAATTTTCCATCCTTCCAGACATGAAAAGAAAAGCAAAGATGGGTTCAAAACAATACTGCACATTTTGGCTCATTAGAGATTGTCTTCAAGGAACGATTGAGAAGGAACCATATGAGGAAAGGCACAACAAGTTTCAGGGGGCAGAGATTGGAATAAAGGTTTGGTTATTGCTGTGAGTCCTGACATACACAAAGCAATAGCCCAGCAAAGAGTGAATCATCCAGCCACGTTTGCTTTGTCTCCTTTTCTGTTTCATGGCTTTCTGTTTCCTCTGCAGTGTTTGTCACCCTCAGTCCTTCTCTGTTCAAGCCCATATCATTCCCCATGACTTGCTCCCTCACCCCCTGCCCTGTTTGGTTTGAAAATTTAAAAAATAAATATGTGCCAGAGGCCATCTATTAGAAGTAACTCCTTGAAACAGTATTTCAATTAAATCAAAATTACTGGATGTCCAAAAACTGGGAGGGCACAGGCAGCAGCAGAACTGGGCTGTTTTTATCAAGAGTATTCCAGGAGCTGATTCAAGAATCCCAGGTACATCTATGGGAGAGAGGCAGTGAGGGGTGGACAGGGAAATGGTAATGCTGTGACATGGTCCTCTCACCCAAAACAGGGTCAAGGCAGCAGCAATCACATCCCAACAGATCTAACCTGGAAACAGGATTGTCTCCCTGGAATTGAGCCCATTTCCCCAGGGTACTCGTCAGGCTGTGCACTGAAATATAACAGTTGGTTTCAAACAAACCCACAGTTATATGACACTGAAATTTTAAGACTGAAATCCTGCCTAGTTTCCTTTCACAGTAACCAAGGAACAAACTTAGAGCTACAGAGTAAAAATCAAAGGAATCCAATTCAAAAATATAGTATTTTGCTAATTCTTGGTGTCCGGTCTTATCTAAAACGTTTCCTCTTTTTTCTTTTTCTGTTCCCTCAATTCCTTATTCTCTTTGTGGGCTGACCAAGATGCTCTGAGCTGCCTGTGGCAGGTGGGACAAAACTCTCATTCTGTGGACAAAAACAGGTTAAACTTTGAAGGAGCACTTCAGCATCCAAGGCAAGGGGAGGAGGTGTGGATGATGCTCACAGAAATTCACATTTGCAGTGAAATTTGGGACATCTCTGCTAGACAACATCTGTGTACGAGCAACAAGGAAGTGTAATGTGTGATTAACCCAGATGTGCTGAATTGTGTCAGCTCTGTAGGAGATGCTCTGCTGGGACCTGACAGGAGGATGGGACTGATGGAATTCAGAGAGTGAGAAGGAGCACAAACATTAATTACAACCACACCAAGGCTGACTCCCAGAGTCACCAAGAACAGACCCGATTTCCAAAAACAAGGGATATATTTATCCAGCACATTGTCCCCATGATTGCTACTTAGCTGCTTCACACAGGAAGCAATCCAATCTGTTCATGCATTTGTATGAACTGTGCTGGTAAATTAAATAATAAATATCCTCCCAATAGACTCCCATCGGTTTAGAAAATGCACTGAATTATTTTAAAGAAAAAATTGGATGTTTACAGATTTCACAGTCAAAAAGGTAGTGCAGCACAACCATTTTGCTGGCTACTGCTAATAAGCTTGTCACCATAAATTAGCATATCTGTGTAAAAATACACATTTATTTGCATACATTCACCTGCACACATATTTCTGTTCTTGTTTTAACAGTACTTCACATGATGTCATCTCAAACCCAGAAGTCAGTATTAGTATATGAAGCCAGTTAAAGAAAGTTAAAATGCCCAAACAGTGCTTTTGTTTCCCTGAGACCTCTCTGTCAATTTATTTCAATTTAAATACAGCTTATTAGTTTTCTTTAAAAAAGAGGTAACAGAACTGAGCTTTTTGTCACTTGGAATCACATTATCTCCTAAGTATAATTCACATAAAACAAATTATGAAGCTGATCAAATGCTCTGTTAACATAATTCTTTAATAATAATATCACTTAGATCTTAAACTGCTTAATTAGATTTCAGTCATTGCAATCAACAGCCTCATTGAAACTGTTCATCTGTAATTTATACTCTTTGCATTTTACTGTTCATTTTAAAAACAACATTAACAATAACAGCCAATAGTAAGGAGAAAAAAAAATTAAGTAAAAATTAAAATCCTTTAGGTTTTGGGGTGAATTTAATTCCTGGATCACTGAACATTGGTGAAAATATTTCAATTGGCTTGAATGGATCCATGATTTTCCTTTAGGAAAAATACATTTGGACTTCAACCACACGTCTAGACCCAGCTTTTGCATCTGACCACACATCTGAACTGAATAAAATAAGCTGTGCTTTTATTGGAAAGTTGATAAATTAAACAGATCTTTCAGACACTTGAGGTCTAAACACATTCAATTTAACTTTCAGTGATTAATTAGATCTTTCTAGATAATGAAGGTGTAAAGAACAGGCCTAGCCAATGCTATATTTGCTGAAGTCACGTTCTTTAATTTAAGAAGACATGTTTACTGAGAACAATGCAGAAGTGTTTGGTAAAAAAGTATTTGTGCATTTTTGAACATTAGAAAACAGCCATGTTCACAATAACTTTTGGGTTGGTTTTTTTTTTGGGTGCAGATAGAAATAGGTCATCCAGGGGCAGATGACTTACTGTGTTGGAATAAATTACAATTTTATCTCCAATGGTAAAGACCTTTGGGTCTGGCCTGCAGGAAACAGAACTCCCCATCTGATTCCACCCCCCTACACAGCACAAGTGGGATATTACAGCTCCAGGACTTGAGATAAGGTTGGAGGATTGTGGCTCCTCTTTGAACAGAGAATATCTTCATGTTAAAAAGTCAGGAGTTTTGCTTTTATTCTATTATTTTAATAGCCAGATCTTCATCTTCCTGTTGTTATTGCAAGATGGCATATTTATATACTTACAAATTTATAAATATGCTCCTTTTAAACACTCAGTGATTGGTTAACACCTTGGTGTTTCTTCAATAACTATTTTAGCTGCTTAAACTGAACACATTTCAGTAGCTCCTTCCTAGCAGTGCCCACAACAGACCCCAGCAGGATTTTAACACCCATCCCTCTAGAGCATTCTGCTGATATGCTCAAAATATAAGTGTAAACTAGCAGGCATCTGCTGAGCTACTAGGGAAGTATCCAGTAAGTAAATAAATGCATCTGGGTTGCAGCCACTGAGATTTATAGCACTTTTCCCCGATTTCCTTTTTCACACTACAGTAAATACAGTAATGGTGCTGGCTAATAAACAGCCATAAATCTGCCTTCCTGTGTTTATGATGTTTGCTGATGGAAAAGTAATGCTGTGAAACTGATGAAGTCAGGGACTATGAATGCAGGAAGGCTTTGGGTGCTAATGCTTTTAGTACATTTGAAACAGTCCATTTTGCAAGAGGTCTCCACTCCCACATCAATAAGTTGGGGTTTTCTCATAACCTTCACCCCCTCGATTTTCCACATGTTGTAAACTAGGTTTTTATTCCTAATAAATTCAATAGATCCAGTGCAGATGCAGAATAGAAGAGGAGGTCTGGAGTTTTGTGAACATGGCTTCTCACCAACAACTTAATTCAGTTCCCACGAAGTCGTCGGAAAAATTCCTGTAGACTTCCATGAGAGCTGAATTGGGCTTCTGTTACTTCCTTCCTTCCACACTGTTTCTTTTATCCCCCTCTTCCATCCTTGAGGGCACTTTGGGAGCAGTGGTACAGAACACACAGCTGTTCTTCCAACTCAGTTAATAGAGCCCCGCACCAAACTAACTCCTCCAAGTGCAGCAAATGTTGGCTGCAGGATCTCTGCAGGAGGAGCATCCTCCCAGGAATGCCCACACTGGTCCTGACAACATCTCACATTCTGCTGATCCTGATGGGGCTGTCCATGAAGGTCAGACATTTCTTCTCAAGTAATGACACTCATTAGAAAAGTGATAGTGGGGGGTTTTTTTCAGACATTTGTAGGTGCTAGGTTGAGAATTAAATCAGAGGCAAGCAGAAAAGGTGACTTAATTAGACGATTTTATCTTTAGAAATACTGGAAACAACTTACTTTATCAACTAAAGGCTTGGCACTTTTGTATGTTGGAAGTGCTATACACTTGTGAAAGGTAGCCCAAATATTAATTAAATCAGTTTGCAGATGTCAAATCTGTGAGATGTCAAGTGATAGCTACAGGGAATTAGCTGTGTTTATATTTAAAAAGAGAGGAAATACTTTCCTTTCTACCAATGAGAAGATAGACACACTGTTGGCACTGGGCAACAGAAGAGGTAACTTCTTTGCAAATCATTTCCTCTTGTCCATGTATCCCCTTCCCTCCTGGCAGATGTGCTTATTTCAGGGAAGTTTAAAGTGAATCCTTTCAAAGAAAATATTTAAGACAGGCCTAGCTATGCTGACCTGTAAAAGGTCTCTCAAGAGGAAGCATAATTTCATTTTGACAGCCTTTATCCCCTCCAGCAGTTACAGCTACCAGCTCTGCAGACTGATATAAAATCCCCAGGGCTACAGGAACCTCCATACAAAGGAAGAGGTGAGACTTCATGACTGACTAGACAAGAAATCCCATTATTTCCCAACCACAAGAGCCCATGCTAGAGCCTTCCTCGTTCCCTCACAGTGAAACTGCACTAATGCTAAAGGGAGAAAACCTCAAATCCTACACTGGGAGAATTCCCAGAGGAATTTCAATGGACACTCTCCTTCCCAGGTATTATTGACTCCTCAGAGCCGCAAAAGCCAGGATAGGTGAGCTGTCAGGAACTCATCAAAGTTCACAGAAGAGGGGAACATCCATTTTAATTCCTTTTTTTTTAATACAAAATGTGCAGAACGAGCAGTTTTAGGGCTGATTGCAGGAGGGAAAAAAACACCTTTTTGAACAGGAGAATATTTTCCTTTCTGTAACCAGACTACATTTTGCTCAATAATATTTGAAATGAGAGTTAAACTGTACACTGGGACTAGCATTGTTTTAATAGATACTTTGCAGCAGGAGGAACTAAAATTCTAAATTTCAAGTGCAAAAGAAAAACACATCCCTGTGCAGCTCTAACACTGAAAGGTCACTGCTTATCTTGCTTTATCCCTGCTATGCCCAGTTTATAATTTTTCTGCCGTATATGAATCTCCAGACCCATTTTTATTAGTGCTAAAATAGACTGTTCTCCCACTGTCACACCATCTGTCTTTTCCTCCTGCCTGCCAGTACACAGAACATCTAGGAGTTGTTCTGAAAGGAGAAAAATGGGAAAGAAAGAAAATTGTATTGTTTTGGTCACACACTCTGCTGGTGACAGCCTGTTTCCAGCAGCGACTGTCTCCACAGAGGGACACATTCAGCCTTCGCCAGCCCATGACACACATTGAGTTTAAAAAAAAAACAACAAAAAATGCAAAACAAAACCCTCACTGGTCTGAAATGAGGAGAAATGAGATTTGCTTTCTGCTCTCTCACTGTGTGATTCCAGAGAAGGGCAAGTCCTCCCAATATCAGCGCTGCCTTGTTGACATTTCAGGTTCTGTCTCAGAAATTTCTTCTGACAAATTTCTGATTCAGACTGAGCCTGAATCAGCAGCAACAAGACCTGTTCACAGCACACACCAGGAATGGGGTTTTCAGAAAGTGACAGCAAACACAATATGGGCTGTTGCTGCCTTTTCAGAATTTACTTTGACTTTAAATGTAAAAACTTTTGGGGGGACTTTTTAATATAGGCATCAAATTCCTTTTCCTGCCACATAATAGCTCTCTGTATGAGTAGCAATCCAGGAGACTGCAAGCTCCGCTTATACTCAAGACAAGGCAGAAATGAAAAAGTACTGAGTGGCACAAGTGGGGCAACAGGCTGTTATTACAAGGAGTGTCCTCCCAGATAATTTTATACCTGCCTGACACAGCAGTCACATCTCATGAAATGAGCTGGATCAGTCACGTTCTGACTTGAGTTAGAAACAGCTGCAGACATTTTTCTAAGAGGAGCACACAGAATCAATGGTCTGTCAGCAGGAAAAGGAAAAGGTAGAGTGAAAAGGCATCATTCAGAAGAGATTATCAGGCTGACCATCACCTGAGTCCTGTGGGGTTGTACCAGGAGAGTGAGAAGGAGTGAGCAGCACAAGATTCCTGCGTTCAGTGTCTATCTACTGCCTTTAATACATAAAACTTGCACCTCAAGAGAACAGTCAGACTTGTTTAGATCCTGTGCTGGTGAATGAACACTCATCTCCCCTGCTTTGACCAGAGGATATTTCAAAAGCAATAAAAGAGTGGGACATGACAAAGAATGAGGACAAAATAGATTCAGAGACACAAAAACACGGAAAGTTCTGTAATCCATACTTCCCACCTGTGTGCACACACGAGCACTTGATAACAAAACTTAGACCCACAGAAATAAATCCCAGCACTGTATGAGCCTATTCCAGAATGTGACAGCACCTCAGTGCTCAGACTGAAAGTCTGGTTGGATAAAATAGAGAGAAACAGCTTTGGAACTGGGGAGCTTCCATTTGTTTCCATCCACTACCAGAGCAACACAGCTTCACAGTCTAACAGTCCTTGCAACATCCTGGCTTTTTCCTTTAGGCTAAAAATGAATTGGCATTGAAATAGTTTGATTTTTCAAACTTTTAAGATTTTTCATGGGAAAATAGCACCATCTGTAGGAAAAAAAAATGGACCAAATTTGATAAAAATTTGTGTCTATTTTCTAGCCATTAAGCAGAAGTTAAGACATTCTAAGAATAGAAACATTATTTTACAAAGTAGGCCCACATTTTACCCTCAGAGGAAGCCAAATGGACTTTTGCTGGTCTCATGAAGGAAGGACAATGCCATTCCCACCCCATGATAAGAAAGAAGATACTATGACAAAAAGTTTTCTATTTTAATCCCCTCTAACACTCTTCAGAAAAACAGTCATCAATAGCCTACAAATCCCAAATTCTTCCCCAAATACCACCATGACAGCAAAGTTATATCAGGCTACTGTTAGAACTATTTTTTTAGTTATTGATAGAGGAAAAAAATCAGCCTCTTCAGTAAAGTTCCCTGGCTGTTGGCCAAACCTCCTTATAACATATGTATCTTTTATCTTAAGGCACACATATGTACCATAGAATTTGGCTGCCTGGTGTGAATGAGTAAAACATTCAACTGGAGAAGGAGTTCCATAAAGATTTAACAGACTTCTAGTTACATATTCTTATTTAATGAGAAGATTAACATCCCAATTGAAAAGACACTAATAGTGGTAGTAACCATTCTGTGAGCCATTTGCTCTCCAAAGAGAACAAGAAATTCCCACTACTAAATACTCCCTAGGAAAAAACTCACTTCTCTGGGACTGAGTCTGACTCCTACCCTCACCTTGCTGGAAAACAGTTTAAAATACAAGGAAAGTCTACTGGCTTTGAAAACATTTATAGTTTATCTCACAGTGCTTGAAATGTTTATATAGACTGTACCTTATTTCCTAGCATTAATGTCATTTGAAAGCCTAAAGATGTATCATGACATTTGTTGCTTTTAAAGGTAGCATTTCAATTAGCCTAATGATGGTTTCCTAGGAGAACTGAAGATCCACTTAAAAACACTGCAGATATCAGAAAAGCAAATGTGTGCATGTAGACATGCTCATGTCTGTCTTCATCAGATGGTCAGAACAGTGCTGTTTCTTGCCTGTGGATCTTTCTCTTCTTAATTTAGCCTTCACATTTCACTCCAGTTTCTCTACTGACCTTTATTTCTTAGTGGCAGTTGGACTATGCCTGAACGCAAAATTTAAGAGCCATCCTTGTTCACATTGCCTGCAGAAAATCCTCAGGGATCTTTCATAATTGCTGCACCACAGCTGCACAAACTGATAATTCAAGAGATATTCCACTTGGCATGGAGCTGTTAGCTGCATCAGATAACATTACTAATGCCATTTTATTTGTCCAGCCTTGAGGTGAGACGTGGAAGAGCACAGTGTTAACAAAACCCCAGCAGCAGCTTATTCCAGCAGCACAGCTGTTCCACAGGATAATGGAAAAACGTGGCCCTGCTGAACCCAGCAGCCCAGCCCAGCCAAGGAAGCAGCCACACGGGGAAAGGGCTCACAGGAACAAAGCACAGCCCTTTCCACAACTACATCAACTTCTCCCCAGGAAGTTCGAGGGGCATTTAAAAAAAAAAAATATCAATCTCTCATCACTGCTGGTTTTGAAGCTACAGAACAAGATGTGAAGAGTCAAGGAGAAACCCCGAAGTTTAGCTCCTTCCAAGAGCCAACTGAGGGCTCATCATACATGAAATGCCACCCTATTCCTCTTGAGAGCATTACTTTCTGCAGTTTGTAAGAAAAGTTTACAGAATCAGTTGAGGAGGGGGCACTCAAAAAGCACCAGCAGCTGCAAAATCAAGTCTTGAATGAACTGAAGAAAAGCATGAAGACAGCACTGATGCCAGGTGGCATTAGCTTGCAGTGGGATCTGGGCATAAAAATAAGATACATGCTGTTCTCATCAATGAAGCACACCGAGCTTGTATTTAGTAAAAATTGCAAATTTGTTTGAACAGCCCAGGAGAGATTAATCAAAGACTGATTTGTTGCAATCTGCCATTCCCTGGCTTGTCTTACATATCTGGCTTTGAAGCTGGAGAGTGACTTTGAGTCTCTGAAGTTATTTTCCATTTTCTGACATAACACCACCAGCTGTTGCTGCCTTCTGGGATGAGACAGCCCAGGTAAAATTCACCCATGTGGAGAGAGCTGGCTGAACAGAGCCCTCACTGTGGTTACACACTCATTCAAGTGCACACAGACACAGATACATTCTGCAGGGTATTCTGCTCCAGACTAAATTTCATTTAAGCTCTTTCTGAATCTGAAAGCCTTCAACACAACAGTGAGATTTTCTTAAGGTCTTCCATGGATGCAGAAGTCACGATGCTTAGGATGCTCAGGTTTTATTAAAATGTTTCAATAAAGCAACATTTGTTTTTTTACTCAATATGGTTTTAGGACCTGATTTGAAATTGCAAATTGAATTTGTTTCACTCCATCACCACAAGGCAGATTTCATAAAAGTGAAAAGTACTGTTTTCTCTTCCATTGCAGCACCCTGAGATTTGAACAAATTGTGCTCCATCAGAAGATTTCCACTTTGAAGAACAGCTTTTCTGCCCCCCTCAGTGAAAATTAATGTAAAATGTGTTTTCTTCCAACTTTTTCCTGTGAAGAAAAGTTAAGATGTAAGCCTCCTCACCAAAATGTGATGAGTAGGAAAGGAATAAATGGGTCAGGTTTCAAGAGATGTCTAGCTTGCAGTGATATTTGAAGCTCAGGAATGTAACCTGGCAGACAAGCTGTCATGGGAAAAACATAGAAGATCTCAGCATATTAAATAAAAGTCTTACCACAACTCTTTCTGCAGCTTTCCCTTGCCTCACCTGCAGCTAAGGAAACATGGTGAATTATAATAACCTCAGCAGTTTCATGAGTGTAATTAAACCTCCAAATTACGTGACAAACTCAGAGTAAAAAGACTTCACTAAATTCTACAGAGCTTTGTGCAGGTATGTGACTTAAGCAAATTTCAAGGCTTTATGAGTTTGTGCTGAGTCTAGAATTCATGCACGCAAGCCTTTCATGCAGAATCAGATGAAAACTTCGCTTCTCCATTTGCACTTTGCTCTGAGCCTGGGACCCCTAGAAGCTACAAATGATAGCAAAATTTGGGGGGGAAAAAGTGATACAAAAGAAATGAATTTACATAACATAGAAACTGAAGTCAACATTTGCACAAGCACCTGCGGAGCCCAAATCCCAAACGTCATGGAGGAACAGTCAGCATGTGCTGAGAAACACAAAATATTAATGACACTGTGACAAAGCTCATCCATTTCAGCTCAGGAACAGGACTCCTACTGCTTATGCTTATATTTGATTTTTTAAAAGTAAGAGCATGCACCACAGATGTTGGGATTTCTGCAGCTCAGATTTGACTTGGAAAGCCGTGATACAAACTGATAAGTGAATTCCCCAAGAGTGGCTGTCCCGCAGAGACTTTTTCATCTTTCAAGACCTATCACACTTCATGGGATTACACTGTGTAATGTAACAAGGTGATGTGTCTGAATACAAATCACTGTCTTCCTGCTGAACATCTAAAGAAATAAAAACCAGACTTTGTCTTCCTTTTTCTTTGGTACATATTCTGAAACAAAATTACAAGACAGTGTCTGAAGTCAAAGGACTGACAAACAAAACTTCTCTGCCAGCATCCAAATCACCAAGGATACAAATGTTTCATTTGTCTCTCTGTTCAAACAGGGCGGGCTGTTTTCATTTATTAATGCCAGCATAGACCCCTTTCCCTGCAATACTCTCACACGGCTCATCAGATGCACGCTCTACTTCAAAAACTCTCTTCTGATGTTTAATATTGATGGCTCTGCACACTGCTCTCATTGCACCAATTAGGAAAGGAACAACAAAGCATCTCTCAAATTACAGTAGAAGGAGTCTTAATATATATTAAAGGTAGTCTTGTGTAATGAGCTAGTGTAAATATAAACTGAGTCCTTGGAAAAGCAGAAAACAGCAGACCAAAAGGAGAGTTCAGAGAACTGGAGGCAATTACAGGAATTACAGCATGGTCCCATGCCAGTGTGCCCAGGGGAAGCAGAGCTGGAAGGCTGTGCAATCAACGTGCTCTCATCTCTACAACCTCCAGTATTTCAGCTTGCACAAAAAAGAGCTCAGCCATCTCTGGAAACCGAATTTCATCTTGCCTCAGATCTGTTACTCTTGAATACTTACGTTATGATTTATCTCTTACTCTCAATTATCACCTTCTTGATAGCAGTGGACAACTCCCTGCTCTCCTAATAAAAAACCCAGAACTGAAAAACAACCATGTTTCAGTTGAATAAACTTTCTTCCAACTTCTGTAGTTACAGATGAGAGGACAAGATTATTTGAGTCCAGCTAATCTTCCAAACTAAAAATATTAACGAAATTTCAATATATCATATTCTTCCTTCAGTCCTCAATACCCTTGCAAGAAATCTCTCACTCCCTATAGGATTATACCAATTCTACATGGACACAAAGCCAAACTTCCAATCTCTGCTCTCCCTCCAAGCATCTCTTTGAAAGTTCATCAGCCTAAAATTTATTACATGGCTTCATCCCAGCCTCTTATGAAAGTTTAATCTCTCAACTGAGCTGCTTGGCTTTCCCCTCCTACTCACAGCTTTTCCTGTTTCAAACAAGGACAAGAAAATAACTTGATTCATGCCCTCAGAAAGTCACCAAAAAGGCTTCTTATTGTCATTATAGGGACAAGCAACCAGTGTGTAGGGTCTAGATGTAACTGCACTGCAGTTCCTGACTACTTCACAAGAAAATCCAGCAAAGACTACATTTTCAAAAAGCAATGTACACTCAAACTGACTTTATTTTCTCTGGCCCAGTTTCTAAAGGCCACAACCAGCCTTTAGGAACACCAGTAATTATACCAGTGATTTATTTTACACAGTGGGAACAGGATTAAAGGCATTCAAACAAAATTACAAAAACAACTGACACAGAGAAAGTCTTTAAATTCTGATTTTTTACAACAACCACTGCTTTTAAAAAAACACCACTCTTCACCATCTGATACCACAGAGTACATTAAGATTCTGTTACTATTACTGTGCTGAAGTATTTTCTTCCAAGGAAAAAGATACTGGCTGCAGAGACAATAGCTGGAAAAAACCCAAATCAGAAGGAGCAGAACATGCCACTTCCACGATCATCTATGATATTTTTCCAGTCCTGTGACCTTCATTAAAAAAATTCCTACCCAGTCAAGTGATTAAAGTGATGAAAGGTCATTTATCACTTTCTAGTCCTTAAAGGCATTCAGTCACACTTTGTGCTGCAGAGAGTGTTTGTCTTCTCTCAGGGTTTACCACCACAGAGATGGCAACCAGCAGTGTCATGATGGAAGAGTTGTTCATTTCTCCTACATCACTTACACTTTGGTACTTAAAGCTTCAATTGGTTGACTCTCTTCTTTTGTTACATAATCACAGTGAAAGACAAATCTTATTCAAATTATTCAGGAAAGACTTCATGGATTGGGTCAGTCTCTCTTATCTTCCACCTTGTCTAAGCTGTCTTAGGGCACTTCCAGTCACAGTACCTGTGTTTTGACATTTTTTGCAAATATTGATGCAGAACTAAGTTTCTCTTGCATTGCGATTAATTGTCAAAGTTATTGCCAACAATAGTTTTCTACTACAACTACCATGCTATTTAAAAGAAAACCTTGTTTCTTATCACAGAAAAATCACAAATGTTTTCCAAATCACCTCATTCACTCTGCCAAATCTGGCAACAAAATAAAAATAACCTTCGAACCAGAGTAAGATCCTGAGTTTACCTGACTGCTGGATTTGGGAACATTGTGAGGACTGGGAAATTGAATGCCTGGTTTATTTGTTAGTGATTATTACTATTATACAGTAACACCCAAAAGTCCCCTCTGAAACCAGATTCCTTACACCTTAGATGTTATAAAATGGAGATCAACACAGAGTTCCTGTCCTGAATACCTGAGAAGGCATCAGGTAAATGACAGAAGTAAGAAAATATTGCTACACCCTCTCTCTAGAACAGAAATGAAACCTTAAATAATTTAACCAGAATAATACAGCAATTATTCTAAGCCCCAAGGAGATCTCAGGTTCCCTGAGCTTGATGCTTGGGATCCAGGCCCGTAATCGAGGTGTAAGACAACTCTACCACTCAAACACAAATTGGTCATAATTTCCAGGTAAACTTAGATGACAAACAGAGCTCTCTTCTTTCTGGACATGTCCTTCCCAGATTACAGAGAAGAACTGTAGTTTTAGACATAAATGAAGCCTAATTCTATCATGAATTGGAAACTGAGGACAGGAAGAAAATTCATCTAAAACACTTTTTTCTTGAACTTTCCTCTTTTAAGAATTTTATTACTTTTTATATTATAATTGCTGAATCACAGATTACTTTAAAGCTGATGGAACTTTTTTTAAAAAAAATCCTGTCACTATAGATTATATGTGGGGCATAAATTTATTCATTTTAAACTTGGCCAAGCCATCATTCTAATTGTTTTGTGAAAAAGAAAAAGAGGTTTAAAAGATGATGGAAGCTGGTAGTTGCATTTTCATACTGACTAACCTTTTCTTTATCCACACAAATTGTTCTATTCCTTGGGAAAAATTAATCAACAGATTCCTGGGGAAGAAAAATTTCTAAATCCATGCTTGAGTACAAACAGTTTCCTAACAACAACCGCCACCGACATATGTGCACATACACTGATACAAAACTGTGATCTCCCAAAAGTTTCTTAAAATTGGCAACACAGCCTCTCCTTATCCAGGACACACTTATAAATTCCAAACCAGACAACTTGGAGTTAGGAGGCAACACCTGTGTTCTAGGCAGTTTTTAATTTTATCTTTCTTAGACCAGACACTAAATTTATATCATCTCTACCCAGTTTGCATGATGTGTTTAATTCTTTTACATGAGAACATCCTTCAATAATGGAGAAATTATTTTCTCTGGAAGATGGAATTCATCTCAGTTATAGAGTAACCTACAGTTGAATGAATAAAGTACCCTACCTATCAGAGTCCAAAATAAAATAATAAGGAATTAAAAAACATAATAAGAATTCCTGAACTGGCAACAGTATTGCAATTTGGAATTTGTTGGTGAGGCAAAATGCACCTGACATTCTAAAGATTCCTAAAGTAATCAGCCATAATTAACAGTGCTGTGACAAGCACACAAGGAAGAAACAGTGAATAGGATATGAACAGCACCATGCTCGTTCATGACAGGGTTCAAAGTGTTGAGAGAAGGTTTGGGGTTGAAATGAAGGCTCATAGCAAATGTACTCTCACATACAGCAAAGCATGTAGAAAAACTCTGGAATCCTCCAGTTTCTTAACTGGCTTGAATCCTGAAGAATATAAGTCATTTCCATTGCTGCATTTCAAGGCAAATTCCCTTAACACAGATTTCACCTTATGGTGTTTTGTAAGATTATCTGAAAATGAAGCACAGAATTTTTAAAAGAAAAATACCTACCAGAAAATCTGAAAGGAAGGAAAAACTCATACAGAGTAGGGCATTTTCATGTTTTCAGATATTTCCATCCTTTCCTATCTGCTGGGTGATTTGGGCTGCAACATTAAACACTTTGGCAGAAGAGAACAGAGAAAACACCACCTCTCTATTCTTGCTGCCGCCCTATGGACCTCACCTCACAAGCATGAAGAATCTCACCCAGATGAAGTTCTGTCACCACAGCCAATGACAAAGAAGCCACACCACTCTCACAAATTAAATTTGGCTGGAAGAGTAGCAAAGAAGAAGAGAGTGCCAAGCGTAGTTTTGTTTTGCTAAATGAAAGGACGTTCTCTCATTCCAGCTAGAACCCATATGTCACTCATACCAAGGGATATCAGTAACACATTTCCTTCTGAAGAAAGAACACAATGAACCAATTAATCAAACCTTAAACGAGGATGAAAATTATTACAGCCATTTGTTAAAACACAAAAGGGCATTAAGAAAACAAACAGCAGTATCTGCTATGGTTAATACAGCGATATTTTCAGTATCCCAGGTTTGCAGAAAATTGGCACCTTCTTTCTAGGACTGGAGTGCTTCTGAATGCAGGAGTTTTTTAGCACTCTTCTCTGATTCACTAAACTTGAAGAGATTTAGTCTGTCTCTATCTGACATGAATCAGGGATAAGACTATTGAAATAACTGTGTCTGATTCTGCACTGCCTCAAGTCTTTTTCTAAAACTACGTGAGGGCATTTTGAAACCTTCCTATTTATGTACTTACATGACAGACAGTGAAAGTAGAGCTGAGCCCACCTAACTACAACCTGAAGCTATGAATTTATTTGAAGCTGGCAGCCTAAACTGCCATCAAATGCAAGGGTTGTGAATCCTATGATGGTTGATAGCCCAGAGCAAGTGTCTTATTATCAAACACTTAAAAAAGGCAACATAAGCCATACAAAATGCCAGGAAATTGAGAAGCAGCCTCAATTAATAAGTTTACCTAATGTGTTTCAACAATTTAAGAGGTCCATGACATCAAGACTGGAGTACTACAGAGGTGGAAGGAGATGGAAGAAAGAAGACAACACAGTTGTAAAACCACAAACTCCATCTCCTCCAATTTACCAGCAAGTGCAGGTGAGGCATCTGCATGAACTTCAAACAGATTTTTCTAAAAACTCATAATCTATTAACATTTCATAGGCAAATTTCATAGACAGAGGTACCATCCCTCATTAGACCAGTTAGTAAATCCTAGTGTGTCCTGTGTGGAATCAAAGACAGACACACAGATAAGTGAAGCACATCACTGCAGTCATTTCTGATGTGCAGCTCTATCACTGTACCTTTTCCTCCAACAAGAAATAAAACTGAAACTCAGGAGCATTTGCAAAAGTTTTTCTGCCCTTTTCACTGTCATTTTAAATTTTTTCAATGCCAGGCAGGTAAAGCTGTGCTAATTTCATTAACAATGAAATATGTTCCTCTTAAAATCTTTTTTTCTCAGCAGTAGTAATGTGAAACTGAAGAGAACCACAAAGCACGGAGCTGTTCAAGCAAGTCCTGGACAGTTCACAGCCCAGAGCAGAGGAATTTCATTTTAACATAACATTTCTGTTGACAAGCAGAATGAGGGACCCTTCCACAAGCAAGAGCACTTATCTGCAGTGTTGGTGCAAGAACTGGGCAGCTCACATGGGAACTGGTCTGGCCCTTGGACAACACCTTCCTCAGAAGGGGGACTTTCTTAGAGACACCTGCAGAAGCACAAAGAGCCTGGGATTTCTCCACTCCTGAGAACTGCTGAGGCGTTTCAGACTCCCAGAATGGGTCAGGTTGTAAAGGACCACACTGGGTCATCTGGTCCTGCTTAAGCTCAGTGCAAATAACTAAGAGACTTCAGGATTTTAGCACAGGAAGGAATTCCATTGGTTTCAGCAGAAAATCCAGGTGAGTGCTAAGGATTCCAGACCAAAAGAAATTCAAATTAAGGCCCTCATTCCAAACAGTTAAGCATCTGCATTGCCTGCTTGAATGAACAGTACAAGTGACTAAATGAGATTGCTAAACCGAAAGTTATACATGAGCAGAACCTTTGCAAGAGCTAACCCCAAAAAATTTAAAATTATTGAATTGGAAAAGCAACACTCAATTTCAATTGCAAAGGACAAAGCACTGGTGGCTATTTGTCTCCTTATTTAACTGATGTTTATTTAAAGCCATTAATTAATGGAACCCTGAGATCACACATATTCTTGCCTGGGTAGAATTTCTGTTTCCAGACCATATACACATGAAATTCAAAGTGAAAGGCTTAAAAGCTTAATGCAATGAAGACAGAAAATATTAAACTTTTCAAATCCTCATTTCTCTGGCCTTTTGCTCACCCCAGCCTCCTATCACTTTTTTTTCCCTTAAAAGACATTATGTGTTAGGAGAGCAAAGCAGCCTGGGGAGGTGATATTTTACCATTGTCTGTGCCATTAATGCAGTTAAAAAATCCTCAGACTGGAAAAATCAGACAGATGCATCTTCCAGGTTCACATGTGCCAACTCCATCTGTTAAATCATTAAAACACAGGCTTGGCAGATTCTGGAGAAAAACACATTTGTTTTCACTATAAAGAGGAAGAGTAAACTTTCTTTCTGTTCTTACAACTCCCCCTCCCCCATAATTACTTTAATGTGAAAGTCTGCATGAGTGGGTACTATTTCAGATGCTGCTGAAAGGGGTTTTGATTGAATTGGGATGTGTATGTGTCAAATTATATGTCACAATCCAGGTTAGTCAAAGAACTATTAAACCAAAGTCTATAGATAAATTAAGGTGCTTAATCACTTTTTATTGCATATATCCTGTACACCACCTGTTTAAACACTTATTTTCCTTACAGGAATGAATGTGTTCAGGTTAATTTTAAAAGTGAAGTTTACAGAAGGAGCAGCAAATCTGATCAAAGAAAGCTAACAAACCTTGAATAAAGAAATTAATAACAATAAACCTTTTTTCCAAATCCGTAATGGAAAAACACATTTTCCACTTTCAGGGTAAACAAAAGCAATAAAATCCTTACCTAAGTTTAATACCAGCATGCTGCATTTTCCTGACATCAATACTACTGATACTGAGAAAACAGATTTATGGTTTTTCCTACTACAGCAACCATTTTCACTATGGCAACATTACCTATAGTACATACATCTAAGAACTGAGCATTTTGAGTGCAACTAAGTATAAAATAGGATGAACCTAGACACGAGTGTGACAGTGTGAATAATTTAAATCCCAAGACCCCCCATAGCTGCTATTAAAACAACAGATTGCTGCTGAATGCATTTCTTTCTCTTTGTATTGTACAACAGAATGGAATTTCATTCTCCAGGCTTGTTAATTCAAGTAAAATATACCCTATTTAAAGCAAATGTTTGGAAATCTTTCCTTTTTTGTGTTTGCTTACAGTTTTGCAGCTATTTTATATCATCATCTAAACTAAGATTTTCTCTGTACTGTTCTTAATGGCAAAGTAGAGAAATTAAAAGCTATTTGAGATCAAGATATCTGCCTTTGTAAAACAAATGCATTTCCATAAAGGATATTCCATTGCAGTATCCTGAAGGTTCACCAAGTCATCATCCCTGCCACTCTGGGCATCAGGGCTCATAAAATAGACTTGAGATTGAGATCCCACTTTGTGTGTTACATAACTGCAACCTTTCCTTCTGTCAAAGTACCCACAAAGTGGCTGCAGGAGCTGATTCCTCCCCAAGGATAAGTTGAAACATTTATTTGACTGGAACTGGCAATTCTCCTCCTTTTGGTCATGGGTGAACTGCACCCTCATGTTTCACCCTCCTCCTCTCCCAAGCAGCTTCTGAAAAACCTGATGGGACTTAATCCAACCAGCTCCCTCTGCACAGAAGTGATGGTGCACTCTGTGCTCCACTCCCAACTATGATCCTTTTACTCATGCAGTCCTAGAAGTGTTCTTAGAACCTGGGAAAACTGCAGAACCATTGCTTTGAGTCATCCAACACTTTCCCAAATGTCCTCTCTCACATTACCTACGCACCACTCCCATATGGCTGGGGCCTATCCAGGGAACTGGCTACAGCTTCTCCACTGGAGATCAACCTCAGCTAAGATCAAGTGGAACAGAAAAAAATATTTCCCCTAATATTGAACAGCTTAATATTTACAACATTATAATTTTTATAGTACCAGCATAATTTCAGAGCTGTTCTCAGGCAAGACCAAGCCTGAGACTACAGAGTACAAGCAGAGTATAGCATGAGCACACCAAAGAGGAAAAATAAAACACAGGCATATCACAGAACACAAAACAGAAGGAGTACTTAGAGCATTTTCCAACAAAAATGTTATTCCAAGTATGTCCTTTCTTTCTAGCAAGTATTCTAATTTATATGCTCAGAGAAAGCAGAGGAAAATGTATCCTAAAGAGATAATAACTTTATCATGTGATGGCTCCAAATAGAGGAATCTGAACTTATAACAAATACTCTCCTAAATTAGAATACAATTAGATGCTGATATCCCATCACTGCCTGCAATCACCCCCAAGGGAAGCAAAATTGCACGAGACTAACAGAACATTCACTTGCTTTAAAACTTACAGGAGGCTCAAGGAAGTTTCACATGCATTTTACCTCAGAAACAATGTGCTACTTATTCTTCCTAGCAATAATTTTTTACATAGCATTCTGGGATCAAAATGTAATTTTCAACAATAACATATTTTCTGACATTCTCTAAGGAAAAAATACTGGTTTCTTCCCTCTAAAAGGATTTAGATGGAATAACATCTGTGTTGAGATTATTGTGAATACGTTAAACTGACAGCAAGTCTCTAAGGGGCAATGCTCATTAATGTTCTGTGCATAAAATTAAAACTTGAAATATATTTTTCAATCCTTTTTGAATCATTTAAGCAATTCTCATGCAAAGAAACTATTGTGCAGCAATAATATATTTGGAGAGTAGGCTATGAAAGCTATTAAAATGTCCCAGACCCCCTGCCTTTCAGGCAAAAGTAAAAAAGGAGACGCTTTCTGATTTAAAACATGTTCTGGATTGAAACAAAAAATACTTTCAAAAACCGTGAAGAGCTTGATTTCAGTTTATACAATGCAACAAAATTTTAAATCGTGTCTTTCTCCTTCATCTTTAATTCATCTGGTGCCCAGGTACTTCACATACCAGCAGGAGAGTTCTATTAAGTGTTGCCCAGTGGCTACAAGTGGTGTCCATATTCTCTGAAACTGCACCAGGGCATTCTGCAAACTCTCCCCAAGCAGAGCTGAGGAGCTGTGCCCTGAGACAATGCCTGGTACTCAGGGATTTTAATGCAAACACCTTCTCCAGTTTGAAAGTGACAAAGAAAAAATTATTTTGTTTGTATATATACTTCTTCCACCAAATGCAACAGAAATATAAGTGTATTCATCAGGTTTAAAGTAAAGCAGTCTCTCATGTAAATCTTTAGTTTGAATAAAAAGGAATCAATCTGCTCAAAACCAAATAAAATTCCAGGAATTATTGAATTTTTCAATCACAGAAATCTGCATAAAGCTGTAGCTGTAAGTGCTGTTTTATGGATAGAAAAAGAACACATTATCATTGGGAAAACAAACATGCCCTCACTGTTTCAAAAGCCACTGGATAATTACAGCCACAATAAGATGAGAGTTCTAAATTTTGCCACAACATATAATGATTCTAACCAGGCTGTTGGATTACGTTCATAAATGGAAATTCAGGAACTCCAATTAACATATTCTTGATGTGATAGACTTTAGGAGGGTTTTTAAAAATGAAACCACAGTCTGTGTCAATGGGACTTCATTACTTAAATCATAGTAATCATAACAAGGCAGTCTCAGACTGCCTACATCTGAAATATTATGTAAAAACATTACAAAAAGACACTGAAATTATGCTTAAATACTCCTCTTTTAGACTTCCAAACCTCACATGGCAAAATGTGGAGCAGCAAACACAAAACTGCCAGCACAACTAATATTTTCTGGTAAACATTTTCAATGCAAAAGCCTAAGCACAGATACACAAATGGATAGACAAACATCTCAACAGAGACCTTCACTTTCAGAGGTTCTGACATGGGTGATATGGAGGGGAAGACACAAGATTAGTGCAGCTGAAAGAAAATAATGAAGGTGCTCTTCAAATTTTAGATGTGAAGATGGCAGCACTGAGTGTGAGGTGCAGGCCTTGGCTTGGATGGGTGCACCCCACCAGGAGTTTCCTTGGGTCATCTTCATTCCCCTTCCCTCACTGCTGTTATCTCCCATCAGCAGAGGGAATTTGCTCCCCTTTTCCAGCCAGAGCACTGCCAGTTTCCTCTACAGAGCTGCCAGACATCCAGGGAAAGCCATGGCACCACAGGAATGTTTGGGACTTACTGGTTTAGTAACAGAGCTCTGGGGTAACTGCCCAGTTTGAGAGCATGTGCTGCTCACAGCACCTGTGTGACACTGCCCTGTCTGGATTGCCACTCAGAAAACAGCATTTATAACCATCTCTCCAGCAGGACCCTGTGCTGTAGAAGCTGCAGAGCCTCCAGTGCTGAGAATAAAGAAAGAATTCCTCCATATAACCATAATCTCCACAAGAAAACCAGTTTCTGTCATACCAGACATTTGCTAGTTTGCTTCACAAGTGTTCAGAAAATAGGTACACAACACAAAGGTTGATTTAGCAACAATTCTTTAGCACTGAATCCATGTATCACGTAGACTCAAATCCCAGCACATTGTGTGGGAGTGGAGATGCTCATAAACAACATGCACAAATCCTTACAATAGAACTCGAGAGATAACAGGTTTTTTCCTTCAAGTAATTTCAGACTGTGACACAGAAAGCTTTTGTGTACTCATCTGGATACTTCTATCCATAACCAAGAAACATACAAAGCCCTAACACTCTTGTATCAGGGCAGACACGTGAAATTTCCAGAAAACCAAGGTTTAACTCAGATTTTGAAGAATGCGTACATTAACAATGCCAAAATTGCATTATACAGAGTCTTTTACAGCAGTAGAGGATTAAGATACCCACCTCTTTGGGTTGCTCATTTCAGCTCACATCACCTTTTCCTGTCTCCACGCTGTCTGCTGCCTCCACGCAGAAGCACAAGTGCTTGTGGAGCTGTTCTGTGAAAGCAATTAAAACAGTGAGCTGACTTTCTGCACAGCCTGTTTAAGGCTACTTGATTCCCTGACTTATTTCACAGAGCAATCCCACCTGTGTTTGTGTCAACACAACATCCTGAAACATCGGGAAACCTGGACCTAGCACCCAGCAGTGCCCTCCTCCAAGCCCTTGTGCATTGCCCCACCATGTGCTGGTGGAAGCATTTGTACAGCTATACAGAAAACTGTAATTGGGTTAAAGTATCTTATTTTCCCCTTGGATAGTTTTAAACCCTATCAGGACCCAGCCTGCATCAGCACAGAGCACCTCAAGCACTTCTTTTGACTTAGAAAAGGGAGTAGAGGGGCTGGAAAAAACCCAGACTGCTTCACCAGGTGTGGGGCAATGCCTGACACAGGTGAAATGTATCTCAAGCTCCAGATATTAACCTGCAACTCTCAAGTTATGGACAAGTTGTAAATTCTTGAAGAACAGTTGTGAGTTCTTGTTCAACAGCCGCACTACTGAGCAGCCAAATAAATGGATAATTCCCAATCAGAAAATGACAGGAAGAATTGGAATTTCAGCATTTATGGCCACACCCAGATAGAATTCATTCATTTTAAAAGCACCAATATTGATGCCTGATAATATTTAAAGATGAAACATTGAGTGATGTAGGATCTACTTCAACATTTGTCACATGATGACAAACGCTGTTGTATGCAGCTACAACATCCAGACTTTCTGCAAAACACTCTGGAATCTCAACAGACCTGTGTTCCTGTCATTCACTATCATTATTAGCTCATTAAAATCCTATTTCACTTTTTCCTCACAGTGCAATTCTAATATTGCCCTGTGCTCATAATAGCCTAATAAGACCTAAAACCAAGATTTACAACATTCCCTCAGCTAAGAAGTAAGCACAAAAGATTTGAACACGAGAATGTTCTATTTTCACAGTGTTAGTATAAGAAGTTTCATCTCTCTTGAAAAATGCTGGTGCAGTTTAAGCCCTGACACAGTAAACTATGAATTTGGTTGTTTCATTAACAAATTATCTTTTTCGCGGAAAGTATCAAAGCAATAAGAAGGCTCCTGAGATAAATGTGACTAAGCAGCAGGAGTTAATTAAGTAGGACAATGAGTAAGCATTTATGGGAGTGATAGGAGACCCAGCTGATTTAATTGCGAGCCTAATTAACAATTAGAGGATCAAGAAATGGTAATGGTAAGTGAAATATTCCATTTGTTGATACTTTAATAATTTTCAGAGACCCAGAAGAGCAGTATTAATTGCTATTTTAGAATTACAGAAGGAGTTTTTATTCTCATCTTTCTCAAACAGAGGTTCTTAGTACTTCTAAATTTACTAATAAATGCATATAGTCTTCTCATACTCAAATATTTAAGGCCTTTAGGCCCTTTGGATTATTTTTTAAAGTCTAGTAATTAAACATTCAAACACACTGCCTATAAAGCACTCAGTTGAAGTCAAAAACCTTTCTGCATTTATTTTCTAATAAGGATAAGATGTGCCCAGTGGAGTGAGAGTCCCATTAACTATTTCCAGGGTGTTTACACAAGTCAATTTCCAGACAAAACAAAAGAAGTCGGGGAACCATTTTAACCCACGAGGGCAAAGAGCCAGCTGGCTCCAGTCATTATTGAAATATTTTATCCAGCAACTGCAAGAAAATAAAATTACCAAAAAATTCATGTAGAGCCAAAAATATTAATATATTGGAACACAATGAACCCTTTACAAGCTGTAAATATATTCTGGGTTCTCACATAAAAGCCATAAAGTATGTTGAGGTCTTTCTCAGAACTTCTGTCACAGGCATGTAGCTTGTGAAGAACATTTATCAGAAAAAGAAATCAGACAGACGCAGGACTGGTGTTGTTTCCCAACGAAATTATCAAAAAATAATTCTGGTGTGTAGCAAGAGGAACCAGGAACAGGATAGCAGCTTAAAATCGTTCCAGACCTTAACCCAAATGAGTTTTCCTTCATTTAAATACACACGCCAAAAAATTACCAAGCGCTTCGCCTGGCTTCCTGAGGGGGCCTCAATAAAGCTGGGAATGGGAATTTCTATGTTTTTTCCATGAAATACTGTTTTTGTGCCACCAGAGAGCTTCCAAAGGACATGAGAACTGGATCCTCAAAGAGTGTGTGGGCACTTTCCAACATTTTATTACACGAGTTCCCGCTCCTCCCGCCATCTTGTGCCCGCCTGAGGGGCCTAAAGAAAGGAGACAGTGGGAATATTTTTGCTTTTTTCGTTGAGATATGGCTGTGGTGCCATTAAGAGAGCCTCCAAAGCAAAGGAGAATACTATCCTTTCCTTCACAGAGCGCATAAACACTTCCCAACTTTTATTTTAAGAGTTATTATACGCCCCTCCCACTACCTTGTGACTGCTCCGCCCACACGAGTTCCCGCCCTTTCCGCCATCTTGTGTCCCCCCACGAGTTCCCCCGCCGCCATCTTGTGTCCACCTGAGGGGCCTAAATAAGCTGAGAATGGGAATTTTTTTGCTTTTTTTTT
>JAHLSL010000072.1:4837930-4871533 GCA_025920805.1 Petroica traversi | reverse complement strand
TCCGCGCTCCCGGCGGAGCTGAGGCGCCCCGGCCCCGGCCCCGGCCCGATGGATCCCGGCAACTTCATAGCGCGGGACAACTACTGGTAACAGCCCGCCCGGCCCCGCAGCCGGCCCTGCTCTGCTGCTGCTGCTCCCGTCCATCTTCCCCTCCCGCCCCACAGCTCCGCGCTGAAAGAGTTCTCATGTGTGTTTAAAGAACGTGTGCGCTGGGCAAAGCGTGCCTTGGTGAAGAACCCAGGGCTTTTAGGGCTCCAGCGCTCCCCTCCTTCCCCGCCGGGTGTGGGGACGGGGTATCTCGTCAGGCAACACATGAAAGTATGTTTGAAAGGACATTGGTGGTTCCTTTTCTACCTCCTCCGCTCTTAACGAAACAATTTAAAGTTATTGCGTTGACATGCAATGTTTCAAACCTCTGGAAAGTGTTTTCCCATTAGCTCTGAGTCAGACAATCATAGTTTGTATATAAATTTGGTGTTTAGAGATGGAAATATAAAGATTGCTGCTAAAGCGCTGTGCTTTGTGACAACAATAGTTGGGTTGGCATGTTGGGTTGGTTTTTTTTTTTAATGAAAGTTTTCGAAGTGATCTTAAATATTTGTCTGTTGGTTCCAGGAAAAAACTTATTGAGACAGAAGGAGATGCTGCGAAAAGATGGGCTGAAAAATGGGGATTTTTGAAAACACCTCTTGAGGAGGTAAAATTAAATGGCATATTAACAACACATGAAATTTATCTGGACACAAAATTACAAGAGCACAGAAGACTGGAAGTGTACTGAGAATGCTTTACTAAGCTGGGGTAGCAACTGCACTACTTTTCAGATGGTTCAAATATTCTGTTTTCTTCTGAATAAAATACATCAAGAGGTAATTTATATGCTGTGCATATTCTGATGTATTTCTCTTGAGAAGCATGACTCCTAATAGTGCTAACAAGTACTAGATGCACACTGACAGGAAAATATTTCCCCTTTGTCTCTCCATATGGTATTTTTAAAATCTAGGGGAAAAGGTTCCAGCTAATTAAATTGTCAGTGAGGGAATCTACAACAAATGAAAATATTTGGAGTGATGTCTCTTCTCAGTGATGTTTAGATATTAGAATACAGTAGCACATGATGTTACATTTGGAATCACAGTACTTCATTGCTAAAGAACAGGATTGATGCAGCCCTTGCATTGTTATAAATGTAGTTTGCATGTCTCCTGAAACAATAATCCAGTAATTTCCAAAGCACTGAAATAAGTAATCCTGCTTGAGGTGAAAAGAACAAGAAGTTCATATGCAACAAGGAGGAGAATGGTGTGGATAACACATATTACAGTAAATTTCAAAATATAAAAGAGTCCCGTTTTTAAATATGTTTTGGTTTTAGTTGCTTGGAGAGGAAAAGAAAGATGCAAAGCCCAAGCTGCAGCTTCCAGATCACCTGCAGGTTCGACCTGTGACACCTGTGGAAAAATACATTAAGGTTAGGAAATTAGATTTTAAAATTGCAATACAGCAACATCTGTCTTAAGAAAACACACAAGCTCTGCAAACCAGTTGTTGTACAGTGGGGGGTCTTTAACTAAAGGTCAAAGTAAACTGCATTTGCAAGCCAAGCTATGCTTTAAAAGCATTTGTTTAAGACAAGGAATTGCCCTTTGGTTATGGTTGTAATTTTTCTACCTTTATTTAAGAGTCTTCTTTCTTGGCAGAGACAATGCCACTGTCACAGTAGCACAAATTAAGAAGGAGCCAGGTCATAATTACTTTGTTTTATATGATTTATATGTTTTAAGTCTTAAAGCTGTCAAGCAGCCAGAGAGTAGAATGTGACTGATGGTTTAATTTATAAATATGGTGTGTCAGGATCACCAGTGACTAGAGTGACTCCACAGGCAGCTAAAGCAGTGACATTGGCAGAGGAATGTACTCACAAAAGGGGAAGCAGAACATGCTAACGAAAAGGAAGGTTAGTCCACTTAGAGAAGATTAGGGAAATAAAGGAGATTGGAAACTCTTACTTGCTGAACTAGCTTTCTTTCAATGGATTCCAAAGGTGGGGAGATAAGGTAAGGAAGTAGTAAAAGCTTTTACTGAGATTAAATTAAAATAAAAACTAAGAGCTAGTGCTGAGTGAGGCAGTGAAATGGCATCATTTCTGCCATCAGTGCTACTTGTTCCTCATTTTGTCCCAGACCTCCAGTCTCAGCCCAGCTGCAGTTTCAGTCGAGCCTCAGCCCGGTGAGGTGTTGGTGCATTAAATCCTGCAGTTCTCAGCTGCTTCTCAAGCGTGCAGAGCCTGCTGCACATTGGAACAGAGTTTCCATTTCACCTCAGAACTGGGAGGAATTGAAGGGTTAGCTGTGATTTAGGTCACCCTTTACATATTCAGAGTGAAGTTTCATACATCCTTTTCAGAAGTGTCTTTCTGCACATGTACCTTGTGGTAACAGTCAAATCTGTTCTCTCTAGGTTAGACTAATAAAAGCTCCTGCATCCTCCCCTCCCCCAGACCAAAAGTGGGACATGATTTCCTTCATTATCCTGCTCAGTGGGTGGCACTTTTGGCCATAAAAATTATCTTTTCTGAGGAACTGCTCCACCTAAATATCATAAACATTTTCTAATCTTGGCCAAAGAACAAAGTGAAGCAACTCTGGCAAGAGAACTGAAACATTGTTCTCTTGCTGTGTATTTCTCTGCTAAGTCCCCAGATGCTGAAATGATAGAACGTGCCCAATTGAGATGATTCAGCCAAAGTAAGCACAGCAGTCACTGAACAGTCTGTTGGCTTTTGTTTTGTTTCCTTTTTAGCTAGATTAGTTGCAGATTAACTTGCTGCTCACCCATCTTTTAAAGTAGAAGGAAGGTGGAATGAATAAGTAGTGCTTGATGCAAGAGCCAACTTGGTCAGCAATATCTTTGGCATTTTGACTTAAAATTTTTATTCCATAGCTGCAGTGCTACCAAATATATTACAGCAAGGAGAAAATGATTTCTCCTGTTTACAGAAGTTAATTAAAGATTATAATGGTGATCTTCAGTTTGAGCTTTTTTTCCATACATCCTAATAATAAAATAATTATTCCAATAATATTAAGCAATTAAAACCCTCAGTATTGAACTAAGCTGAAAAAAATAATTCCAGCATACTCTACTAAACAATGATTTGTTTTTTTATGTTAGAACACTACAGCACAAAAGACAACATTGCATGACAGAAACTGCAACCAAAAGCCTTTTCATCATTCAGCTTTACACGTTACTTTGATTTCAGGTGCTTCCATCTCCACCAGTGCCTAAAACTACACAGGGACTCATTGGCTGGAGATCAGGTGTTCCAGAACTGGCACTTGAACAGGATTTTCAAATCCGAAGCTGCAAAGGAGCTGTCTGTAGGATGAAGTGACCATGTGAGCCCTCTGAGTGGCATTATGAAATAAGAGGCACAAAGATCCACCTGCATTGCTGAAGAAATATTGATAATTTCTGTGATTTATTTAAAAATCCACAATCTTTTGGGTAAAGTGTGAATATTTTCATTTTACTTAATTGAATCTATGGCATCCAAGCTGTTAACTCTGTCAGAGCTTCTGCTTGTAACTTAGAAATAACAGTGAATAAACCCAGATAAAGATCACAATTTTTATTAGCACTAAGGAGACTGCAATTTTAAAATATTTGGTGGAAATTCAAATGACAGTGTAAATTTTTATCATTGTTTTTCCATGAGAACTTCTACTCAAAAAATACCCATAATTATAAAATACATTAGTTTTTCTGTTGGGTGTGTTTTGGAGGTGTTTTGTGTAGTTACACACATAAAGCAAGGGAGTAGCTCCCAGTAAAGAAACAAAGTACACAAAGGCCACAGTGACACAAAATCACTTTGAAAAATCAGTTTTAGTATCAAAACAGGGGTTTTCTCCTCAGTTGATCAGGATGCAAATGGGTTACAAAGGATTTATGTCACCTCAGTTTTGTGTACACCACTATTTGCACCAGCCAGGGAGAGATGCTCAGAGGTGACTGCACTGGGAGTTACTGGGGCAGCTCCCTCTGTGCCCTGGAGCTCAGGCTTGCACTTCATTGTGCACCTGAAGGTTTGCCAGCGTTTCTGGAAACTCAGACTCACTGAGCTGCAGCCACTGTGTGTGTGATACAATTCTAACTGGCCAAGGTGTTCAAATCAGAAGGTTATTTAAACACAAAGAAATCAACGCAGGCAGCTCCCTCTAACTCCTTATCACTTAAAGGGGAAAGGTTTTCCTCTTTGACCCTGCTGCAAGATCTCCTTTGTGTTCTGCACCCATCAATAGCCACTGCTTGAGTCAGCACTAAATCCTTGGCTTCCACAGCAGCAAGGCAGCAGCCAGTGTTTGTTCTTCCCTTCTTCCCAAGAAATGACTCACAATGATCAACATCCCACCTTTTTTTTTTTACATCCATTTCCAAATGCCCACAAAATAATAATATTTTACTTTTTCCATATTCTTTACAAATAATGGAGAAGTGAGTCATATCCTTTGGAAAGATTACCCAAGAATGAGAACACATAGCAGAAGTAACTTCAGACACTTCACTTAAAAACCAGAGTAAAGAATAACTTGGAATCAGACTCTGGAAATTTAAGTTAAATTGTAGTTTAGCTACTAACCATAACCTGTGTACACTGTTCCTTGGACAACCAAGATAATTGTTAAAACAATATTTAAATTCAGTGTGCTTTCTTGTCATTGCCAGGTTTGTATCTCTTGCTTATTTTAATCATGTGGTATGTGGTTCTTCAGTTTATTTTAAGGTCATAAGATCTTTTTCTTGTCTGATTTATATAAACAGGTATAATAACGATTACTATGTTATTTACTAGCAATTAAATCAGGCCAAATAAAAGGGGAACTTCAAGACCATTGGCTTTTAAAGAGTTATATTAAATAACCAAAGCTGGCACCAAATACCCAGTGGATGTTTGTATGAAGTGAAATCCAAATCCAGATGAGCCATGGCTTGATTTTGAAAACAAAAAAAAAATTCTTTGTCCAGCATCTACAGTCGGACATTCCTGAATCCTATTCCAGTGTCTGAATATTAAATCTGTACTGACATTAAAGGGTTTGCTTTGTACATTCTGTCATTTAAGGCACCTTTAATTCAGGAGATACTTTGATAGAGACTGATTTGGGATGTGCAAGGAGAATAATCTAAATTTCTTTATCATAATTCTATCAGTTGTTATTTGTCTCATATATTCAGGGTTTTGGTATTATGTGAAACTAGAAACACTTTTTCCAACACTTCTACCATTTACATGGAAAAGAAATTAATTTATATGAAAAAAGTTGTGGATTTGCAGCTGACAAAGGACTGCCCAGTCATCTGCCCCAAGTGTGAATCCTAAAGGTCATTACAGATTTATTGTATCACCTTGGAATGTTTGAAACCTGGCCTTTAATTTGTGGAAATTAACCTATTTATTGGAGCCAGGTTGGATACATAAATGCCACTGCACACTGTAAAATATCACACATCTCCAAGGTCAGCACAGTGTTAGTAAACTCTGCACCAGAAAATGCTTCAAAACAAAATTAAAACACTTCAAAAATGCAACAAAAATCTAAACAATTTCAGTTCTGTATGAAAGTGTTAGACCTGTGTTTCTGTGCAAGTCACAGCAGAACCAAAATACAAGAACAAGATGTGAGAGTATTTAGATGTTGTCAGTGCTCCAACCAAAATTTCATTTGGTCTTTTGCAAAGGTTCTGGTGAGCACAGGGAGCTGCAGAGCAGCTCCTGGGTTGACTAAAATGTTTCAGAAAGCTGAAGCCATCTTGCCTTTAGTGTTGTTTTCAGATACACTTTGCCAACAGACTCATTTTCAGAAGAGCTGTGGATGGTCCTTCAGAACTGCACACACAGAAATGTTACTGGATCTGATACCCAGTCTCCAGAGCCAGCCCCACACCTGACTCAGAGGATTGTCCCTGCAGGTGCTCTCCTGGGAGTGTGATAAAATAACAGCAAAGCCTGAAAAGGCAGCTGTATTTAACTTGAAGAAGGATGAAATCAGAATTATCTTTTTCACAAGCACTTACTTTACAAACAACAAAACTGGGGGACAAAAACCTGGTGTTTTGCTTCACAACGTGTTCTTTTCTGTGCTGTTAGAACAGGCACAGAACTGGCACTTGCTGTTTATAATTTCATTAATGTAAGAAACTTTACCAGGAGCTCAGAGTCAAAAGATTGCTATTTATTTGAAATGCATTTTACAGAGAATAAAGATTTTTTTATTAGACCATAGTTGCTGGTGATTTTGAGTAAGCAGCACTATAGAGGTTTCAATCACCCTACAAGAGTTGCTGTACATTTGGAAAGAACCAAAGTGAAAAGCCACCACAGCCTGTGCACAGACAAGTGATCCAGTGCCTAAAAGGGTGCTTGGAGAATAAACCACAGTGCTCAGCATGAGATCTCTGCAGTGACATCCCTGTGACACCCACTGCAGTCCTGTTTCCAGCTCATCCTATTGGTAGCTCTGTCAGCCTGAGGTAACTCCAGTTCTCAGATTGTTTCCTTACAAAGCAGAGGATGCAGTTGTTATTATTATTATTATTATTACTACTACTATTATCATTACTAGTATTATTACTGTTATTATTCCTATTATCATTATTATTTCCAGACACACAAGGCTCCCCATTCACATTCACAAACATAATTTCCTCCTTTAGGGAAGGATTCTTTTTCATTCCTTTTACATTGTATAAAGCAGCAAAGTGACAAACATTGATCTAACAGAGTCACTGGCAACCAGAGCAGAAGCCTCTGCTCTGCTGTGAAGCCCAGCCCAGCCCTCCTTGCTTTATGTTCCTAAATGTGTTTTGTTCCCCTTGAAGCCGTGCCCTTGTAGCCAGACAGATAAGGCCCACTCACAGACTGTTACCTTCTCCCTGACTCCTGTGGTTTTCACATCCCATCAAATTGGCATTTAGCTCAAAGCATGTCAGACCATTTCACAGAATAAATTTAACTACACTGGAAATTGATACTGTTGTGCTGTGAAACTGATTGGGTTGGAAGTGAACAAAACATCGTTCCTCAGTCATACACGGGAAAGACTGATAGTATGGAGAAAGAAATTTAAAACATAATTTTGTTAACCTCACATATCCTGTTTTAGGTGAGCTGTACTCTGCAGTTACATAGGAGATCTGGCTGACATTTTGAAGTGATGGGTCAGTACAATGTGCTTTTATTAATGGAAATTACACCTTTACACCTTGGGTCACAGGTTGTGTATGTGGCCCAAGTGACTCTGAATTTGGCCCTTTCCCTCATCCCCCTTCCTGCTTTATTCACTTCACTAAAGAAGTGAAATAAACTAAAAAACCACTAAATATTGAAACAGACCCGAGGACTTCACAAAACCAGATGCAACCAAGGAGAAATAAACAGAACAAAGAATCTTCACACCGCTTTCAGTCTGGTGACTCCATTGACCCAGCAGCTTCCCTGGGTGCAACATCAGCCTTGCAGGTACCAGATTGGGATTAAATGCGGGCACGACTCCTGTAAATAAAGTTTTTAACAGCTCTAATAACAGCATTGTTTCGAGTTCCCAGACAGGGCGTGTAGAAGTGGCCATTTTCTCTCTGCTTCCTTGGTAAAGGCTCTTTATTCAGTCCCTTTCCCGACTGCTTTCCGGACGGATCACAAACGAGGAGAGCAGCCCGGCACCCAGACAAGCCCTGGCAGCGCTCACCTCGCAGCCCCGCACGCACATTTGTGTCTGGGGCTCTCGCAGCGCTGCCCGCAGGCTGCCGAGTGACACCCGGCTAATCCGCGCCGTGCAGCCCGACCCCAACCTGACAATGCCTTCTCACTTCCCGCAGCCCCCCCTCCTCCTCGCCAAGTGAGAGACGGGCAAGGCTTTTATTCCTCACCGGGGAGCAAGACAGCCCAGCTCTGCTCGTGAATCTCCTCTGCTCGCTGACACGCGTCAGACACAACATTCTCATCCTTAAAAGCTGGAGCAAAACAAAAACAAAGCGAGAGCCCAAAAAGCCCCAGTGAGCTCCAGTCTCTGTCTGGAAAAATTAAACAGCCATTATGCTCCTATTGCCAAAGCCCAGCGATGTCCTTTGTTTCAGAGAAGGCTGAGTGATTTCTCTGCTCCCATCACGTGCATTGGAGCTTCCATCTTGGCACTACAATGGTTTGTGAGCAAACCCCACACATTTACAGTCTCTCAGGAGAAGCTGAGCTCCAACAGAGGCTGGCGAGGAATCATGGAAGGACAAGGCTGATGGGTTCACTCGGACATGGAGATCTTGTCCCCACCTATGGAATATAATTAATCTCAAGTGTGCATTCCCTCTGCAAGGTGTCAGGATAGCACAGAGTCCAGAGGCATTTGTGTGCAGTGAGGAATGCAATGCCTGCAGGTCTCCCCTCGAGGAGAGAGACTCAGAGGCCCCTGTCATGGATGTTTATGGTCTGTGGTACATTATTAATTTGTTACACACTAATCATTAATCAGCATCTGGTGCTCAGACAGTAAAAGGGGTCGCCCACAGCCCTGCCAGGCCTCTCCAGAACCCACAGATGTTCAAACACCAAACAGGCAGAGGAAGGACTTTAATTTCATAAAGTAAATGCCAACATTGCTCTGCAGCCCTTGGGTGAGCCCAGCCATGGAATCTCTCCTAACCAGAGCAGGGAGTGCTCCCCTTGTGTCCCTGAGGTCACAATTTGGCTAAACATATGCCGAACATGCTTGGCTCATTACACATGTGCATATCAAATCCACATTCAGCAGCAAGGGAACAGAGAGACAATATATGGTAAAATACTGGAACTGCACTTCAAAGATCAGGATGCAATTCCATGGACTCCCAGGGTGACTTTGGCCACAACAGTCACCTCCCCTGCTTCAGCTCCCATCTGCAAAAAGCAAAATAACCATCCCTCATGTTTACTTCATCCATCTTTGCAATTTAGACTCAGAGTTCTTTGTAGTGGTGTCTCTTTCTCAAAATACATCCAGCTCTCAGCACACAATGTCCTCCTCAGAACAGCCTTATGGAAATGCATCCAAAAAATAAAAAAGTAAAAAGAACCTTATGAAACATCCACTGATGAGATAAGACCACCAGCACTACAATGCAGTGAACAGCTGTAATCTGTGGGAGGATTCTTTCTCTTGCCATAAATGCCATCTATGTTTCAAGAGAAGCTTTTCCCTTTCACAGAACAAGGGACTCAGTATCTGCAGACAACTTCCCTTCCCACCAATATGGTTTTTAAAGGCTCCCAGTAGTTTGTGGCATTAATTAGGAGATGTCACATCTTAATGACAATTATTAGTACTAGTCTGCTTGATTAACATAATTTATTTCTTCACTGGATGTTTTATTCCAGATGAGCTGCTTTTCATCCACCCATCCATATTTGCTGGGGGAAAAATGCATCCTGACATGCAATGTTAATGTGCCCTCTGTGCTGACCTCTTAACTTTCCATTCTCATCCCCCCATTCTCTGCAGTGCCTGAAATGAACTTTAACAGCAGCTCTTGGTCAAGACTCTCATTCACTGGATCCCCACCAAGGCTTTTGGGGTGTTTAGCACTGACTAAAGGTCTGTTCCTATGACACACACATTTAAATTTAGCACTAAACTGGTGGGGGGAAAAAAAGAGAAAAATATGTAAAATGTCACTTTCTGACAAGCAGAAAATTAGAATTCACTCCCCTGAGAATTAAATGGACTTTTCTGCTTCCAGTCACTAACTATGACAAGGTTAACATTTTTCAGTCTAATGACTAAGGACATTAAGTGTGCGTGTGAATAAGAAATAAAATTACTGCAGGGTATTAGCCAAGTGTGTGACAACAGCCCGAACTCTGAGGCTGCAGATTGCAGCCAACACTGATCCTTTGCTGTGGAGAACCAATGGATATCAGAACATGGAGATCATCCTTCTGTCCCTATTGCTGTGAGAACATCAGAATCACAGCAAGATCCACGTCTGGGTGGGGGAGAGCTCATCTCAAAGGGCATCCAGCACATTCCCAGTATGCCAGGCAGGGACACCACATCAACCACAAACCCCTGAAGATACTCCAAAAAGAAAAATTCCCAAGTGCATCTCTTCCCCAAGGATTCTTTCACCACTCCTGATTTAGTTCTGATATGACACGAGGATTAGGGTAGGAGATGAAGTTATTATTTGTGACTTGCCTTAGCTTCTCTCCTTCCCAGTTCAGTTTTCCCTGTAGCTCCTCACTGTCTCACTCAGCTGTGGCTTCCAGACAATAAAGGATTTCATGGGATGCAGCACGGAGGGCTCAAAGGAAAAGAGAATCTCTGTGTTATTGACATGCCCTAGGATAAAGATACTGGAAATTATTAACTATTGGGAATCTTTCAGGACATACATGGAATTAAGGCAATAAAAGGTAAAACAGAAGATTATATTTTCAAATATCTAATTTCTTCGGTGAAAAAAAAAGTGTAAAAAAATTACTTTAGAGAATGTCACGTTAGAGAAAGCCCTTTTAAACAGAGACAATTAATATGGATTCTATCAGAACAATGTGAGGACATTGACAGAATTCAACACTGAGCTCTCCTTTTATTGTTTCTGCCTTTGATTTGGTTTCAAAAGCTGCTTCGCCACAACTGAGAAAAACCCAAAGCTTACAATTTTGGGGATAAATGCAACATTAAAAAAATTAAAATAGACATTAGGACTAAAAAGAAGGAAAGAAAACCAGGAGAAAACAAGCACATTGAAAACCACAGAATCTACCTCTAGATTAGCCAACTGGAAGGATTCCCCAGTTTCTCTTTGCTTCCTGTGGCTGTCAGGGTGCTCATCACTCCAAAACAATGCATTTTTTAATTTTTCTGCTCTGAAATCAGTGTGATGAACTATTAGGCAGCTCAGAGATCGTGTTTTCTGTACATGAAAAGCTGGATTCTCCTCTCTCCATGTACAACTGCCAGGCACACCTCAGCCTCTGGAAGGTTTGTGCTTTGCCAGAGCAGCGTGAGGGGATTCCTGCATGTGTGACACCAGTGACAAATGCTGCACCTGCCTCCCACACACTGATCCACATTCCACACCACTCTCACTGCTCTCTGATTGCTTTTGGTCCTTGGCCTCATTACCTCACACTTCCCTACAGTAAACTGCACAAACCACTTACCTGCCTGTAATCCTGATCAATCCAAATCATTTTGAATGAGTTTGCTTTGTTCCTCTGCCCCTCCAACTTCCTCAGCCTTATTTTATGTCATCAGCATATTTCAGGCACTTTTGAAATTACATTGTGCTCGAGGGTCACTGCACTCATTTTAATTCCAACCCCCCAGCATTACAGTGCTTTAAGTCCCTTCTGATTTATTTATACTGTTTATTATCAGAGCCCAATTCAATCAATAAAAGCTGGAATTCAAACACATGCACACACTTGAATTATGCATACAAACACTCATCAGGGGAGAGAAGACAACTGCTATGGTCTAGATCATTCCTCTAACATATGGCAGCTCATATAAGGGGGCTCAGGCCATCAATTTCTATACCTTGACTTTTGCTTGACCCCAGTGGTTGTTTGGCTACTGGAAACCAAATGGATTGAAATAGCATCAGAAATTCCACAGAAAAGGCTTGGCCAAGGGATCTCTGCATTTCTTATCCCAAGCCACTAGAAGTGTATTTATGGGCTTTCTGAGCTGCCAGTTCCTTTATTGGCTCCTGTGCACGCAGGAATTCCAGAAAAACACCAGCAGCCCACACCAGACAGCCATGTCAAGCAAATGCTGCAAACAGAACAGAGTGCAGGGAGCTGGAACTTACAGGGAAACCAAAGCACAAACCTCAACTGCAGCCTGGCTTAGGCATCAAACCAACCTCAACGGGCTGCTGGAAGCAGAGGAGGAAATTAATAACTTTTGGCTCCCCTGTGCAAACCAGCACCCTCCCCAAACCTGATCAGCAGATCCTCAGGCACAGCTCACTGATGGCTCTGCTTGCCTTTGAACACAGTTGGTGGTTACAACCCAACAACGCTGCAAATTCACTAAAACAAGGCAGGGAAAGTCTGTGGATGTGGGTTCTGCTACAGAGATTGTGCTACAGACAGAGATCCTGTGGAATTGTGTGCCCCAGCTCATCTGCAGGGCTATTTCTCTCACCTCACTGCTCTTCCCTCTTCATCCTCTCTACCACGGATCCTTTGCCATCCCTCACAAGCAACCACCCTCCCTGCTAATCACTCTCCTGAAAAAGCTGTTTCTGTTTCTCCTTACTGCTCCAAGCTCTTGTGCCATGGCAGAGCTGTGTTTGGAGCACGTGGAGGCAGGGCCTGAGATGTTGGGGTTAAATCACAGCCCCTCTGCCCTCCTCATGAATTTGACAGTGACAAAATTCCCTCCTGAATCTTGTCTGGCCAAGAGTTACATGAATTCCAGGAGTCTCTCTGAAATCCTGTTTTAGTATTTCACAATTTGTGCACAGAGAGTATTTTGGCTTTTCTATCAATACAGTTCTGCTTGGTAACTCCCAGTTTGAATGCTGATTGTGTTTTGCATAAATTAACTAAATTGCAGCCCTTCTGTTTCATTGGTACTTTTTGTCTGCTTCCATCAGGAACAATGTCAGGGAGATTGCAAGCTGACTACAATTCCCTTTCCTAAGCAAGAGGAAAACACATAAGAGCCCAATCAGCACCAGTTTCCTGATGTCTGTTGGGCTTTATAAGCTGTATTGTGCTCTGGCATTTAATAATTTCTGTTCATTTTGTTCACTTTAAGAAGGGAATGTAACAATTGCCACAATGTTCTGAGCCTCTGGTGTCTATTGATAAATATGGAACAGGTGTAACAACAGCTTCTTTTTCTTTCTCCCAGAAAGTCCCTGAGCTAACGAGTTGTTTGTGCCATGCCAAAGCAAGGACAGGTCTCTGCTCCCAAGCTCCAACACTCAGCTGCCACAGGGAGATGTGCAGCAGCCTGGATTTCTCAGCTAAGACAAGGCCAAAGTGCTGTGAAGCTGCCACAAGCACAAAACTCTGCTCAGGTGCTGCCTGAGCCTGGAGGGAGCCATGTCCCCATAGGGAGGGGAAGTTCCAGCAATTGATGGCACATCTGAAATATTATTTTACTACACAGCATGAAGGATTCCACATTCAGCCAACAGTGTTTACACCTGGGACAGGTTTCATTAACCAAGGAATGCACTTGCATTTCACCCATGACAAAAATCAATTACCACCAGTTGGTTTATAAAACAGTCACAGGATTTATTGAGATAAATACAAATAGCAAGTCACATAGATTCCTTATTTTGACAAATGAATGACACTTCCAGAGTGTCCCCACTTGACTGGGCTCTAAACACCACCGTGCACAGACACAGCTGCTCATCCCACCAGGGACACCATGAGGCTCCAGCCTAAGCCAACATGACCAACATGCTTTGGACTCCAAGTGCTGGACCATTCCCTACAGCAACCCAGCAATATTGCACCAACCACTGCTATTGTCATGTTCCTTAGCCAGAAATGCTGAAAAGTGATATTCTTGCTGCTGTGAAAGTGGATGGACCACCAAACTTTGCTCCACCTGGCTTTTTAAATATGTATTTTTGCATAATTTAAACAACCCAGAGAACTGCACGTGAACACTCACTGCATACATTTGTCTAGGACAAGACGTAAAGTGCGGCCCTTTGTCATGCTGAAATCATTTCAGTTTAAAACAAAACCAAACAGACAAACTTGCAGAGGGTAAATCTGAGTAACAACCTGCACATTGTGTACAAAAGCCCAGCCCAGAGCTGTGCTGACCCCCTCAGGACATGCAACTGGGGATTTGGAACAGGAGGTTTTAAACACTCGACTGAAATCGCCTCGTTCAGAACCAGCCTGGATTTGGGAGCCAGAGAGGTACCAGAATATTGTTAAAAACAGAACTCTGTTCAGCCTTTCAGTGAACTTTTACAGCTGGTGGCTTACCCTTTACACACATCCTAGTTAAAAATTCCTACTGAACACTAATCAAACATGCTAAAACCTATGGATGCTTGTGTTTTCCAGTGGATTATTGCAAGTCAAGGTAAGTATTTAAGGTGATCTGACAAACAGCAACCTGGGTTGGGTTAACGTTCAAGGGATTTAATTTATATACAGTATATTTCAAACATACTTACATATACACACACTTAAAAAAATCTGTTCAGTGCTGAGAAATTTAATGAACTGATAATAAAAAACAGAAGTGAAACCTTGTCAGAAAGGCCTTAGAAAATCTGAACTGTTAGAAAATATCAGTATAATGCCAGCATTAGAAAAAGATATTAGAACTAGAAAAAATTAACTTGAGGGGTCTTTTTGTTAAGAAATTGCAATCATAAAAATCTGTAGTGAAGAAGCATTTGTTTTAAATTATAAAAAAAACTGTAAAAAATTAAACATAGAATGTTGCAGAGTTTACACTGTGTGCTGCAATAGCAGTGGTAATTTCTGCCTGCAACTTCCAAAGAGCATTTTGTGATCTTACAAGAAAACAATTTGTTACAAATACTGTACATATTATAATACATGAC
Source organism: Petroica traversi (assembly GCA_025920805.1). Taxonomy (NCBI): domain Eukaryota; kingdom Metazoa; phylum Chordata; class Aves; order Passeriformes; family Petroicidae; genus Petroica; species Petroica traversi. The sequence goes on along the minus strand of JAHLSL010000072.1, from coordinate 4,856,929 downwards.
AGGTTAACTCATACAAAAGTGAGCCCTCCCAAAACACAGAACCTACTGAGGAAGCTGCTCACTGAACTGCAGACAAGCCACGTTCCAACAAAACCAAAGCAGGTATTTCTGTGAAAACCTTCCCCCATGTGAACCCCTCACTATGGAACACGAAATAAGGGCAAGTATTTACACAGGTCTGCCCAGGAGAAAGGACTCTGGTCTCAGAGAGAAAGTAAGTGTTATCACATTAAACCATTTCTTTAGTGTTTAAGCATTTGTTTTTGAGCAGGGCAAAGTTTTAATTCACAATAAAAACAAAAAAAAGACACTTTCTTCCAGGACCCACATTATTGCAGATTTGGGATCCAAGAGAAGACAGGGTCCAGGAGAGGTATAAGCTTCATAATTTTTCTGAGGCTACTCAGTTTGACTAACACAATTATGCTCTGTGTATTTTCTCTTTCTTCCAAAGCCCAGTTCCAACAGATAGGAAATATCCCCCTTCACCTGACACCTCTCATTGGTGTTTGCCCCAGGCCTTGCTCTACAACCCACAGAGGCTGCAGAGCAAACCGTGGCACCACCTTTCCCCAGAACCTTTCTGCACTGGGGTTCTGCAGAATTTAGAGCTCTTTTGTTTCTCAGGAAAAGCTGTTTGGGGTTTAACCACTGGGCAGGTGAAAAGGTGTTTGTTAAATGAGGTGTGCATGTAAAACAAACAAAGACTTGAGCCTGTAACTCTCTGTAATAGCCTTGTAGAGCTCCTGTTGCAGGGCTGAACCTCTCAACTCAAGTGACCTTTGCTGGGGCAGAAAGGGGAATTTTCCTTCAGGAAATCTCCAGTCTACCTGCACCTGGGAGAGGCAGCAGCAACAAAAACTGACCTGTGAACACCTGAAAGAGCACTCAGAAATGTTATTCTCACCTGGTAACACTGTAAGCTCAGAAGGAACAAATGAATAGAAACCTCACAATATACAAAGAATCTTGAGCTCTCTGTGCTTTGAAAAATATCACACATAAAAATGACTCATGCTTAATTCTAGTAGTGTAACTACTTAAAAATGAAATTATTTTTGAGCTTTTCCCACTGATACAGAATTAAGTACATAATTTTTTTGTTACAATTCAAAACTATTCACATATATACACACTTTTTTTCAGTTAAATGCAATGGGTGGAACAGTACAAAGATTATAATAAAAGTGAGGAAAGAACAGCTTCAGGGAAGTTGGCTATAATCGAGTTTTAAGATTTAACCAACCTTTTTAAGCTTATAGCAGACTTGTAATAACGGAAATGTCTTGTTAAAAAAATGAAATGTAAATTCCAATTATGCTGCAACACTGAGTGTAGTGTAAGACTTTACAGACAGTACTGAGGTGCAGGTGAGGTCAGAGTTATCACCTCCATTTACAAAGGGAGAACCAAAAGGAAGGAATTACTCACAGGAATCAAACACCTGCAGATGAAACAAGGTCATGAAATGAAGACTAACATTTTTCAACACCCTCTTTCCTGCTCAAACAGGTAACAAAACCCACCTTGTCTGTCCTCATTAGTCACACTAACAGAAACACAAGGTGAAACATCATCCTGCTGTTCAGCCTTTGCTGCAGAACAACCTCTCAGTTCTGCTTTTCAATGGTGATATTGTCCATGTTACCCTGTTTCAGTTTTATGGTGGCAAAGAAAGACACATCTTGATCTCTGTCAGATTGCAGGGCTAGAATGGTCTCTTCAGCAGCTTCTAGATGAGGATTGCCAACACTTTTAAAATAAGCTGGAATAAGGGGGGGAAAAAAGACAATTTGAATCAAATCCGAAAGTATAAACCCTAGGGCATAAGAAGTGCAGAAATACAGAGAATGCCAAAACCACCTGGGGCAGCTTATCCAGCTTATAGACTCCTTACAAAAACTACAGGAAACTAAGGAAGCTGACAGAGGAAAAGAAATATTCTGCTTCTGATTCATCTTATTAGGTGCTTAAATACTTCTAAGATAAACCCTTTGCTGAGCCCTAAACAGAAATGTATCAATGAGCAACAGGAAGCTCAGGAAGCTGCCACCATACACAATGCATTCCAAAATCTTTTTTCATACTTTAGTCTGAAAAAAAAAAAAAAAGATAGATTTCGGTGCTTGTTCCTGTGAATAATCAGAGAGCAGCACACAAATTAAATTTGAGATGCAGCAGAATGAACCAGGGGATCCAAAGGCGGGGCCGCACTGCCCCCGTGTGGGGCCGCTCGGCACTGCAGGACGGGCCGAGCTGCTCCAGCCCTTGCAGGATCAGCTGAGCCTTCAAACTTTAGTTTTTCTGTTTTTCAATTCCTGTACTGCATTAGAGCATAGTTCTAAATTCCATATAAATTCCAGCTACTGGCTACACGTCTTGGTCAGACAAAACAATTCTTCTAGGCCTGAAAAATCAAGGACAGCCTACAGTCTCAGGCCCTGAAAGGTATAACAAAAGTGAATTGGGGAGGAGCAAACTGGGGGAATGTGACTTCATTACCTGAGGCTGTAAATTGGAAAATTAACTCCTGATATGCAAATAGACCAAACTTACATCTGTCTGAAATACTCATGACCATTGTCCATTTTGGGTGTAGCCCCTTGGGGAGGCTTTGTCTTCCCTTAATGTGCCTGAAGGCCCTTCATGAAATGTGTCTGCTTTTATCATTTTAACTTTGTCTGGCCTCTGTTCCTAGGCAAGCCCAAGAGAGGCATCAAGCATCCCACGTTCCAAGGCTGCAAAGCCACTCAAGCACTCTCAAATGTGAATTTAAATCCTAGATTCCAGTGCATGGCTCTGTTTCCCAGCCTTGCACTGACTGGGCTACAGGAGCTGTGCTGGCAGAGGAGAGCCAGTGTTCCCAAGGTGTTGGATCTTCCCAAGGGAATGAAGGATCTCACCTTTCTCCAGCAAGGTCTGCCTGAGAGCCTTGGCCAGCAGGACCCTGACATTTGGCACAGGATCTGATGCAAGGCTTAGGAGGCTGGGGAGTAAGTGTTCAACAAACTGGTCCACAGGCATGCACTCCTCTTCTACTACAGCCTATGAGACAAACACAACAGGAGAAAGCAAGATTTATGTTAAAATACACTCCTTGCCATTTCTTTCATTTCTTCCCACCTTGTCCTTAATTTGGTCTGTTAAAAAAGCTCTGAACAAGAACACCCCACCCTGTGTCTCACCACTCTGAAGTCCAGCCAAAGGTGGGCCAGGAAGAGCAGATGAATTTTTTTCAAGAATGTTTGAGGAAATGCTGCTCTCCTGTCTGTCATCATCACCCTTTCCCCGTTTAATGTCCAACCCTTCCTCCCAAGTAACAACTTTGGTTTGGAGGGGGTGAGTGGTGGCCAAATAGGGAAACAGTTCCTGGCATCCAGCACCCACTGGTGGTGTGAAGAGCTCTTGTGATCCTTTCTCCTAGCATGGCCAGGGATCAAAGAAATGCATCTGCATATGGGACTTAACTCTTGGCTTTGCCACTGGGATAGCAGCCAGTCCAAGGATCAGCTGTGGCAGGGACACAGCCTGGAGTGGGACAGCCAGATGCCAGCACTGAGACCACACTGGCTCTGACCAAACCAAAAATGACCCAAAAATTACAAGTCCAAATTTCAGTGTTGCCCACATTGCTGCAAAGCCCCAAATTTAGTGTACACACAGAAACAGAGGCAGAAGATTCCAACCTGACAAATGAAGGCAAAGGCCTGTCTCCCAACCCACTTGGAGCAGTGGCGAAACCTCACAACGAGCTCATTGATGAAATTCAATCCCAGGGCACTGGCACTGTTTGCATAGAACTTCTGGAGTATGGCTACAACCTGGGAGCCAAAGGAATGGGAAAGGAGGGGAACAAAAAGAAAAAACAAAACTTCAGCTGCAGCCCTTGGGCTTAGAAAGACATCATTTAATTTGAATTCTACAAGGGACATTGTATTCAGTGTAGTCAGCTGTGCTTGTAGGCTTCATAACAAATTAAATCAACTTTGAGGAAAGATCAGTAGTTGTTCTGTTTTGTTGTGGGATTTTCCCCCCCAGAAGTGGGGGAAGGTCTTCCAAATGACATACACTGGCTTTCATTCACTTCAAAAGATTTCTCATTCACATACAACCACAGAGAAAGATTTCAGCATCTGTGGCAGTCTGACAGCTCAAAGTATTTTATAAACTTTCCATTTCACTTTATTCCATATTGACTGCTGTGTTTATCAAACATCCCTATTCAGCCTACTTGTCTGAAAAGCAGTGATTTCAGGTGCCCTCTCCAGGAGCATTTTCCTGCTCTCCTGCCAGGAAGTGAACTGAATCCCCTACCAGTTTGAAGGAGATCCACCGAACTTCTGACACTTTATCGGAGCACAGAGTCAGTGCAATGTGCCTTAGGTAGTCATAGACATCATTGGCATTGTAGAGCTCCAGGATCAGGATCAGCTGCCTGGAACACAAAGGAAACCATTAACTGTACCAAGCCTGCTGCCATTCTCATGTGGGGAAGGAGCACCAAAGCACCAGGGTTACTACAGAGCCCTTGAGCAGTTTGTTCTTCTCTTCGCTTGTTAGAGGCACAGGCTTTAATCCTTCAGGGAGGCCAGGAGAAACTCTGATTCAAACTACACTTACCAGTGTGTCAACATTATCAAAAAAATAACCAAAAGCTACAAACAGAAGCATGAGAAGCTTTTTTTCAGCTTCAAAGCAATACCCTGTACATTCTTGCAAAGCAAAAACTGAATATTTACCTCAGTGTAGAAATCTACATTTCAGAAAATATTTCCTATCCCAGAATCACACAGAACAAGCACAGAACCAGCAGCCACACAGAGCCCAGGCAGTGGCAGCTCCCCAGGCTCAGGGAGCTGCTGAGTAACATCTGTACCACTGAGAGTTTGTTGTGCCAAAATACAGAGAGACAGCGAGTCCTCAACAGCTCAAACACAGCAGCACAAGGAACACAAAGGTCAGACTTCAGCTGCAAGCTATGCCTACAAAGGTGCTTCAGGTGTCAGGGTTTGGAGAAAAAGAACTGTGGGATGTTAATCTACCTTTGTTATATACCCAGTCTTATAGAAGTTTCAAAAGAATAAATCAAATTTTAAGAATTGGTTTTTCTTTCCTATACATTACTTTTTACATGCATTTCACTGATTTTTTTTCAAGGGAGTCTTGAAAATAATTTTTCACTGAATAGTACCTATTAGACTGTCATGTTTCATCAGCTGCAAGTGAACCAGATCTCCATTTTACACATTTCAGTTTTAGTCACACGTTACAACACAACTTGTGAAAAATAAAAAACTCAAAAATCCCAAAACCCCTCAACTCCCCCCAAACAACCCTAACAGCCAGGGGGGCTTTTCCCTTCCTAAAGAAGGGCTGTAAACTTTCAGCTCCTGATCAAGAGGTGCTAACTTCTGAATGCAATTACTTATTTCAAGTTAGTAATACAGGTTAAAAATCAGAAGTTCACAAAGTTACATACTCTGCCAGCTCGTAACGAAACCTCCAGTTCCTGCTGTTATCAGTCACCACAAATTCTTGCAGCTGGTAAAGATACTCTCTCCTTTTGTCTGCATGAAGTAGCTAAAGGAAAAAACATTACTGGTACAAAACTGATCAGACTTCAAACTTGCAGTTCTCTGGTGTGTCAGTATTCACACTCATGTGTGTTTCCCTAGTGATCATTGATTGACAAGGTGCTTCCTAAAATCTGTGCACAATCAGCTGAGTGCCTGGACACGCACAAGTGACATCCAAAGTACAAAAATTCACCCCTTTAGCAACACCCAAAGAGTGTGAGTGTGGACATGTGAGTGAATAACCAAAAGCTGAGGATCTGTGTGTATTCCACAGCAGCCCACCAGGATCTGCTCTCTTCTCTCCCAGCCCCAAACACAAATTGCTACTGGGCCAACTTTACCAGTTCAAACAGCCAGCAGCATCTGCAACTATATTTACACAGGGATTTTAGCTTTGATATTTTGTGAGAGGAAAGAGAAGTGAAGCACATTAAAAGAAGGAATAGAGGCACACACACAAAACAGCAGCATTGCAGAGACACATGCAGCAGCTCATTTAAACACTCTTCGTGTAACGGAGTCAGAAAAAAATTTATGTTGAGAAATTTATTACACTTTCCTACCTTCAGAAAGTCATAGAGATGTTTGAGGACACCAATACGCACTTCATCCAGGTCTTTCAGGAACCCATTGAAGATTGGCACCAGGTCAGCAGCTGTTAACTGATCCCCCAGGATCACAGCCAGCTCGTGGATGGAGAAGGCCAGAGTGCGCCGCACCTTCCACTGCAAACAGGCCCACAGGGAACTACATGAGGCACCACATTTAAATAAACAAGCTTTGGAACTACCCCTGTGTGAGGGCTGAGACAGCAGGACAAACAGGGCTAGTAGAAAGTGTTAATCATGTTTATATAGTTTGATTTAAATCTGCAATTTTATATTTTTAGTGCATGTTTATTCCTTTATACAGAATTATGTGATCTTATAACTTCAGTGCAAAGTGAAGAAAAAAAACCTCCTCAAAATTCTGGTTTTTATTACAAAACATTCTTTTGTTACCTGTACATCTGAAGCCAGTGTCTCATAGGTGTCTTTGAGGCAGTGCCAGTTCTGCCTGCCCAGAGTCAGGGCCACCCCAGGCAGGCTGTAGGCGCAGTGCTTGGCAATCTCAGTGTCAACAGTCTGGGCCCGAGCAGGGTCAGTCATGGACAGGTACTGGTCCAGCAAAGGCTGAGGGATGATGTCCTACAGACACACAAACACTTCCATTTCAAATCAGACAGAAAATTCAGCTGCTGTGCTGCAATTCAACCAAGCAGCATCAAAACACAAGAGAGAAGACAGGACACCCCTCGTGTGTGTTACCCTCACCAAGGGTACCTGACCCCAGTGGTTGTTTGTCCTCTCACTAGGACAGAGCTGTCAGCAGTGAACAATCATTATGACTTTATCAACACCTTGCAGCAACCAAGCTGAAAACCTCTTTGCTGATGCCAAACAGTAAATCAGTGACAGAACAGGACAGCCAGTGCCTTGGTTGCACAGGTTGCCTCTAAGGCACCAAAAAGGCAACAGAATGTTTCTAATTTTCTCATTTAAAACAGGGTTCTCCTCGAATTCTGAAGCATTGCTTCACATTCCCCAACTGAGCCATTGCAGAAGGTATCACTGCACTAAGGGTAAGATGAACTGTATCCAGTACTCCACTAAATCCAATACGTGCCATTTTAATCACCTGTAATTTTGACTTATCATCTTCAAATGGTGGATTATTTTCTTGCTCTTTCCTCAAAAATACACTGGTTCCTCTGTGTTGTTCCTCTGAGTCCTGTAAAAGGAAGTACCAGGTAGTGAAATGAATGAGACTTGGTGCTGTTTGGGATATTTCAAGGCATCACAATGGAACTCAGATTCAGAACAGCTCTGCACAGGCAGAGCCTTGTTCAGTCTTTATGCAAGTACAAAAAGACAACAGTTGCACACTGAGGCAAACAGTAGAGACTGCAGCAGCTACAAGGGCAGCAGGAGTTAATATTTTACTTCTAAGGAAAGCAACCTAACACCACAAACCCAACATTCATACACATTTTGGATGGTTACTTTTAAATAGCTTTTATTCTTGAAATCAACTTAAATGATATTCAACAGAATTTCATCAGAAAAAAAAACCCTACAAGACTACTGCAAAACTGAAACTCTTGGGCCCCTTGGGTGCAAACAGAAATGATAACCATTAATGGATTTTCTTTCTTTGATTAGAGTAAGTAGAAGTAATGTTCAAAGGCTTTGGATCAAAAGTGGGTCAGTTATGCCAGGGACTACACAACCCCACACAGGTCAGACATGGAGCACAATGTGCACTTACTGAGCTTTTCAGCACACTGGTCCTTGACTGGTCACTGATGTCACCCTGGGAGGCAGGGGATGAAAGAGTGTCCCCCTGCACCTGGTTGCAGGCAGCCTCTGAAACTGCAGTTTCATCCAAAATCATTTTGTTCTGAAGATTGTCACCACTTTCTTCCATTTTTTTGGTCTCACAGTCACCAACAGAATCAAACTGAGCAGCTCTGAGAGCAGCAGACAACACTTGGACCTGAGCTGTAAAAGCAAAATATGGTTATTTAGTCTCCCTTCTGCATTTAAAGGCATTAAACTTGTAATTAACTCATCTAAAAAGGTAAAAAGTAGCCCGGTATGAGCTGCACAGAAATGTTGTATTAGCAAGCATTTGCTCTTGGGAAGAAAAGGCATTTTACTCCAGAGCACTCAGCAGACTTGGTGAAACAAACTGAGCCTGACTATGGATGACACAGATCCCACTATCAGGCCAATATCCTTCCAGTGCTTTCAACAAAGGGCCTGTTTCAGGTGCTTAAGGAGAAAAACTTGAAATTAGGGCCATTCTCACTCAGCCAATATTAGATTAAATCAGCTGGTAACAGGTAGCACTGTCACTAAACCCACAGTACCTACAATACTCAAAACCTGTTAAAACTGTCTTTAACAAGCTGTTTTCCCTTTTGCAGTTAGATCAATTTATTTTTCATGCATACAGAAGCCAGGAACATTTCCCCAGCTGCTCTAGAAATAACTCAGGTCTTATGAAAAAAGCTGTTGCATAACCTTCTACTATAATTTACTGCTCAAGGTGAGTTCATCACCCTATGAATACCAAGCCAATTAAAATGCAGTCAAGTGTTTTGTAAAGGCCAGAAAACTTGCTCAGAGAAAATACAATTTACTGTCACAGAGTCTCACCTTGAACATCTGGATCATCCATGTGCTCCTGTAGGCTTTCCAGAACCTTTTTTATTTCACTGCTAGCAACACAGTTGTTACAGGGCACAGAGCAGGCGTCGTTGTGCTTCTCAGCCTTGAACTGCAGCAGCTCCAGGTCCTGGCTGATGTCGGGCAGAGGAGGGCGCCAGTACAGGAATGTGTTGAACACGTCCTCGGCCGACGGCAGCCGGGAGCCCAGCCCCGAAAAACTGCTCTCCTTCGAGGCTCCAGCAGTGGCTTTGTCACCCTGACACAAGTGAGACACTTCTCCAGGGCTGGCACAACAGTCTGAACTTCCTTCCTGTAGATTTTTATTTAGGTCCTCAGAGAGCTTTGTATGAGCTTCTGCTGAAGTTTCCTCAGTCGGTGATTCTGGTTTGATTTCCATTGGTTGTTCCGAGCTGGAACCAGACAAAGTAAACTTGAAGTACTCTGTAACAACGTTTTCTGTGAAATACTTCATTAAAAACAGCAGCAGCAAGAGAAGCTCTTTGCTCCAGTAAAACAGAATTTGTGTTACTATAATGCTTTATTTCACTAGTTTTTCCTTTGCCCTCCTGTGAAGCCAAAGTGAATTTTTTAATAATATGGTTACACTCAAATATGCAATCTCACTCTTCAGGTCTTCTGGAACTGTATTCTCAAATTGAGATTTTTAGCTGTGATGAGCAACAAAAACCATTACCACCTTTTTTTAACCCCCTTCCACTACCCCACACCTTTGCCAGGATTTACCTGGACAATGCAGCATTTGCACTGGAAGACAAAGGGATATTGTTGCTTGGCTGACAGGAATTGGCATTCACATCTTGTGCTGATGGTCGGATACTCAGTGTCCCATCTTCTCGAATGTAGAGACCAGCACTTGAAGGGTTTGCAAAGGTAGAAATAAATGGGCCAAGAGACTGAAAGGCAGCCTGACGAACCTGTGGTGGTGTAAGAGCAACAGTCAGGCTTCATGGAGCTCTCAGAGTGGAAAAATAAAAACTTGGTGCCATTTTTTAGTAAGAACCAATCAGTCCTTACTATGCTAAATATAACCAATTATCAAATAAGTGCCATTTAAACAGAGGGTGATACACTAAGCCTGTATCTAAAATCATTGTACAGCAATCTTTTGGAAGTTATAAATTTGAAGGACATCTGTTTGCTTCAACTCATCTATTTAACACAAGCAACCTCTTCTCAGAAGAGTATTTACACTTACAAACTGTTGAGAGAGAGGGAAAATAAGACACTATCTCATTAGAGGAGATTAGTTTGTAGCACACTGGGCTCTGATCTCAGCAAATCTCTTTCAAAGCACTACTAAACTCACCCATTATTCATCAAGGATGTGCCTGGGAGATGCATCAATCCCAGGGTGAGTTACTCACCCATCTGCACGTGTCACTGATCAGGCTGATGAACAGAGGGGACAGTTTGCTCCTGCGAACTTCAGGGGATGTGGTGTAAGACACTGCCATAAAGCACTCAGCACAAGCCTTCCTCATGCCCCACACACTGTCAGAGCACAGCTCAAAGAACTTGGGAATCTGCCAAAAAAAGCCAATCCCAAACTAATTAAAGACTAAACAAAGACTGCAGCAATAGTAAAGTATTTGTTTGAAAACTAGAGGCAATAACAACTCAATGGGGAATAAAATAAGTGAAGAACAGAAGAAACAGGGACAGGTTAAATGCATACGCTAATTAAAGGAATTGAAAAAACCCATCTGTCTCTCACTTACTCCATTGGGAATGTGTGTACAACTATGTGCAATAAGAAAGAATAGAATTATTAATGGTCTATTTTCCCTGAAACCATAACTGAATTGATGATATTGAATGACCATCTAGTTCAGGGAAAAAATAAAAGTGGTAATTCTAAAGTGTGTGTGTATATATATATATATATGTAAGTATCTCTGTATATATATATCTGCTATCAATTACATTTTCAAACACATTTTGCAAAACAAGATCTTTGCATTTCTCTTAATTCCCAATTTTGCTGTGTAATTGGAACCAAGGCCTTAGCCAAGTCAATTAAAAAATGCATGCACACTGATTAATTTATAGAGAAGACAATAAAGGAACTCATTATTAAGTTTTCTGAACTGAGAAATACAGGTCTTGCAAATTGATTTGGTTTTTACATACCAGCAGTCTTTCTGTGGTTTCTTGCCCAACTGCATTACAAATGTCACCAAAATTAGCAGCACAAATCTAAGAAATAAAAAGTAATTAATAACACAGTGTCTCTTTCAAGGACATTAGTTTGATTATCAACTCCACCATGCATTATTTATCCCATCAAACAACTGCACATGTTTTGACTCTTCCAATTTCAGCCCTGTAACTGCATCATGTAACATTAACTCATCCAAACAAAGACTCAGTGGAGCAAATGTCCATACACCACATGCCTCTGGAATCAATAGCAATAAAGGTTTCTGCATGAGGAGCATCATCTGCTCCAGTAACCACCAGAAGGGACAATAAACCCACATGAAAGTTTAAATCACCCTGAGCAGCAGCTGTCAAACCCAAAGCAGGCCAGAACATGATACCAGGGTCAGGACTTAGGTGTTCTGACAGCCCTACCCTGGCTCAAGGTGGCTTAAGTGCTTTGCTGAAGCAAAGTTTAATCAAGGTCTCAAGTTCGTGCCATTTACAGGCCACCACAGAAGCTCTAATTAAGGCAAAAGGGACAACCCCTCATGCTGGAAAAACATGTTGGCAAAACTCTGAAATCATTTAAGATAGAACTGTGTTAATACACATTTTCTCTGTGCTTATTTACAAGGCAATAAAGCAGGTCAAATTCCAGCAAGTGCAGCTTATGCTGCAGACCAAGCTGAAACTCAGCGTGACCCTTAAGGCTACTTAAATATTTTAATTCTTCTTTTTCCACAAGTTTCCTTTTGTACTCAAACATGAATTAAAGTAAGTCTTACACTTAGGGGATTTCTCCTTTCAATAAAAACAGGTTTTCTGGTTTTTTTTTTAAAGAAAGGATGTCTCAAATGTCTGTTACTTTTGAATTTTGAAATAAGATGCTAGAAATTATGTAAGTTCCTTCCATCCTATAACCAAGCACAGCAGCTTAAAAAAAAGGTTGTACAAAACTATTAAATGTGCAAGACCAGTTTAACTACTGGGCCCAACCTACTGGCCAAAGTCTATGATTTGTTTCTAGAAACATGAACCATGAACTAGAACCATGTCAATAAATCAAAACTTTTCTTCCAGATCCTTTCAAAGTTCATCAGTCAAAGTTAAGACTAAATCATGCAGGAAGGCATTTGAACAGCCACGTACAAAGTCATTTTTAGGTGAGTTAGGGTTGGACACACACCAACCTTTCTGACTTGAAACAACTTCCCATCACTGCAGAGTTCACAGAATCGAGGCAGCAGCATGTGCTCAACTGTTGTTCTGCTCAACATAGAGGCCATTTTACAGATTATCTGAAAACCAGGAAAGGAATATGGGTAGGAGAAGGAAATTATAAAGCTTGTGAGCACAGCCAAATATTCCTCCTAAAAATTACAATTTTGGTGATTACAATCAAATAGATTTAATTGCTACAAATTATTGTATTTCCATACACCTGTTTTAAGTGGAGCACAAATAGAGCTTTACTATAAATCATTCTATGCCAGAACATAACATTTCTGCACTTAATTCCTTGTCTTTATTTGGTTAAATAGACTTTTACTGATAGATTTGTTTTCAAGGTGTTTGCAATGTGGCAAACACTGGGATTTTGTATGAAGAAGACAAAAGTTCCATTGCACTAAGCACCTTATAAAAATCACACTCTTTAAGCACATTAGAAATACCCCAAGCTTCAGCATGCAAGTAAAACTTTGGGCTTTAACAGTTCAAATACTTGAAAACATGCACAGTCCCAGCTCTGTAGGCTCAGATAGCACAATAAAATACAGGAGACAAAAAAAGGGAGTGCCAGAAAAACTAGTTATTTATGTGAGCCAATGCACACTTTACAGGAATGATGGCCAGGAATTTTAGGAGTTAACAGTGTATAATTAAAGGAAGTTAGTAACAGGCTCATTAATTCAGCTTTCTCTGAGGAACCATCAGTTTCCACTACCAACACAAACCATGTTTCTGCTGTGAAAATCATGTGCTTTGGGTTGTGTGGTTCCTTTCAGCTCCCACTTTCTGGGAGAAGTAGCTGTAATTCTTGTATTTGTAAGAGGAGAAAGCAAGGGGCTCTCATGCACCAGGGGTTTAACACTTACACAAACATCATCAGATTAACAGTACTCACTGTTCTGATTTTATTTTTCCAAAAATATTAGAACTTTCTACCTTCACAGAAAACAAGCTTTATTCCTTTCTAGGAATAAATGCTTGTCTTTGTAATGGAATACTAAATAAGAACTAAGGAAGACACCATTCAAGGACTTTCCTACAAATTTTCAACCTCCTAGAAGGCATCTGGTACTCAGATGTCATCCTGGAAAATTGCCTAAGCAATTCCCAACTCCCAAACAAGGAAGAGGAAAATCTAGCTGGTAAAATATTTTACAGGTCAAGTGTCAGATATCCATGCTGAAATGTAATTACACACCAGCACTTTTCTGTGGAGTCAACTGATTTCTTGAAAGTCACCAGGCAATGTTTTTTTCCAGACACTTCAGAACTGAGATCAGGTCATATTTCTACAACATTACTGTGAAACCTGGTAAAGCAAATGTAAAGAACACTCTGGGGAATGAAACAATCCTAAGAAGAATTTTTAAAAAGGCTGCCAAGGACCAATTGTATTTTAAAGCTATTCAGCTACTATTTTGACATCATTTAGCATCCTGAAGTATAAAGATGGACTCTTTTTAAATCTGATATTTTCAAAAATTCAGAGAAAAATTAAAGACTTGCTTTGTTAAAGTAAAAATCCAAATACCTTAATGAATAAACATGAAAAGTTTGATTGCTTATTTTATTTCACGCCAGCACTATTCCTGAACCTCATCTTAATCACATTATAAATTAATGTTATCAACTTACATTGACAGCTTCCACCTTGTACTCATCATCACTGTCAGGAGCAGAGAGGTCCAGCAGAATTGGACACACCTTATTTTCAATGTCACTCTGAGCCACAAGGTCTTGTTCCAGCAGTATCAGCAGTGCTTCCTGACCTGCCTTTCTGACCTATAAACAAACACACAAAACCAGTTTGGCACCATAGAAACAACATTTACAAATACAACAACCACAAACCCCCCTATCCTTTGAATGGACACACAGGTACAAGCTAAAATAACAAACCTAGAAAAAAACTTTTAGTTTTATTATCATAAGGAATTAGCAATAAATACTAAAGTTCAATAATCATTAGATGACACTTTGTCACATTCTGAAAATAGGGCAAAAATGAAGACAGGATTTGCAAGTAATGACTAATGTGCTGTCCATGTGCTGTCAGGCGAATCCTGAAGTTTCCCATTATCTGCTAAGAGAAGTATTAAAAACAAAAACACCAAAAAAACCCCATCAGACCACTCTAGAGCAGTGTGCTGAAATCAATTAACAGGGTACTACATAAAAGCCAGGTATCAACCAACATGGAATTTCATCTTATCTCTTCCTCATGCCTTAAATTCACTACACCACACAGAATTTTCCAAGGATTCAACTCCTGTTGTCTGTTTTTCCTACCTGATTGTTAACATCTGTGAGGTACCTCACTACTATGGGCATAAGGTATTCAAAAAATGCTGTTGGGAATTTTGGTCGACTTTCTTGTAGAAAAATGGCAATGGGAGGTATCTGTTCCATCAGCTCTGTACGAACAGTTGGCTCTGGAAATAAAAGTCAAAACTACATTAGTAAACATGAAACAAAGATCAGGTACTTGAAAAAAAAAGTGGCATTTTTCTTTAATATTTTCACAAGAGAAGAAAATTAAAATAGCCAAAATAAAGAAACAGCATCATTGAGATTGCCTGTTCTTAAAGCAAAGCTGAATAAAACAGAATAGCCTGACATGCACCATCACAGTTCAGAGACTTGGGATCAGTTCCCAAATCAATCCTATAAAATGAGATCACAAGCTGGAACATCCAGTCACCATGAATGTCTGCACAAGAACTTTTAAAACACAACTGCTCTGTGCCACTTACTCCAGATATAACAAATCAAATTTTAAAAAAATTCTTGAAAAATGTTGCTTCAGGCCCTATAGTAAGAAAGACCTTTTCATTTAACATTTAGCAGACAAAGTATTTCAAAAATAGAGAGGAAAATGCATCTATTCTCATTGACAGATCTTCCTGCTAGATGATTCAGTTTCCTTAGTTCACTCACTGCCTTTCCAAACTCGGAAGTCAGTACTTCCTATGCTGCAATTTACATAGAACAACTTACACAAACTAAAAACAAACAACAGCAAACATTCAAACCTGCATCTTCAGAGAGCCTGACCACTATTTCCATTACAGTCAGAAAGTCTTCTTCATTGTTGCTGAAATCTCGAAAGACGTCCAGAAGACCCCTGGCAATAATTTGCCTGTGGAGTGAACAGATTAATTGCCTTAACATCCAGCCAATAACACTTAGAGGGGTGCTAAGGGAATTTATCAAATGTAAATGGCACCATGAAAAAGATCAAGCTCCTCTCTGACCATTCTACAGAACAACAAAACAAAGATAGAATCGGGAGACCTTATTTAAATAACCAAGATTGAAAATCTCTTTTCATTGAAGTATTTCACAAGTTATTCAAATAAAAATAACATCAGGTTTTTGTTTGGGAGGATAATGAAAGACACAGTGATATCTTAACATGCACAGTGCACTCAGGTACCACCAAGTGTGCCTGTTGTGCCTTACCTGTTAAATACATTATCACTGAAGGCATATTTCTCTAGACGAGCCAGTGGAGTTAAGTTATCCTGGCCAGGAATATCCAAGAATGCTGTAATCCTCATGCTATCACAGTCTGGTCCATAATCTTCAAAGCCAACTTGAAAGACATGAAAAGTAACCAGAAAAAAAACCAAAACCAAGAGTCAGCAAGAGATGCTACAATGTAAAATACAAGAAACCAGTAACTATTTCTTTAAAAGAAAAGTAATTGCACATCATTGGAAACAGCTTGAAAATCATCATATATTGTATCTAATGAATTTGAGTAAAACACTTGCACAAAGACTCCTAAATTCAAGCTTTAGAATTTAACTCCACTGTCAAAATCGTCAGCTTTAAACACTTTGCCCTTTCAGTGGAGGACCCACATGCACTAAGAGAGCTCAGCTGACAGAATTGCACATCACAAACCAACTCACACACTCAAAAGGAAAATAAGTCCCATTAGAATGTTAACAATCATAGCAAATTTCAAAGAGTATTGCTTTAAACCAGCAAATTCTTATGTCTGATTCAGAGTTCCAGGCACATTCTTCTCTCTGTAGTAACTGGGTCCCACATGCTTAAATCAAACATGAAACTTTGGAAAAAATTCACCACACTCGTGAACACGCTGGGAGCTCCCTCCTGCACCTATCAACTATAGACTTTTCTGTGTGAACCCACTCTTCTCTGAATCTTTTTTGTATTTGCAGAATATTTACCCAAATATTACCACCAATTGTTACAGTTTGCCTCTCCAAGTCTAACAGTCACCTTTACAGACCACAGGCAGGAGGAAGGACTGTGAAAGGTAAAGGGATTGGGAGAACTTTGTTGCCAAACTTATTTTAATCCTTCATCCTTACAAGCAAGTGAAATAATGTGCCTGCAACACATAAATCTTTCACATAAACACTCTTGTTTAAGCACTGGATGTAGGAACTCCACAGAAAGTGTTGCACTGGAGTAGTTAATATTACTGCTCTGGGTTTCCAAGTGTCCCAAGCATTCCTAGAGCCAGGCTTCTTTCACAAAGAGAGCAACTGGGATCATAGTTAAATAAAGGCAAATTCTGCCAAAACAGCTTCTCACAGGCATGATGATTCTCACAACCCAGCACGTGTGCTGACAGTGACAACCACTGAAGACAACAAGCCACTTCTTTGGTCTAAATGTCATTAATACCCATTATAAATCACTTTGCATGTTAAAAAACCCCTCTCTTCCAAGTCTCATTTCCTATGTAAAATTCTGCTTTCCAATTGTTCAGCACAAGTCAAAACACTCTCAGAAATCCAGCTCAGTAAAAGAGGAAATCCTCTGAACATACTCCGAGAAAAATCCTATACATGTGTCTTCAGGGAAAAAAAAAGCAAATTGGTTTAAGGTCCCCAAGGTACCCAGGTGAGTTAAAACTCTACAGTAATTCCAAATTCTGCTGTTTCTGCAGACAATGTGCTGAAGAAGTTCAATAGAATTCAAGGAGAAGAAAATTGAGGGATTAAATTAAATGTTGACATTTCAAATGTGCACACAGATCCGACAAATGAACCCACAGCTACAAAATAGAAAACAGATGCTAATTATTCCTGGCTTTTTAGAATGATGACATACTGCACTGACACCCTTATTTCCACTCCTCTGGTCATTATTATTTCTCATTGCTGCTCCTTACAGAAGGTCTGTTGGGTTCAAAACATTTATCTGCACAAATGTAAACAATTTACAGTGCCCAGTTCTGCCTGGGATCAATCTGCCCCAGGAATTTCCCCCAGTCAAAGCATCTAAGGAGGAACATCCAGATTTGCATCATCCCTGACAGCTCAGGGGAAGTTACACAGTGTCCGTAGGATTGCAGATTTCCCTTCTGAGGTTCCAACAAACTCTCCATACCCAAACTCTGACCATCCTTATATCTATGCAATTATAGCATGTGTATTTGAAATTCCACACAGACCAGACACTCATTGGCTGAGTTTTGAGGTTAGTCACCTGCTACACAAAGAAAGACTGATTAGAATCAATATACTTGTCATTAGCTTTCCTAGTTTCCACCTGTCTCCAATTAGAAACACTTGAACAATTAAAGCTATTAGTTCACTTCAGATATTTCAGAATTCTTACCAATTCAAATGACAACAAAATAAATCCCAGTTCTAACTTTGACTACAATACCACACCTGGGACTAATTTTGTAAACATGATGTACATGTTTAATTTTCCTACATGGAGTAGCTCCGTTATTCATTTAAAGTACTTAAGCACACAGCAGTGTTTCCAAGAGCAGAGAGAAAACAGAGCACCACTACTTATGCTCAGGATTGAGAGTTAAATACCTGAAATTTTTTCCACACGCTCTCACTAAACATAAGTAAGGAATAATCATGGCAGAATCCATTTTATCTTCTCTCAAGAATTTTACTTTTCTTTTTCCATAATATAAGACACTATAAGTCTCTTTGGTGTTTCAGAATATACCAAGTTCAACAAATCCCAAATACTAAGCTAGTACTTCTTCTCTAATGTTCTTTCACAGGTACATCTAATATTCAGTATTTTCCCCTCTAACTAGGTCAAACAAGCAAGCTTGAAATCTGTTCACCCATAAACATAAATAAATGTGACAGTATTCACAGCTGAACTCGAGTTCACTGTGCTCAGAAGCTGCTCAGAGGTGTGAGAAACTCAGGGTCACAGGACCTAAGGGAGCAATTCAATGTCATCACCTAGTGTCACCATTCACATGTCCCAGCATAAACCAGTAAATACCAGCACTGAACACAACAGTTTAATGAGCTCAAGGACATTCTTTTCCCTCCTGGTGTTTGTACAAGGAAAAACAAGTGTTTTAAATACTTTCCTATTAATTGCACGAAGGACATAAATAAGCTAATTATTTCTTGCAGATGACCCATTATCTTATAAAAAACAAAATGTAAGTTATACTTGAATTTAGTTAGATTTTACAACAGCTCTTTCCCACATTCAGAATAAGCCCCTAGACTCCCTGTTTCAACACAATCTTCACTGTGCTCAGCACTATTTCACCAATTTAGTTAAGCAAGTAAGAATCCAGTTCCAGTGATTTATTTCACTAAAACACATCCTGAACTCTTTGCTAGCCCAGCCACTAAATTAGCACAACAGTATCTCAGTCATGGGACACCTGGCTACAACACTGAGTTTTTGATTCTATAATTCTAAAGGTATTGTCAAATTAATGAACATAAGCAAAGTATATTTTTAAATCACAATTAGGTTTTAATAAAGCCCTAAAAGATACATTTATTTACATGTTCATCCTGAAACTCAAAATTTATTCTATGAATTACTACTTA
>JAHLSL010000072.1:4811413-4832930 GCA_025920805.1 Petroica traversi | reverse complement strand
GAGGGGCCTGAACTTGTATTATAAGGACATTATATAGGAAAGCTTTGCAGGTGGTGAAAGGAGGAGACAGGGTTAAAGTGAAGCAGAAGTTTAAGAATGGAAGGGTTTGAAGGTGTGTGTTGGCTTGGTCTGAGAACCCCACGTTGAACAGGTGGAGGTGTCACCACCTTCATCGAAACCCTCTGTTGTTCAGAGTTGTTTTCTGCTTCTAAATGGCCACGTTGCCCTTCAGAAGGGAAGATTATGTGTTTGTGTGCCCTTCGTGTTCTGAAGGTATCCGGGGTAACTACTGTTTGTGTTCACCTAGCCCGTGAAACCTTTTATCACGGAAGAAAAGGAGAATAAGCACCCAGGAAGACTTGTCCTTGAATTCCCTGAGCCAGGAGCCACATCTGTGTTTCTCTTTTTAAGATTTGTTCAGATTAATGAGACTGCAAACAGTATGAAATACAGAGCTATGATAATGTGCTTTTCCTCGAGAGGAAAACAGCTTGGCAGGACGAACACAGTCATACATAGTGTACCCAAATTATTGCAATATTCAGGAGATTTAGAAAAAAAAAGCATGAATGATGCAAAACTTCATTTTCAGTGAAGCAATTCCTGAGAGGTTTATTCCTTGAAGTTTTAATGACTTGGGAATTGTAAAGCAAAAAATTTGTCTTTGCATGTCTTAATTAAAATACAATTTCAAATGTCCAGCTTCTATTGAGAGCTGATTTACTGCTAAGAGTTTATTTCACTTCTAAATGTGACTTCTATATATCTATTGCTTTTTAACTGTGGAATCGGTGGTGCAAAAATATACACACTCCAGAATTTTAGAGTTATGTTTCCTCTTTCACCATTTTTTGCACTGTAGAGTTGCATTAGTAGCGTGTTTCAGGTGTGTCACAGAAGAAATT
Organism: Petroica traversi; assembly: GCA_025920805.1. Lineage (NCBI taxonomy): Eukaryota > Metazoa > Chordata > Aves > Passeriformes > Petroicidae > Petroica > Petroica traversi. The sequence goes on along the minus strand of JAHLSL010000072.1, from coordinate 4,832,025 downwards.
TCAAGTCTTTCATTAAGCAGGGTGGGACAGCATTAGTCAGAGGTTGAATGCATGTGTCACACTTGTATAATTTCATGTGCTGCATCCTGGCAAGCTGTACTCAATTGCTGTATATTTTACTTAAAGTGGTCTTTTCCCACTGCTGTTAAATTGCAAGGTGTGCATGGCTTTGTAAAAAAACCCAAAGTTTGAAGAGAAATAATAACTGTGAATGCAGATTTTTGTGGTCCTTTAGAAAAATCTTAACAATTATGTTTAGAAAACGGTAACTTATCACAGACCTTTCATTTTTCTACTAATGAATATAATACCTGAAGTATTTCACAACTTCTCTGAGATTCCCTGCAGGAATGTGTTATTCATCACAGTGTACCACAGGATTTGAGGAAAAAAAGAGTCATCTCTTTATAGTAACTAATACCACTTTCAACTGTTTCTGTTCTTTTTTTAGGACACTGGTGTGGGCAAATCAAGTATCGTGTGGAGATTTGTCGAAGACAGCTTTGATCCCAACATCAACCCAACAATAGGGTAAGAAACTAAATGAAGTAAATGTGATTTGTGCAAGAATAAAATGAAATTACCTGAATAGATCACTTGGGAATTCTTCGTGTGTGGCAGCTAAATGTGGTAATAAACATGACTGCAGCCTTAATTAAGCTTGTGAGCTACCTCAGGACACGTAGGAGTGTTCTCAGCACTCCTGCAGCTTCCATTTTCATGTGTAAGGTCTGGACCCATTTCGTATTGTTAATCTAAGCTAACAATGAATAAATTACACTACACATGCTTCTGCTAAAGGGACAGCATGCTTTTCTTGTGTACAACCCTTAAATTTCAACATCTAATTATTATGCAACTCCACGGTTTCTAATTTACTTTGTTTAAGACTCAAGTAGTATAAGTCTCCTAGGTTTTTGATGGTGGTTAACATACTAATTCTGGTAGGTCTTGACATTAATTAGTTAAAGTGTTACACATCTGTATGCAATGCACACACAAATTAACTGATGAAACTGTTTTTGCAGTTGGTCTCATAGGTAAGGGAGATATTTGAAAGTTGAGCCTCAGAGTAGCAACATTATTGATCTCAAATCTGTGAATGGATAGAAGGAAGGGCAAGCATCAGGAATTCTTGTAGTGCTTGGATTTTTTTTTTTTTTTGCTTAGCAAGTGACTTTTGGGCTGCTTTGATCAGAAGCAATTTTTGGCTTATGGTAGGACAGCCTTTGCTTGATGCCAAGAGGTGTGTGGGGGTGTCAGTAACTTCCTGTCTCAGGGTCACACAGGCTCTGCTACAGCTTTGTCCAAAAAAGATCCTGGTAATAAAGATGAGCTGTGTCTCATCCTGTCCTTCTGAAAAATTGGGGCCCCCATGATCTCTCTCTTTTCCCTTACACCCCCCTCTGTTTTTAAATACTGATACTGAATTCCAAGATGTCCTGTAGGATACAAATTTAGTTTCAATTTCTCTGTTAACAGAGGTTTATTGACAGTACTGAGATCATTATACTTGCTTGAAGTGACAGACTGAAAATCTTTTACCAGTCTTAACATAATCATTCACTGGCCTGAGGACTGCTATTTTGAAAATTTGTTATATAAATTAATCAAAACTTGCCCAACCGCAGGGGTTGTGTGAAGCTCCAAAAAGATACACAGTCCCAAAATTTTAAACAAATTCATTTTGACTTTTTCTATATACCTTGCATTTATTTCCTCATTGAGACTGGTAGGTGGAAAGAACAAAGTATGGATTAGAAGGGCTTTGAGCATCTTGCAAAACTAAAGCTGAGAATGTTTCAACTTTATTCCTGGGTCTTCAAGTTCACAAGATAAGATCTCGTTTCCTGTCCTGCTTTCATTCCTCTTAGAATCAGTGGAGCTTTGTTGTTATCAGTGTTCATTGCTCAGGTTCTGATATGGGCAGCTGCAGAAACCCTGTCAGAATTCTGCAACTTTTCTCCTCTCAGGATGCTGAGGGCACATTTAACCAGCATATACTTCTAGGTGCTGCAGAATATCTGGTCTTTCATTGTAGCATCAAAAAGGAATGTCAAACAATTTAGAGTGCCTACTTGGCTGGGAGAAGCAGCTGGGAAATTTAGTAACAGGACAGACATTATTCCTACTAAAAGTCATCAAGGATAACTCCAGTTTGGAGGGTTTTGTTCGCCCAATTGTCAGAGAATTTGAGAAGCATTTAACTTCTTGTCGGGTACCACTGGGGATGGTTTAGTTGGGGTGTGAATTACTGAAACACAGGTGTTCAGTTTAAATTGACTGTACAGGGATGTTTTGGTTTATAGAACCAGGTAAGGTAAATTCAATGAGAATCTATGATTTTAAATTGACTGTACAGGGATGTTTTGGTTTATAGAACCAGGTAAGGTAAATTCAATGAGAATCTATGATTTAGGAAACTGTTTCCATATTGGCCAGAGAATTCAGATTTGATGCATAATTCACAGCATTCTTAAGGAAGTGAAAGTCTCTGCTGTGCTTTGCAAGAGATTCTCCTATCCCTTTGTTTTTCTTTGCTCATTGCAGAAATACATCAGCCAGTCAATGGTGTTGAAATGCCTTGCAATTAGGCTCTTCCTTTTCAGAGGTGTTGCAACTTTTTATTTGTCTTCTTAAAGACTAATCAGCTTTGGAGATTGACACACTGTTTGGCAAATGATCTGGGTTTAAGGAATGGGGAGAAGGTTACCTCTTAACAACTGAAACATTGTGTAACTGCTCTCTTTAATTTAGCTAGCTAATTGTACTCTTATAGCCTTGAAACACGTCCAAAGCCTGCAAAGTTGCATTTGCTACAAAAGTGTTAGGGACATCATTTAGTTGTTCTTGAGCCCCAAGATAAACTAAAGTTCAGAGTCCTGGGCTCAGGTATTTTATGCTGATCATGCTGAAAGTCTCTTGCTGTCTGAGGCTGACTGTACAGCAAGTTTGGGGTACTATAAAAAGCTCCAGTGCCTTCACAAACCTGTCAAAACTGACAGAAGAACAAGTTTGGAAGTGTGCAATATTTTCAAGTGGCAGGAGTTGATCACACAAAAGGTATTCAAGTTCACAGGGCAGGATCTTGTGTGCTTAAAACAATTATCACCTATAGTTCCAGCTGTACAAGGATTTTAATTCAGCGTGTGGTTTTTCTAGTGAAAAATGTGCCTACAGGTGGGAGATAAAGCAAAGGATTTCCTCTTGTAAAAGAGCAGGTCACTGAATGCATGTTCTTGAGGGAAATACACTCACTCAGCTAAAGCACATCAAATAAACCACAAAAGTACTTTGCAATATTTAACTGTAAAACATCTAGAATTTGGGCAAAGGGAGGAGCACCTGGCACATAAGAGATTTTTTTTGTGTGTGTGTTCTGGAAGTCCAAGAGCCTTTGCAAACTAAAATATGTAATGCCAGACAGGATTTGGGAGCTGTAGAGGGTGTAGACAAGAAACAAGTTACTCTATTGATTTCTTTGTCCTGTTAACACCTACCAAATAGTGATATCTATCTCCTGTTTTATTCCCAAGTATGGATTTACCAGCTCTTATCTGAGTGATAGTACAGAGATAGAAAAAGATGATACAAAGGGAAGGATTTGACCCCTTTCCCCCCCAGAAGTTTCCAGTGTGCACTGGAGTGATTTCTGTGAGGAAAGATACTGTTAAAAAGCTGACCTTTCTGGGATTTTTGGTCATATATCATATATTTTTTTATCTAAAGCTTATAAACAGTTAACACCAGTAATTTGCATTCATGATGTGTTTTGTTAGTTGAATTTCAGTCTCTGAGTGGAAATTTCATCCTCTCTTAATTTCAGCCTTTATACCTGAAACTCTTCATCAGTTTGTGTGTTCATGTGTGAGGAAAGCACTTTTATTGGAATGTGAACCTTTCTGAAAGCTCATGCTGGTAATGAGGGTTCTAAGGATGTATTTATATTCTCAAAAAGCATGAACTGTGTATTTTTTTCAGAGCCTCATTTATGACCAAGACTGTACAGTATCAAAATGAGCTGCATAAATTCCTGATTTGGGATACAGCTGGACAGGAGAGGGTAAGTAAAGTCAATATTTGTGGAGAAAGTTGGGGCCAGAGCTTGGGTTGCTTTTCAACTCTGCCCCTGAAAGTCACAAAGTGATCTGGTTTTACAAATGTATTAGAACACTTCTTTCTATGCAGGTTCCTACTGGATGTGGGTGCTGTAGATATGTTTTTATTTTTCATTGGTATCATGATTAAACTATAAAGGTAAGGAAGATTACCTAAGAGAAGTTTTATGAAACAATAGACTGGGTTTAGATGCACTGAAAGGGAGTGAATCTTTCCAGAGAAAACAGGCTGGTGTGGGAGGCAGCCAGCAGCAGCCTCTAGAACTGTTTCTAGTTGAGTTTTAAATGTTCACCTGCAATATTTGCAGCCAGTGCAGCAACACAAGAATGGAAGTGAAATGGATTATTATGTTTCATAATACAAGGCCTTGATTCTGGAGAAATACACAACTGCTAACATATTCTGATAGCTTCACTGTTAAGGTTATAAATGTGAGTGGGGTGCAGATTTAGGCTTTTCAAAGCAGAGTTTCAAGCTGTGTTACAGGTGATAACTGCTCTTTTGTTCTTTTGGAAAGTTTTACTAATCAAATCTGATGGTGTTAGAAGCTATGTCAAGGAATCTATTTTGATATTTAAATTTTAATTTGGTAGTTTGGGGTTTGATCTCTGCAGCATGCATAGTTCTGAGGAGAGGCAACAAAAGCTTTGAAGAAAATGGCTCGTCAGATGAAATTCCAGCTTATTAATTTGCATGAATTTAACTTGGAATTTAAAAGGAAGACTTTGCTAGTGAACTTGCTTGCTTATGGATTGCTAGTAAGAGTGGTAGAAATTACAGTAGCTGTATTCACAGTGCTTATTCTTGCTGTTTCTTGACTGCAAGTGTGAACCACTGGCAGCTGCCAAGTACTCATGATGAGTTTATTTAAGATGTGAGGTAACTGTGACAAAGGTTGGGTTATTACTTTAGGATAACAACTGGCAAATTGAGCTGAACTACTTTTCAGGATTGGCTTGAGAAACAGCCCAAATTAAAAACCAAACAAACCAACAAAACAACACCCCCAGTAACAACAAACAAAGCAAACACCTTGCAAAGCCTCAGTCATCCCTATCCACAGGCACATGACTTTTAGGATTCCTGGTGGAACAGAGTTGCCAGCTTTTTGGCTTGGTAACAGCCTTGATGTTTGTATTGTGATTTAGTGCTGTAGATTTTGAATGACAATTTATTTCCTTCCAACAGCACCACATAAAACAAACTTAAGTTGTCAGGGATGTTTCCCAGGGATATGTCCAATAGTATCTGTGTTATCAAAAATATCCTGAGCCCTTCCATTCCCAGCAGTCAGTCAGCATTTGCTGTTAATAGTTTGCCTTAAGTCAACATTGTAGCCCATTCTGGAATGTTAATGCTGCAAAGTGATATTCTGAGAGGCAGAGTATGAATTTTTAGAGGTTGGTACTCTTAAATGGAAAGCTTTATAAACATGTCTGCCACTATTTGGCAGGAAACATCCATCACATTTTAGCATTCCATCCTGTTCACTTAAACTGTGCAATGGGAGGACCCTGTAATTTGGATTCAGCACACTCTAATCTGAGGAAGCATCTCTGTACATTACCAGCATGTTCCTGGTCTATTTTTAGACTCTCAGTGATACCTCTTTAATTTTCTTCCATACAAGTTGCTTGATATCTTCATTGAAATCAAAAAAGGAAAGGTGTCTTACCAGGGCTCTGACCCAGGAGCTGTGATACTTGTGCAGTTTATATCCCATATCTGAGAGAAGTCACTTGAGACCTCAATATAACCAAGGAAATCAGTGAAATATGAGCAAGGATGTTTACTTTGAAATGGTTCAGTATCTTCACAAAGGTTTCTTTCTCCAGAGCAGGACAGGACTATCACAAATGAACTGTGCACCTGCCTGGCCCTGAAACCTGTAGCACAATTTTCTGGTCATGCAACATATCTGACAACAAATTATGGAAGGGATTCCCTCCATGGAATAGATCTGGAATACCAAAAATGTCCACACCATTCTTGGAACTGAAATGGCTCTGCTGAGCTGTGATGTGGAATGCATGGAATTCACAGTCCTGGCTTCTTGAGGGGTGTTTGCTGTTTCCCATTTCCAAAGCCCAGCTGCAAATGGTGCTGCACTGCTCTGGGCTGGCTCTCAGTGGCTTTGGGGTGGTTGGATAACCTGTCCCAGAGGTGGAAATGTGCACCAAGTCACTTCACACACCTCATTGACACACACACCTTATTTCTTCTCTCATTTCTTCTACACTGAGTTAAACTGATAGGATGTCACTTACAGTAATCAGGATTTTTGCCTTCTTACCTAAGAATTTTGAGTTTCCCTGCATGATTATATTATGCATAATTATGTTAATAATTCTGTCAAAACACAAATTGGAGGCTGGGGGGGCAAGCTGAAGCCTCTGGAAAAATTGTAAAAGGAAAATCCAGGGTTTCTGGTAACATCTGTTTTGTTAATATATTTTATCTGCCGACTGCTCTTAGGTGGAAAAAAGTATCTAAGTGTTGGCAGACAGGAAATGAGAGTAATACAAAATCAGCAAGTGAAAGTTGGTTTATTCCCAATGTAAATAGTGAAATAATCAAAAAGCCAGGTTGCAACCAGTCCAAGTGGTGGTTTACCAAATATGTTTCCCTTTATATTTCAGTACTTAGAAGGAAGAGAGGGATTATGTCCCAATGTGAACTGAATGCCTGCCCATGTTTCCTTTTCCCACTATTAAATATTTTTATATTCTGAACTTTGTGTTCAAAATCCTATTTTCAAAACAGAATTTGAGAGCCAAATGTAAATGGTCTGGAATTCTGCTTTATAGCAAGATTTTTATGATTTATTATATTGCTCTCAGTTGAACTGTACTAAGCAAAAGGAAATTGGTATCTTATTAGAAATGAATAAGCCTTTATAAAAAACTGTATCCAATTCATTATTTTTACCCTGAGTAATAAGATGCACAAAAGCTCTAAATCATATATGCTTACATGGAACTAATACATGCAGTTCACTGTGCCCTTTGATGGAGAGTTCTGATTGCTAAATTATTTGTCTTGGCTTTTTTTTGTGGGCAGAATATCCCACTATTCTTAAGAATGTTTCATTGATATTTTTGATTCAACTTGCTTGTGTACTTTGTCACTTTTCTTAGCCCTGGATTCATAAGGCCCTGTCCATACAAAGGTACAGGCCCTACCAAACAAACAGACCTGCTGTAGATTTAATTCTGAAAATCACAAGAAAATTACTGCAGCTTTTTATCTCTTGTGTTCCTTAAAACTCTGCTTGCAACAGGACACACAGCTGTGGGCTTTTTAGGTTTAAACATGCTTCTAAATTTGAGGGGAAAACTGAAGCAAAATCCTTAAAGCCATAAGTTAGATTCTGAAGACATCAACATTTCTAGCATTTATGATTGATGATGGATCTATGGGGCTAAAAGTTGGGAGCAGCTTCTGAACATTTCAGATCAACATTAATATATAGTAGTTTTCTTGGCATTTTTGTTTTAGTCAAAGTTGACCTTGCTTCTTCCTGCATTTTTGCCCTTGTTTGGTGTTTAAAGTGGAGCACATGCATGTTTGTTTAGACAGTCTGTTAGTGAGAGGTTCTAATCTAAGCAAAATAAGATCAAGTTTGCCTTGGTGCTGTTTGCAGTAGGTGCTGCTGAGCCCCACACAATTTATGGCCTTTGGAGAACAATGCCTTCCTGGGACATTATGTGCTCTGCTGCACAGCCTAGTTGTGACTGTAAAGGAAAGTTTCCACTGCTGGGATCTTGGTTTTCACTTTTTGCAATAGCAATAATAATGATTGTGAGGTTCTGAAGGTCAGTGGAAAATCAGGTTTATGTTTTCTGATGTTTTTTTCCAGTTTCGTGCTTTAGCCCCGATGTATTACCGAGGGTCAGCAGCAGCCATTATAGTGTATGACATCACCAAGGAGGTAAGATCTTGACCCAGCACTACAGCTTTTATTTGTGTCATGGGCCAGTTCTGACTCTTCATTTCTTAATTCTTTCCCTCTGGTTTTTTTTTTTTTTCCACATTAGGAAACTTTCTCAACGTTAAAGAACTGGGTTAAAGAGCTTCGCCAGCATGGACCTCCCAACATTGTTGTAGCTATTGCAGGAAATAAGTGTGATCTTAATGATGTCAGGTAAATAACTGCTGTCAATTTTGAGGCTTTTGCTTAAGCCCTAATGTTAAACATTTTAAGATTTTCGAGCAGCTGAAAGGTACAGAACAATTTAAGCTCTTCTGCTCTAGTAGTGTAGTTTCACAAGGGGTTTGAGCTGAGTCTGCTGTCAGAAGATGTGGTTAGTTCTGCCCTTGGATGGTTTCACCCACTTCCTCCCCTGTGCTGATGAGAGTACACGTGTGATTGGGCAGTAATTGGGCTGTAAAATGGATCCAGATTAAAACTAACCCTTTAAAAAAAAAAAAAAGAAAACTGATCCAAGTATATTTATCTTTCTCACACCATGAACACTTGCTGGCATAACTGTGTGGGGATAGCAGGGTTGGGAATGAGCAGTTTACAGGGAGACAGGATTACCTTTTCTGGTGGCAGTGCCAAGTTACACAAACCTAAACTGCCTATGAAGCTATAGTGTAATAGAAGCTGTTTACCTCACTTTACAAGAAGTGCCCCTGTCAGTCTGTAGCACCTCATTTTGTTAGGAAAAACACCAAGCCTGTTGGAAAGCATTGTGTAGGTTTTTCTGACTTGCTTGTTCAGGTGCCTTCCTTCCCTGCTTAAATATTGGGGTGGAATTGGCTGTGGCCAAAATAGTTGCAGGGAGCGGGAAAAGCTCTTGAGAAACTTTATGAACAGCCAAACTTTCAGGAAGGCATGTACTAAAAACAAAAGAAGGCCTTTTTATTGATGTCCCAGTTAAATCAGCCAAAATTCAGAAAGAAGGTGTGTGTAAACTTCTTGGGTTTAGGTTTCACTGGAAAAGGCACCACAGCTGGTGTCTCAAAGGAGACAGCTGGTTATATGTTTAAAGAACCACTGCAAAGGTGGCTCTGAGCATGGTTTTACAAATTGTTAATATCTAGAAGTTATCTAGTGAGCTCTAATTACTTTCGTTAGAAGTAGGGTGTCTTTTGAAAGAAATACAGTGTAAAATTACTTACCACAGAATTCAGTCTCACAAGCTCAGCTGGCATCAGAAATGTAAACATTGCTATTCAAGTAATGAGGAAGATTCCTTGTACTTTAGTCAAGGCAATATTTGAGTCACTGCTCAAAGTCCATGCTCTTGATACCCCGAAGTCCCTCATTACTGACAGTACCCTGTGTGTTGTAGAAATTGTGTGAGGTGATACAACAAAAAGTCCAGACCTCCATACAGCTACTGGGGTTTATATTTTTCATTTTCTTTAAGGAAAGCTACAAAAGCATCAACTTGCCTACTTTGGGGTGCAGAATAACTTGTACACTTCTGTATGCTCAGTACAAAAATACTCCTTTTTTATAGCTACATCTTCGTGCAAAGTAAAACAGATGATCTGTGCAGTGTGGGGAGATACTTTGGTTTTGTAAACAGTGCTAAGAAATGCAGAATCATTGGAAACAATGCTTTAGGATCTTCTCAGGATATGTAAAGCTGGAGGGGTGAATAACACACATCAGAAGGATTGATTGCAGAGCTAAGCTTAAAGCACTCAAGACAAAACCACTGCAATGTTGTCAGATGGATGAAGGCCTTGGGTAGTTCATGGCTGAGCTCGTCCCTCAAGGCAGGGAGACAGCACAGAGTAAAAAATGAGCATCAGTTTCAGCATGAGGGAGCACTGGGATGCCAAACAGGTAAAATATTCATTGTAGGAGACACTTGAAAACTTAATCTGTCCCTTAAGGTTTTGAGTAATGGCTTCTTTTGCATTCATGAATTTTCTTTGCTTTTTTTTTTCCAGAGAAGTCATGGAAAAAGATGCTAAAGACTATGCAGATTCCATTCATGCAATATTTGTAGAGACAAGTGCGAAAAATGCAATAAACATTAATGAACTCTTTATAGAAATTAGTAAGTATTTCAAAAATTAATGTGCTTTCTCCTGAAAAAAAACCCTCAAAATTTGATTTCTGTACTACTTTTTGTGCTATTTGGGTGAGAATATACTGATTTTACACTAAATTGGTTACAATCTGACATGACTACAAATTGCAAAATGAGCTGCATGGATTTCTGGTCATCTAGTGACCTCCAAATATTCCTTTTAGAGATTTTCAGCCTACTGTGATGCTGTGGATAAATAGCAAGCAGGGTACTCATGTCAGAAGTCAGTGTTATCTTACCATGTCTGTTATTGAATGTTCCAATTAGTACTTCAAGGCAGTTTAAGGGGAAGGAAATGGCATGAGGAAGATCCAGAGTTTATGCATCTGAGAAAAGGAATAAAGTTCTCACTCTTAGTGCTTATTCTTAGGCTAAAGAAGTGTATTTTTAAAAATACAAGAATTCCTAAATGCCAGATTACTGCATGGGGAATAGCAACTACTGCATGTAGATTTTCCACAAGTATGTTTCTAGTACCTTGGGGTTTTTTAATATTAAATTGCAAATCTTTTCTGGCCCATTTGTGGTGAGGACAACAATGATTCTTTTTATTTGTGTGAGTAAAAAGCAGGCAGTGTTCCAAAGTGAATTCTATGCAATATTATTTGGAGGATATGTGTCAAGTAGCAGCACCAATGTGCAGGTGTGTGTGTCAGCCTGTTTGTGAAAAGAGACTAACTACAGAAACATCAGACTTGGAAAAAAAAAAAATAGGGTCTATAGAAGCAATTGACTATATTGAAGCTGATGTAAAAAGTATGTGCTGTAGATTAGCTTCCTGATTTATTGACTTAATAGTTGCTCTCTAAAATTGATCTTGAATAAATTATGGAGGGAAAAAAAATCATAAATCCTCCTCAGAAGAGAATTCTCAACCAGGAACTGTCCATTTACAAGACTGATGAGATGACTAAAGCAGCTCTCTCCACAAGCACTCCTTTGCTAAGCCCGATGCAGGTGATCTGTGGAAATACAGGTCAAGATGGTTGTTCTCAAGCTATTCCAGATGGTATTGCATCCTGCAAAGTATTCTCCAGGTGCTTTTACAGCTCAGCTCTCCAGGTCTAGATGAGCCTGAAGTGTAACTGCTGCTGAATTGGCTTCAAGCTGCCTCTGCTGTCCTTTGTGCAGCCATCCCTCTTACAGACATAACACAGACTGTTGCTGCCATCCTGCTGGGCAGGAGTGTCATCCCTAGTGACCTACAGCTAATTGAAGGCACGTTTTTGTATACAGAGCACACACAGGATGCTTAGAATTAGTTTCAAGTATAACATTTCCTATAAATTTCTTTTTCCTGCCTCCTTGTAGGTCGCAGAATTCCATCCACTGACACCAACCCCCCGTCCAGTGGGAAGGGCTTCAAGCTTCGGCGACAGCCATCGGTGACAAAGCGCAGCTGCTGCTGACTGACCCCCTCAGAAAACCAAACTTGTTTATACAGTAGGTGGTCTTGGAAGTTAATAGTTCACGTTGGGTTTATATTATCAGTCTTAGATCTTTATCTGCTGGTGTTCGTACACCCGAGGTCCCCCAGAAAGGGACTGGCTCATCTGACACCCGATGCAGAAAGGACTGCAGCCTGCTGGCTTCCTCAGCGTGCAGTGTCTCTTGCATTCAAAGGGAATCCATCATCACTTTTTTGGCCTTGCTTGACTGGAAGGTGACTACATGGATGGTAGAACTGAAATGTTTTCCTAGTTTTGTAATCAAGGTTGTGGGAGGTTTTTTTGTAAAAAGGGAAATGAGCACTTTTGTGGGAGATTGGGTTAGGAGGAGTCTGGAAGTTAGACGTCATTTCTTCCTTTTCTTCAGTGGGCCTTATTTTAAATTTTGGTGTAGCTAATCCAAGGTGTGATGGGACAGTTGATGTGAGATGGCTACAGAATAAGCAACTGAAGACAAATAGTAGGCAAATCAATCCATCCAGTCCCCAAATCCATTTGCACTTTTTATTTAAAGATGATCTGCGCTGGGGCTGGGGACACAAGCAACAGATCTTAAACCACAGACAATCTTCTTTTTCATGCTGACTGTAATCACTTTAAGGCAAACTGATATGCTTATAGGCATCTTTTTGTTGTTACAAGTTTTTTAAGATGTTGGTTGAAGAAAACTACTTGTAGATCTGACTGAATAAAGTGGTTACTGACTAAAAAGAGATGCTGTAAACAGGTGCTGGCAGTGGTTCTGATAAGACCTACAAGTTTTTGGGGAAAGCTTTTAATTGCTTGGCATGTGTAAAATGTTCATATTATATTTATGAGACCAGTGTTTAAAGTGTTATAAATTATGTAAAAACAGTAAAAAATAATACAATCTTCTACACTCCTTCCATTCCACACCTAGGGTTAAACTCTTGGGGAATCTCCATCAGGGTTTCTTTTCCCTGCATTTTAGGTATTGTCACTGTGAGTTCATCCAGATGCAGATGAAATTCTTTCTCTTTCAATGACATTTGAAAGGGCCTATAGAGAATCCTGTTGGGGCAGCACAAGGCCTGTCTGTTGAACAAGCTTTCACCTGGGGTGCACCCAGTCTTTCCTATTTTGGGCACAAAAATACACATAGGAAGCAACCTTAAGACATGTGGTAATGTAGATCGTTACCTCTTGGTTCCTGGGGTTTTTCATCTGTGAGGGTTTTTAGCAAATCAGTGTTTAGCTTATTCTCTATGGGTTTAGTAGGCTTTCAATTAAACTGTAGGTTGACCATACCTGTTTGTGCTATTTTATTTATTTTTACTTTTTGTGTCTTACCAGCACTAGTGAGAAACTTTTATACTTTTGAAGAAAAAGAGCTTAATAGACTTGAGTATATACTAAAATATGCTGTTTAGCTTTAGTATCAAACTGAGGCCAGATGATGCTTATTTCTTTTTTTAATCTGGTTTTCTATCATCTCAAGTATTTTCTCTGAAGAATATGTAGGAAAATCTGTGAGAAATGGAAGGACTTCAGATTCATTTGTGTTAGTGAAAATTCTTGGAGAGCTGCAGCAAAACAGGCAAACTGGTACAGTGAGGTTTTTGGATGGGTCAGTGACTTTAATGATATTTAGTGACTACATTTTTGTCATGCCTTTTCCTTACCCTGCCTGCATTGCCAATTCTGCCTTCTTTGCCACGGGCCTACAGGCTCCATGCTTCTAGAGAGCCCAAGAAATCCAACTTCATGGGCCTACATCCTACTCTTCCTGCAGTTCTGATTGAATTACTGCTGGTAATGAACACATGGAAAACAGCCAGTGTTTCAGATTGTCCAAACCACCAGCCCTGGAGTGAGGCTGCTTCTTAACACTTGCCTATTTAAAAATACAGGCAGTTGATGTAAGTTCTTTTGAGTCCAGATAAGTTTTTATTGATCACTGGCCCTGCTGAAAGCTGGAATGCAGTCTTCCCTGCATGAGATGAGATATACATGCTCATTGTTTCACTTCTGGTGGAGAAAAATGGCTTCTTATGTATTAATAATTTGTTAGGTCAGCTGCTTTCATCTTGCACTAGGCTTGCTGGAATTGATTATATTTTGTCCTAACATAGCTTCTCTATTTGGAGATACATTGGTATCTGAGTGTTTGGAGTGCTGATTATCAACCATTCCAGTTACATTTTTAATAACTTTTTTCCTGGTAAGAAGTTGCTAAAAAAGCTCAGGATTAAAATTTTATTCTACCACGTCTTTCTGTCTAATGAGTGGAGCTCATCAGAGAGACTCAGTTTTCAGATACTGTCAAAGGGAATTGCACAATCTCAGAATGGTTCAAGTTAGAAGGGACCACAGTGGGTCATGTGGTTCAGCCTCCCTGCTCAAGCAGGGTCACCCCAGAGCACAGATTAATTTCTGCAGAACTAGTTTGAAAGGGCAAAGTGTCATGTATGTAAAAATGTAACGAGGTGGATGTTAGATTATTGATCCTAGAGCATTTTTAGCTGAAAAAAACATGTCTATTGCAACTTTTAAACACCTCCAGTTCTTTCTCATGAAAGTTATAGAATTGAACAAAAACCTAATTTGTTAAATATTTAATTCTTAAGTTTTGGAGCAACTTGAATGTGCTCTCCAAGTTTTGGAAGGTGTCTTCATCTGACCCTCTATTAAAACAGTCACTTAGCTGACTTGCCAGGCTCCCAGTCTGTGCTGTAGGTAGCTTTGTAGGAGATTTGATACACGTGCTGAAAACTGGGATATCAAGTGCTCAAGTAGGTGAAATTTGGAAGCTGACATTTAATAATAGCAGCATGTAGTAATCATACTACTCAGAATTGTTATAGGTGCTTTGAGAAGTTCTAAGACAATTCTAACAACTTCTGCTGTTGCCACAGAGGTAAAAACTTTGTTTTAGGTCCAACAAATCACTGCACTCCAGACCCCTGCTGGCATCAGTGAGACCCTTCCTTTAAGTGCTGGAGGATGAAACAGTTAATGGTTTAGAGGATGTTTTGTGCAGACTGGAGTCTTTGATGTGTTGCTTTACATTTAATGCTACCAGCCTGCTCAAGAAGGATTATTTACTTGTTTGGGAAGAGAGCAAGAGGAGAGGAGACAGGACCTACTCAGTGATTTGGAAGTCTAATCCTTTAACCTGGTTGAGGGAGAACTACATTCTTGGTTAAAGCTTCATTTTAATTATCAAAAATTAATTCACGGTGAAACTCTTGAATCTCAGCAAGATGTTTTTTGTTACACTGTCAAGCTCAAATTATTCCTTAGCATTAGTGTTAAGTTCCAGTATAATACATCATTAGTTGGAACAGGAGGCTTTAGCAGTGGTGTTTGAATGAGTTGCTTGTGAAACAGTCCTTAGTGTGTGTTAAGGATGGTGTGGTCTATTTGTGGTGTGCTGTGTCAGCAATCTGCACAGGCTATCTTGGGAATGGGTGATTTACAGGACAGAAGCTGTCAGAGCTGTGGAGCTGCTCACCCTGGAGTGAACCTCACTCAGCAGCTACAGACAAGCAGGGCAAAAATCATCTCCAATGTGAGGAGAACCTGCATCATTCACTGGCTTCAACTTCCACACTGCTCATCTTCTAAAAAGGCTTCACTGATCTCTCCTGAATATTTGCAGCCTCTAAAAATGGCTTTTTGGCTCATAGTTGAGAGAGAAGGACAAAGTTGCTTAACTTTTCTAGCAGGAAGTCATTGTTCAGCCACCTGAGATGGTTTGTACATCACAAGTCACTCAAAGCAGGAGAGTCGTGTCCTTGGAATTCAGCTTCTAAAACTCTGCAAAAAATTCCCTAAAGAAATCTGGTGATGTTTTATGTTCAGATCTGATCTCTAGTAATAGATCACAGTCTAGTGATGGTAGGTGACAGAAGATTTACAGAAATATGATGATGGTGTGAATTGCCAGTGTAAGATGGAAATAAAAGTTGTAGTATTTAAAAAGTCATGTTAGCTTTCCTTTGAGTCATATGGCTCCAGCTTGTCAAAAGGAATATGCTTGAAACTACGTATTTGTATATTATACAAAAATTCAGGTGCCAAAATGTAATTTCCCTACAATTATTTAGGCCTTCTGACACCAATGTTTCTGAAAAAGCCCTTCTGATATTCTGGAGGTCTCAAAAGTCTGAATGCAAATGACTTCTTACTCAGCTACAGTCAGAAATGCACAATTTGGAAAACATCAAACAAGCATTACCAGACTTTATCCATGAAGTGTCACAGGTAACAAATCTTTCAAGGGATATAAGACTATCCTGAAATCCAAGAATACTGATGAGCTTAGCCTCTGACATGTCAGAATGTTCCTAGGGTCAGCTTTTTCCTCCTTCCCCCTCTCTATTTCCTTCCACCCCGCCCAACCTTGAATTTTTAACATAGTGTTGTCAGAGTGTTGATTCTATAAAGAGCTATTCAGAAATATTTAGAAAAGTCCTAATGGCTGAGGGTTACTTGGTGCTCCCTATTTTACATGGAGAATCGAGGCAATAGGATGACTTTTCTTAGTCTAAAGTAAAGACTTCTTAGAAGACACAGTTTTGGTGTTCCTATTACATCAACCTTCAAATTGATGTTCTTAAATTTTTGCTTAAACACTAACTATAAATTTTATTTAAGGAGCTAATTACCTTTGTAAAGATTTTCTTTTTGTAAGAAGGTTGGGATTTGCTTTGCTTGGTTACTGTTGATGTTTTCATATAAATATTATTGAACAAACCAATGCTATTCCTTTTTCAAATGATAAAGTACACAGACCACTCTTCTGTTGTGCTCTTCATCACTGTGGGTGTGATACTCCATCCAGTTGTTGCACTTGAATATTCTGTAACTCTGACACCTTGATAGATTCACTGCTACTATCTTGCCTCACTTTTACTTGTGTTACAGTATGTATTTCCTATTAAATCCATTATGTTTTCTTGGCAATTTGTTCTTTGTTTCCTTGTGGGATTTAGACAACAGTAGTTGGTGAGTGTCTCTTTTGCCACAAAGTTCTAGAAGTGTCTGTCACAGCAGCAAATAATTATGAGCAAAATGGTAATTCATTAGCACAGCCTTATGAAACTGTTAGAGCAGCTGAGACCTGTGCCATGACTGTATTTTACCACATAATGAAGGCTAAAAGCACATTCACCTGGAGGAGCAAGTTGTTGTAATCCTCTAGTCAATTCTCCTGTATTTTAACTTTCTTTCTTGTACTTCCTCTTTCTGAATATTGTGTATCCAACACTGACACTGTGATGGTGAATTAATTGATTTAAGGCACAGAAATAGATTGCATTTCTGTAGCTGTGACACTTAAGACTTCCTGGCAATCTTTCCACTTGTACCCCCCACACTGAGGACAATGAAGAGAGGGTTTTTTTCTGATTGAGAAACTGCATTTGTGTGTTCAGGACACAAAAATAACCTGATATGCATAGAGCTCTTGCAGTGTAATAAATGTTTGCCTGTACAATTAGGTGTGAAGGTTAACCTTTGTATCAGCAATTCTTGTCACTCATAACATCATTCTGCCTTTTCATTCTAGGATGGGGTTAACCTGTTACAAAGGTTGAAAGGTCTGTGCCTTGTTACTACATTATCTCTTCTAAAACAAACTCAAGCCGCTCAAAGTTACAGAGCATTTGCAGCACTGTAAACTGCACAAATTTCCAACCATTGCTTCACTGCATGAAGTGTAGTCAGATTACTCGTGATGAAATATTGTAGTGATGAATTCCCAAGCTTATGAATGTTTTGAGACTTTTTTTTAGTCTTCTCTTAGGCTGGTCCTGAGAGCGTGTACAGGTTTGTCTGTATTGTTGGTTTGTAGATGCTAATGAGGAAAACCAGGCTTTTGTTCTCTCCTTTTTGTTTGAATTGTTACACTCCCATATAGTGCACAGAATGCAAATAAAGAAATGTTGATTTGACATAATGTAAACAGCCTTTTCAGCCTAAGCATTCATAATAAACTTTTATAGTGTAATAACATGCTAAATCACTACCAGTCTGATGTATTGTGCAAAAAAAAACAAAAAAAAAGGTGTAAACATTTTATTAATAAAAAGCTTTGTTTATAAATATGCTGGCTTGTTTATAAATGCTTCCAAAATTCTCCACATCTTTAAAAAACAGTCTCTATAGCAATATAATTCTAGAAGAGGAATGTAAGCAATAGCTTACATGTACAAATTACTGGAATAGCTCTTTTCCTGAAGTCCTGACTACTGGTGTTCAGAAACTGGAGCTTTTCCCTGGTTTATGTACACACAGAACAGGACAAAGGCAGAAGATCTTGTGCAAATAAAGGATGGGGGAAACAGCAGAGAGAATGCAGCTTTTGTGTAACACTTCCTTTCTTTGCAGCACTGAGCCTGAGAAACTGCAGGCCACACACAGTCTTGTCAAGCAGGGCAAGGCTTGACAAATTCTATCAGGGCCAAGTTATTTAATACAGTGCTTTCACCTTAGACTGCATGAACTCAACTGCTTAGGCCAGGTTTCTGTCAATCAAAACTGTAAAGTGCTTTTAATATCTGCATAGTATTGTGGGGCCTGTGGGGCTGGGAAGGGATCTTCTCCTGTTTGTTAATATGGTTGGCAGCTTGCTTTTTTTTAAACCACTGCTCTGCTGTTTATGTAGTCCCCGAAAATATGGAGTTGGCTGCCTTTAACTCACTTGTTTTACATGATGCTTAAAAGATGTGGTTTGGTTGCTTCAATCTGGGATGCACTTCTAACATGTTGAGTTAATTGCAGCCTTCAAAAGCTAAATAAACAAAATGCTGTTTCTAAACTGCTGTTTCACCTGAAAGGGTTGCAGACAAGTTTTTACTAAGCCTGTGGCTGCAGTTCCTATGCAGGAAACCCATACTGTATCATCTTTTGTTCAACACAGACCTGGAATAATTTAAATTTATTGTTACCTGCAGTTTTGAAGTTGTCCTCTTAGATGAGAGCAAACTGCTTTTGAGGAGTGTCAGATGGGTTTGTCTAAGATGGCATGAAATGTGCACTGGGGAGGGCATAAGAAGGGCAGACAAGGAATATGCTGGAATAGAGAGAAAAAGACATTTGCATATGTTTGCATAGGAAATCTGGGGAACTAAATGCAAACCACTTGATTTGCACACACACAATGAGAATGTTTCACTTGGATCAAGTCTTTCATAGCTCATAAGGCAGAAGTTTTGCAACAGCTGAACTTGTTCTTTAGAATTGCTTCAGAACAAAGCTTTCAGGTGCTCTGCAACATTTCCCTGTACTGTTCATCACAGTTTTCTCCTGTTAATCAAAAACCCACGTGGGCAATAAGTTGTTTTTTAGTTGTGTGCTGAATTGTTCCCAGTGAGGGCCATGGAACAGGGATGGGGTATTGCAGGTGGCCTCCACACACCCATTTCAGTGAATCTGACCTGCACAACATTAAATGTACACACATTATTTACGTGCAAAAAAGCCCTGACAACCTGCATTCATTAGACTCCATAAATTTTCAACTTAAACAATGCTGTGCTTTATAAAACCTTCAGCCTGGATGAAAACATGGGCGAGTCCTTCAAACACAAACAGGTAAGTTCAGAGCTGCCAATTAGGGCAGGGTGATACATCTTGGCAAATCCTTTAAGAGGTGGCTCATCAAATGCTTCAGGGGGTTCTTTGTACTTCTTTCAGGAAAAGTAGAACTCAGAAAGGACTGGGCAGCAACACTTAATATTTGTTTATTTAAGGATTTTTATTATGCATGACTATATGGTGTGTGAAGTTTTCTCTCTTACTCCTCACTCTTAGTTTGCAATTATCTTACAGCTATGTATAAAGCTTGTCTTTTCTACTAATTGCTGGTCTAAGAATGCCTGGCTTATGGAGAGAATCTGTTTATAAAATAAAACCTAAGAGATTAGGTAAAAGAAGGTAACCTTCACACAGTATCAGCTAAGAAAGATGCAAAGTACAAGTGAACTCAATTCTTTCCTGACTTGAGATCTAAAATGTTTTGACATAACCTGTAGTTTAGGGTAAAAAGTATCCCCCCACAGCAAAAATAATAAGACCATCCAAATCTAGATTCCTAGAAAAGAAAATACACCCCTTGATGATGTTCTGTGACCATTCTTTCTCCAAAAGAGAAGGAATTTAAGGAAGAGCAGTACTTGAGTGTATTGCCCTGCAGTACTGCTGCTTAAAAAAATCAGTCCTGCTCTCCTGGCTGGAAGGAATTGGCATATTTCATTTGTATTGTGGAAATCTAAGAGTTTTGTACTAAATACAAGTATATGTTTGAGTTGTTTTGTGGAATGAAAGACGACTCAGAACAAAAAGGATGAAATGGGATTGGAGGTGGCAAAGCACATGAGCAGAAAAACAGGGATTTGGTGGACAGGAGCAGCTGATGGTGTGGTGTAAACACTGCTGATGTGCTCAGAACAGTGAGTGCCACTGTCCTGCTTAGGGGTGTTAATTTTAACATATACATCACTCATTTGACATTGTTCTTAATGCCAGAAAGGAGAACAACACTCTTGTTGTAATTCTAGATCTTTTTAGCGACCTTCTGAATTTTTGGCATTTTTTAACAACATGATACAGAGAATGTGTGTGAGGGGAAGATGCACTGCATCCTGAAGATTGTATTGGTGTGAGAAAATGAATTTTCACAACATTTTAACATTTTTATTCACCTCTCACCTGTTGGCTCATCAGCCCTTCCTAGGACCGAACATTATCATATGCTTTGAGGTGCTGTTCTTTGGAAGCTTTTTATTTCTGCAAATGTCATGTCCTCCTGAAGTCCTGCATGTATTAAGTCCAGTATGTAAAGAGTCCAATGAATACTTTTTAGTGTACATAAATTACCAGCCTTTAAGACCAGCATGTTTCTGCTGCTAACAGGGGCTTCCCAGATTCCTGCCCCTGGCAGGTTACAGAAATGCTTTATAAATTCTTAGGACCTTTTCAAATGTTTAAAATAACCTGAGGAGAGAGGGAAAGCAAAAAGCATGGT
>JAHLSL010000072.1:4792143-4811013 GCA_025920805.1 Petroica traversi | reverse complement strand
GCGGGCAGCGGGGCTGCGTTGCCCAGGCCCCGCCGGGGGTGTGTGCGCGGCCCCGGCCGAAGGATCCGGTGCTGTAATGTAGGACAGCGATGTCCGTGAGGTAGGACTGGGAGCCCAGGTGTCAGCAGCCCTAGGAACGGATAAAGGGCTTAATCAAAAGGCAAAATCAGGAAATTGCTGGCTGTGGAGCAGTTTAAGTGCTCTGCGTGGCTCTTCGGTATAAAATCTAGACGGAGGAAGGATGTTGGGAATAAGATAGCGAATAAGGGTTTCTTTCTGTACCGTGTCCCAGGCACTGTGGGGTTGCAGTCGTGTCTCTGGCCAAAAACACGAGGCCTCTGGCCAGGTGCTGTGCAGCGCTTCCTGGCTTTCCCTGCTTACTATTATTATAATTTAGCAAGCCATTTGGCTAAATAAGTGTGGAATAGTCTGCCTGTGCAAAAATCAATCTTTTAAATAAAAGTCTTGAATGGATTTGGGCTTCTACTGGCACTGAAATTCTTGTCTTGCAGCCTGACAGCACAGCTGTAATACAATATTCTGGGATTACAAATAAGCAATCAGCAAGTTTATTTATGCGACCAGAGTCAGAGGTGCATTATGGCTTTGCTTGATTGTCTGGCAAATGTGCTTTTTTTAAAAAAAACAAACATAGGGATTCATTTATTGGTCTCTGGTAAAAATAATACTCCTTTTAAAAAGCTTCCATGTATGTTTTTAAATGTAGAGGAGATCTTTACCAGTTTTTATTAGGAAATATATATGAACAAATAATATGAAGTGGGTTTTATCAAGCAGCCTGTTAAAAAACACTGGGCAGAATGAATATATCTTTGTTGTAAGCTAAAGTTGTTATGGCAGCAATATCAAACATGCTTAAGAAGGAAACTATTGTTGTTTTGACATTCTTTCTGTTAAGTATGATTAGATGAAAATCAGCTCTTGTTCTGGATAAAATTGCTTTCAGCAAATACCTGAAATCCAAGCTCAGGTGGGCAAAACGTAGGGCCTTAATTGGCACTGCCTTGCTAATGAGACATAATTGTGGTTCGGGCTTTGTTTTCCTTTCTTTACTTCATCACAGGTTGATATAAACCTTGCCAGACTCTGTTTTTTCTTGAAGTAATGATAGTTTCTCAGGCTGTCTTTCTTTCAGATGAGCTTCTGGGCTAAATAACCAGTAGCCATTGAAGTTAAATCAACTAACCATAGCACTTTTGGTTGCCAGATCTTTAGCCAGCAACGCATACTCCTTATGACATAAACTGCTACTTGACCAGCTGCAGCTATTAAATGGCTTAGTTTCAAAGTACACTTAAAATATTAATGTTCAAACAGACTTAATGCTGCGGGCAGCATTCATATGCTTTGGCAGTACCTCTGCCTTACAGTCCTCTCTAGCAAGTAGTGCTGACCACTGCCCTTCATTCAGGAAACACCAGGTTGAAGTATTCATGAAGTGAATTCTGCTCTAAGCATTTCTTGTGATGACATACTGGCTGGTGATAGGGCTGAAATGTTATTGTCACCTTTGGAAATAGTTGCATTTATTTCTAGAGTGTTCCTTGGCCCCGTACAAGTAGATCCAGACTGACAGAGGTCATGTAGCTGCTGACTGGTACAGGCATCCTCATGGTGTGTGCTGAAAGACATGGTGCTCAACGTAGGAAAATGAGATTGGACTGTGAACCAAACCCTGGAAATGGTGAAGGGCTTAATCCAAATGCAGACAGGTGGAAAAAGCAGAAAATTGTTTGCTCTGATGCTGTTTAAAGACTCTGTGTAGCTCTTCAGTATCAAATTTAGGGAGAGGAAGGATGTTGGGAATAATATAGTGAATGAGGATTTCTTGTGTAATGTGTCCCACTCACTTTGGGGTTGCAGCCATGGCCTGCACTTGCACTTCTAAAGAATTGAAGATCATTTTAAAGATGCATTTGCAACCCCTTGCTTTTGCAGTGAATATCATAAATTCGTTTTGGTGCTCTGTTTCAAAATACTGTGCTTGTATCTCATTTGAAAAAAAAAATATCAAAGGAGTTTTTCATGCTGGAATTTTTTTTCACAGCATGTGAACATGAGCAGGGGTTGTCTTTCCTCCCGCCTCGCATCTCCTACAGCAGAGCACACATGCTCCAAAATAGCATCAGCCTGTGCTGTGCTGAAATGCAGCTGTGAGTCGTGGGAGGCTGGACACCATTAGGTGGCTGAAGGTGCCCATTTCCTTACCCTGCTCTTTGATGCCATGTGAAATAGGAGCTTCTGTGTCTTGCCAGTGACTTCCTCTACTTCTTGGTTGTTAAAGGCTTTAAAAAAAATTATCCAGCTAAAGCCTTTACTGGTAACAAATGGTGAAAAAGAATGTTGTTCTTGGTATACGTGACATTTATATTTATGCTTCCCTTTCTTTCTTTTTTTCAATCTAAGAGATTGCATCAATCTACCAAGAATCTATTACAACATTCAGGACTCTGACTTTAAGAATTGCTAGATTTAAACCTGGACAAGGATGTGGAATTGTGCTGCAGGATTCCTCCTGCACCTCACAGGATTGCTGCCCACCAAGGCTGATCTGTATTTTCACCATATGTGCCCACCAGGAGTAGAGATCGGCTGTTTAACGTCAGCAAGTAAAATTTTGTTAAAATCTAGCATATTGTAGAGCTCCCCTGGGTTTGTAATGTTTGAGATGCTGCTGCATGTTTGCAGACATGGGGTGCTGGGCAGTGCTGCTCAGGAGGGGTGGCACAGATGGGAGGTGGAGGAGGCTGAGGGACGTTTTGGTGGCGTTTCTGGAGGTTTGCTCCAGGTTAGGCTGGACTTGTGACTCAGCACTCTGGCCGTGCTCCCCAAGTGGCTCCCGGCAGTACTGCCAAACAGGGATTAGTGCCTTGCTAAACTCTGCAAGTCGTGCCAGTTGGAAAGGCAGGTTCCTGTCCCCAGTATGTGATTCTGTACCCGTGCAATATGTCACTGTGTGGCCCTGCTTTTTGCAAAGTGCACAACAATAAACCAGAGCAGCCGATCCTCTCCAGCCCTAACAGAGCAGATCAGCCCTGGCCTGGGGCTGTCACCTGTCACTGGCTCAGGTGCAAGCCCTGGGTGCATCAGAGGTGTGGCCTCAGCCCATATCGATGTGCTCAGTCCAACAGTGAAAATGTTCAGTATTTAGTGTTTAGCCACAATCCTGTGCAGTTTGTGTGACCTGTGTTTCCGTGCTTGGGTGGCTGCCACTCCCTGCTGAGACACTTAGAGCTCCTGCAGGTCAACCTGAGGAAACTCCAGCCAGATCTGCTCATTGCAGTGAGGGTGTGCAAAGCCTCCTGTGTCTGACTGGAATATCCCGTTCCTACCTGATACCAGGCTGAGACTCTTCAGTCCAACAGTCCTGTAACATTTGGGATGTGAGATTAGTGCTTGCTGATGCTCCAGTTGCCAAAGGTCAGAGGAGAGGTTACGGGCATGTGGACTATTCCCTTTCATCTCTGTCCCTGTCCTGATCCTTTGGTAATGGTTGAATCACTCCTGCACTGAAGGTATTGG
Source organism: Petroica traversi (assembly GCA_025920805.1). Taxonomy (NCBI): domain Eukaryota; kingdom Metazoa; phylum Chordata; class Aves; order Passeriformes; family Petroicidae; genus Petroica; species Petroica traversi. The sequence continues at coordinate 4,807,470 of JAHLSL010000072.1, read as the reverse complement.
GAGGAATTTGACTTTGTGCTCATTCTCTTCTGTATTGGATAAATAGGAATTTCTAGTCACAAGCCACATTTAAGAATGTGAAATAGTGACTGTGTTGTGAGAAGTTGCCTGGTTAGAATAATTAATATGCATCTTTTAAGCTGAACATTTATATGCTCTGTTCTTTAAACACTGAGAGCCCTCCTGGTATTCTCAGCAGAATGGCAGCCAGTACTAGGATTTCTTTACTCTTTGAAGGCTGCTGTGCCAATGGCTGTCTACTTTCCTGCTGAAAAATGTACCAGCCCTTGCTTCCCTTTGTCTGGCCTGATTCCAAGTCAAGTCATTGTTACCGCATTAAATACGAATAAACCTTTACATCTCTCTCCATATTTGAATTTAATTATCAAATTATAGTCTTAAAAAGAGGACACAGTGTTTAAATAACAGGCAGGCTTCCTAAATCTAAACAAATTTATCCTAAAACATATCCCAATTATCAAACAAAATCAGTCTTTTTCTGGTGCAGTTCTTGTTACACTCACTTTTCTTGCAGCTTAGCTAAAATCAATAACTTATTCTATTAAACGTTTGTTTAGTTGTACAGACCTGCTGCATCTCACTGAATTATTCTGATTTCACGTGCTTCACTGGTTTTATAATTAATTCATCACTTTGCACAATCTCTTTGAAAGAGAGGTGATAGGGAGGGAAAAATACTAGAGGTAAGAGAGGGTAGTGGTGCATAGTGAATGTTTTACAACACATTTCATTTTTTTGAAAGGTGGAATAAGTTGAAGATTGTGCCGCTCTTGAGCTTCCTTAATCTGCTGATGTCCTGTACACTGGAGACACAACACTCACAGCTCTACTGGGAAAAGAGAGAAAAATTGTACATGTGGGACTAACAGAAATTTGAAACTCTGAATAGGATGGTTGGAGCACCTAAGAACAATTTGAGATGGGTGAAGCAGTCAAGGAGGTTTAACTGCATCTTCTGTTAAATTTAATTAATGTATTTAGGTCTCCCAAGACTATTTCCAAAAATACCACAATCTCCTTGAAGGCTTTGGTCAACATGATTTATGGGTTAAGGACTTTTGAATAAATTTGTACTGCACAGATTTTAAGAATTCCAGTTGAAGTTATGAGCATTAATAGGATCAAAGTATTACCATTTCAGGGAAAGACCTAATGCAGTGATAAAATCTGTTATTTGGCCATTGCTTCTCTTAGTTTTGTGGGATTTTGTGTTTTAAATGTGATAAACTCCTTGCCTTTACTGTGCAAGATGGGCCACATACATTCACAGCTTCCTGTTCCTTGGGAGTCCCGTGTTTGTCCATGGATTTTCAGCTCACTTTGAGCTATGGAGCTCTTGCAATGATACGTGAAAAAGTTGTTCAAGTTTGTTATTTAAAGCTCATCAGGATGGCAGCCTGCCAGTCTGATTTGTTTGCTGCGATGTGACCTCTATTCATCACCTCAGGAGATGTATCTGATAACAGATTCTGTTGAAAATACAGATGGAAGGGGTGGCTCTCTCAAGTCCTGGGAGCATGGCTATCATGGCAAAATGAAGACCCAGTTAATGTGTCAGAGTGGATGCAGGTTCACACTGGTGCTTAGCAGTAAATTGTATTTACCAGCTGCTGCCCTGCATGCCATGTGCAGTGTCCTGTCACCCGTGAAAGGAATATGGAGTAGAAATTTATACTGCTGTTCCTGATAGTGCCTCTTCATTGGAAAATAAATTATTACCTATTTTTCCTCACTGCACGGGTTTTATAAATTAAAAACTTACCAGTAGTCATGTAATGCTGTGTTTCTTTTAAAGTAAGTTAGCTACTGTTAAATACAAGAGTGAATTCTGTTTAATTGCTCTCTAATTCAGAATTAGGATTGTAAAAATTCAAGTACAAACCTTTAAATAGGTTGTCAGATCTGTTTTGAAACTTGACTGGAAAAAAGGCATCATCACCATAGCAAATGATCCAACTTCACGAGCTCAGGTCAGCTTACATCTATGAACAAATACCCAATTTTAAAAGCAGCTTAATTTCTTCCATGCAGCCAGCTCTGGAAGGTATTGATTGCATGAAATGAGTTTTGGATCAAATGAGCAACTTCTACATATGTTATAATGCAATTTTTGTAGGAAACTGGGCGAGGGAGGGTTTGTCTTGTTTCTGAGAGCCTGTGAGCACAGCTTTCTGCCCAGCTGAGGCAGTGCAGGAATCAAATGACCCTTGCTAATTCTGCCCACATCTTGCAGTCACACTCATTTTCTACTATCTTGTTACCATATTGGTCTTATGTTTGCTGCCTGCTGGGAACAGCTAATAACTACTGAATGCATTTCATAGTTGGTACAATAACAGCCTCTTTACTTTCCTTGTCAGTGTGGCTGCTTGGCTTTGAAAGCCTTATTGATGGTGTTTGCAACAGTTCTGTTTGTGGTGACAGCTGTTGTTTCAGACTTAAATTTCATCTTTGTATTTGTCAGAAATGTGATCTTTAACATTAGCATCTTGCTGCTGCAATTGTTGTTTTGTTGGGGTTTTTTTTTTTTCTGCAAGTAAATCCTCACTGATTAGGTCAGGAACTCTTCCCAGTTAGAGCCTCTCCCCTCTGGATGTGGGACTGGTACTGGTGTGACAGTTCTTGCCACAATGCTGAAGGTCCTTTGTTTTCCTGGGTGATGACCAGAGGCAGAAAAAAAGCTAATTTTAAATACATATATGAATATTTAAGTATCAGTTTGTCCAAGCTAGGGGTTAGATCCATGCTAAGTATCTTCCTCTGGCATTTGACCCAGAATTTTTTCAATGTATAAACCCCTTCAGTGCTTTGCAGACCAAGGTGCCTGTAGAGCCATATAGGATATTTTCTGAGATGCCTGGGATGTTGTTGAGTTTCAAATTTGGCCTGCTAGGCAACCTTTTGTAAAGAGGGATTTGTGCCGTGGGTCTGGAACAGCTGTCACAGTCTTGCTGTCACAGGAAATGTATGCAAAGCAAATCACCACTGCCCTGTTTAATTCAGGGCAGGGTAGAGGTGCTCAGGGATCCAAGTGATTGTGTTTTCACACCAGCACCACAGCCCACACTGAGGGCTCAGCCTGTCCTTTCTCTGTTAGAGCTGCTCTGAAAATTGCTCAATTCTACTGTAATTCTTCTGGCCTCAAAAACATTTGTACAGATTGGGTACTGCTGCTGCCTGCAGTACTTACCCCACGTTATTATAAATACTTTATGAAAATAATCTCTTTACTAAACTACTTTAGTGTCTAATTCTCTGAGCTGTAAACGAAGTCCCTCATACCATGGTGCATGGATTAAAGATTTTATCATTCTAAATTTAATCCTGTTTTCTTGGTTGGTTTCCACGAGAGGTGGAAAAATAGAGAAGGAGGAGGTTTGCCTGGTGATCCAGTTACTTAGGATGCAGATTATAAAATCGTGTAGGTGTGGGGATCACTATGGAGCCAAATCTTATGTTTTTGCAAGCAATTTAAAAGACAAATTAGTTGTGCTTGTAGAAGGCATGTCAAATGACTATGTAATTCTTTTAAGAAAAAAAATTGCACTTTCTTGTTTTTCCCCAGACTGCTCCTTTTTTCATCACACCAGTTACTTCATCCTTGCTGGTGCTTCTGATGTTTCTCCCAGCACTTCACCCTCTCCCCTGTGCAATTTCATGTTTGTTGCCTGTTGATATTTGCAATTAGTGCTTCTTGTGATATGTGAATTAACAATATATTTTGTGTTTTCTCAAAACACTTGCATTTCCTCTGGTTTGTGCTGCCTCTTTTTCTGGCCTTCCTACATTTTTATTGGACTAGGGGCGAAGATCTAAGGGCAGGAACATTTTTCCCCCCTTAATTTTTGTATAGCTGTGCTTACTGACTTACTTTTTTTACACTGAGCTTACTGATGTCATGCAGTGATGCAGTGATCACAGAATCATTCAGTTGTTTAGGTTGGAAAAGGCAAAAGTTTAAGCTTGAAGAGCACAACTTGACATTTGTTTCTTGTTCTGTACCACAAATATAAACTGTCAGATTATTTTTTTTTTCTGATTATGTTTCCTCACTGCTGCTGGCTAAATTTCTGGTTTTGTTTTGGTATTTTTGTCCTTTGGTCCTGAAAGTACATTTAATAAGCTGGTTTTCAAGTGGCTTCCCTGAAATATATCTTTCTAAACTCAGGATTTCTTCCTTATTTGTAGCCATAAATAGTGTCCTGCTGCCTATTTTATGTGGCTTGGGTTTTTTTTTTAACTTATTAGAAAAGCAGCTCTTCTTTGTGCATCCCCAGAATATCTAATTTTGTTTGTTTCTTCTGGTATTTTCAACTTATGCACAGTTTTGCACTTAAAATATTTGCTCATTTGCTATTTAAGTTGCACATCAAATTTCTCTATTTGAGGAGTATATGTGAGCGTAAAATTAGAGTGGTTAAGTTGCTCCTTCCCTAACATTTTAATGTGCATTTGAAATGGAGATTAGTGATGAAATTAGACCAGGAAAAAATCACTTTGGAAGAAAAAGTGTAGCATGGATTGGTGATTAAAATCAGGATGATTCTTCTAGGGAAATATTTTACACTGACTTCAGTCTTTAGCAGTGGTTTTATCAGGGAGGTTTGCACATCAGGGCTTCTGATCCCCACTTCTCCTGGGAGCCTGGGCTTTGTTTGTGTCCTTTCCACACCACGGATGGAGCTCCAGGCTGTGTGCAAAAAGGAGATGTCTTGCTCTAAGTGGATCTGGCTGCATCTTGGTTATTGAAAGAGATGCAGCTGCTGTGCCACTGTTCCCTGAGCTGTTCTCATACCTGAACAGAGTTAGTTCATGTGATATTTGTGTGCAGAATGAGCAAAGTAACACAATATGTTTGGCACTCCGTTCTTAAAGGATCTGAAAGCAGAGCTGAAACAGAGATTCACCCCTGAAAGCTCACCAGGACTGCTCTCAGTCTCTTGTTTGTGCAAGTGTGTGCAGAAATCTGGTTTAACTTTACGATGCAGAGAAAATATTTTGTGTTGTGTGATTTTGCTGCTGAAGTTTGCTGTAGGTAATGTTTGGGTATAAGAAAACTCTGAAGAGATCAGTTGGGAAAAAACAAATGACACTGGAACCAAAATTATACTAAGGACATATTCTTCTATTTCTCTTGGCAAGCTTATGTGTGGCCTCTCAGTTCTTAAAACTGTGAAGTCAGACTGTTAATGATCCTCTGAGGGATAAAAGGTGACAAAAGCTACATACTAATAGATACCCTGAAAATAGTCTTCAGTCTCATATTTGTTTGGGAATTGGGGCTTTTTTCCTAATTAAGCATGAGGCATGCTCTGAGAAAAATAGTTTATACCAGAATAGGCCAGGGAAGGACACTGATTAATCCATCTAAATGGAATAACTTGCTGCCAACCTTGCTCCAACTTTGGCATCTGGATCATGTAATTTTGTTGGGTTTCTGCACCTTTTTTTTCTCTTAGGTCACTTTATTGATTGCATACTTCTTAAAAAAACTGCTCCACTGCAATCAGCTATTGCATAGGGAGTGATGTGGATGTTGCTTCTATTTTTGTAATATTTTTTCATCCAGGCATCCACTGTTTGACAGAGCAGAAGTGGAAGGGACCACTCCCCTCCTGTCACTTTTTTTCAAGGACTCTTTTGAGTGCTAGCAGTGAACATACTGATTCTGTTGTGTTGGAGGTTTGTAGCTAATTCCTTTTAAAATCTGAGCTGAGGTCAAAAGGTTGGCATGTGGTTTACACAAGAATTTTTCTTTAAAATAATTACCAAATTTGGGGATTTTGGGTTTTCTCAGTGAGTTACTTGTGAAATCAGATATTTATGCAACACAGGCTCTTCTTGTGTCTGATTTTTTGACTTCTTTGATTTCAAAAGTTGAGGATGCTCACTTAATTACGAAAGTCTCCAGAGCCTGATGATGATGATGATTAAACCTTGGCACACGGTACTTTTTAAAACACTAATCTTCACAAGATTCTGTGTAATTAGGTAAGTATTCTCCTTACTTGACAGAGAGGGAAACTATAAGGGTCCAAACCTCCTTCTGTTTTGGAGTTGCTGTCAACTCTTAAGGCTCTTAATAGCAGAAGATCAAGCCCTTAAGTGTTTTGTCTAAAGACAAGTAAGGTAGTGGGAGAGTTTGATTGGTTCTTGGGTGTTCTTGATTCTCAGGCACCTGGCTGATAGCTCAAGATGTCTTGCTTGACATTTCAGCTCTTTTCATTTTAGTGTTTATCTTCAAAGGTCATCAGCTTTATATATGACTTTAAAAGAAGCGTGCAGTAAGTCAAGTTCTTCACCTGTTATTGAGCCCTCATGCACATCACTGCTGGTTTTATTTTGCCTGTCTCTCTAATGCTGATAGACATCCACAAAAATAAAATGAGAGAGCCCATGGAAATAAAATGAAATCACTTGGTGCTGTCAGAGGCAGTAAAGGAACTGAGAAACCACTCGGATGTGAAGATGAGAAAAGCTGCCTGAATTTAATAGAAAGACTGAACTAACACAGATGGAGATCTGGGTGTGGTGGCTTTTTGATGGTGCTGACACCTTTCTGTAGAGCAGGGCAAGGGGCATCCCCAGTTTGAGGGGTGCCAGAGCTGGAGGGAAGCACTTGATGGGAGAGGGGCCTGTGTAGGGTGTGGGATGGGAGGGATGGGTATCACATTCAGCCCCCATCCTCCCCACTCACACAGGGTCAGTGTGGCTCTTTCACTGTATTAATAACTGCTCCATGTGGACATTACCAGTCACATGTCAATCTGGCTTTTGAGAATAATCTCAAAACAGTTTAGGTTTCCCCTCCATTGCTTTCCACCATCTCCCTTATTAAAGATTCTTCAGTTACCTTTCTATGGCTGATGAATGTGTCAGGTGATTAATGACTTTCATCTGACACATCGGTGGATTAAGCCATGGTGAAATACATCCTTCCCCTCCTATTACTGCATTGCACTGCTTTCCACAAAGGAAGTCCAAGAGAGGTTATCTCCAGAGAAGCTCTGCCTGTATTTCTGGCTGTTTCCAATCACCTTGCTGTTGGATACATGGCTGTGGTCAGCTGGAGTTGCAAAAGTTGTTTAGGGGAAGATTAAAACACTTTGAGAATAACCTGGGCAGCTCGATGAGAATTTATTCTTAGCCTTGTGGCTCAGTGGTTGCCAGTTCTATCAAGTATTCCTACAGTGCTTTTCTTTTAAAAGTTCACTACATTTTTAAGGGATGCCTAGCTTTTAGCAGATAAAATTTGCATTAAACAAAAGTACAGAAAAAAAATTATGCATGTTATTTCAGCAGCTATGCCAGCACTGCAAGTGTGACTGCAGCACACTTGTGTGCATGCCCAGGTGAGCTTGCAGGCTTTAACCCACAGCTGTGAGACCTGGAATTGGCAGAATGCTGTGCAGGAGGATGCAGTTCCCCTGATGCCAGGACTGAGTGCTGCTCGTCTGGCTGGAAACTGATTCTCCTTTTTCTCTCCCCACTGCCCCCTCCCTCTCTCCCTTCCTGGTAAGTGGATTAATTTCCAGCCCCAGCAGCTCCCTGGCTCTGCTCGTGGCCCATGCAGAGGAGCACAGTGCAGTTTGCACAGGCAGCTGGTGGAGATGAGAGGCCACACCAGCTCCCCTTTCAGCAGTGAGATGGACTCAAGCAGGTATTAAGCAACCCTGTGGCCCACCTGATGTGTGTAGTTAATTATAAAGATGTAGTGATAATTGCAGGTACAGATCTGTAGAGGACTGTCCCTGCTGGGTTTGAATGTTCCTGCCCAAGCCTGTGCCATCAAAGCTTCCCCTCTGTTGGTGCTTATGCTAAATTCCTTCATTTACCAAACAGCACGAGGACTGATTATTTGCCATGCCAAAACCTGGAATTTGGTTAAGGTGAGGATGGTTGTATTAAGCTGTAGTACAAATGCTGTGGCTGTGTAAGGTGGTTTCTTCAAAGAGCAAGTGGCAAGGAACTCACAGTGAGTACTGTGCTCATCAAGAAGTTATCAGCCTGGATTTGCTGGTACAATTATGGGCAATTTCTGTTGCAGTGAGAGTTATTTAAAATTTAAATAGAGTTGATATCACGTTCTTTTGACCTAATTCCCAGACTTCTGTATCATTACTAAAATGGTACGGGATATTACAATGCCATATGCTGCAGGATGGCTCTCTTAGGAAAGATTGATACAGCACTGGTGTTTGGATAGGAAATGGACTGTGGAAAATTCTGAGATAACACTGTGATCTTCAAATGTGAAGGGTTGGATGTGTGGGTGAAAAGCCACAGTTCAGAAATAACCTGCTGAGAGTAGTCCTATGAAAAACTAAGATACCTCTTACTATTTGTTGTTTCATGAGTATAGGAGGTGATGTTTCTTTCCTTCCAGTAATACTGCCAGTTTGTGTATCACTGGATGCCCACTTTGCATTAACACAAGTTGACTTTATTTTGGCAGGAGAAAGTCACCAAGCCCTTGTGGAATATTTCAGACTTTGAGCACCAAATTCAATTTACTACATTCTTTTTTCTAGACAGCTTGCTCCCATGACAACCCTATGTCAGATGATGCATGTACAGACCCTGTTTCCCATAACTTTGTCCTTGGGATGACACCAGTGGCATTTTTCTCATGATCTTTAAAAAACATGTGGGGATGGTTTTAAAGTGCAAATTGTCATTTGGAAAGCACCCTGCCTTATATGAGTTCCACTTATCTAGAAGTATTATGAGCAATCAAAAAAACATTCAAAACAAAATAATGTGATTAAGTAAGGGTTGTGACTTTTAAGAATCAGTCTTCACTTGTTGCCTTGACCCCAGTATCATCCAGATACCAACCATGCTCTCAGCCACCTTGGGAATAGGAGCATTATCCAGGTGTTGCATAAACTTGTATAAATAGTTCGTCCACTTGTAATGAGGACAAAGTTACCAGAAAGAAGTGAAGAGTGTTTTCTCTTACTGTATCTGGGTACAATTCCAGAAGTCCCAGTGTCTTGCATTGGAAATGAAGCTCCAGGATCAATGTGCATCTCATTAATAATGACTGTTAATACCCACTCCAGCCTTACCTGCAGTGCTCAAATCCAGATGTTGGAAAGCAAAGCTGTATCTCCAGTGCAGAATTATCTTGTGTCTATCCTGAGAGAAGTTCTCCCACATACCCCAGCCTCCCCAAAAAACCTGTAACCTTGGCTTTAATAATCCAACAACAGGGCAACCAAGGCTTCATTCCTGCCCGAGTTGGCAGTCCATGGGCCTTGCTCTTAAAAGGCAGGCCAGCCAAGTGATAATATTTCACTGCCATGCCCCAGTTACCCCTGAGTAATACCTTGTGGTCTGTTTATTTTTTAACACACTTCAGGACACCTTAATGGCACGTTAATCCTGCATTTGTCTGCTGTGTTTTGCTTCGCTGCAGAGTTTGAACAGCAGTGCCATAAGGAGTGTGCCTGCATACAGGTTTGCTGGAAGCAGATGTCAACCTTTTAGTACAGTTGTGGTGGCTGTAAAAGCTGTAATTTGGGGGAAATGTAGCTAAAGAAACTGTTTAGGGTTTAGTGGACAGATCAGAAGAGGAAACACCAAACAGACAAGAAGAAATGAGTTCCGTCTGCCGAAAGGTTTTGCTGCCAAATATTTTGGTATGATCTATGTTAGCAATAAGTAACTCCATTTGGAAATTATTTTCCACACAGAATTGTTGTCGTATTACTATTTCAAACAGCAGCTCTGTGCTGGGGCACACAAATCCTGTACATATTCATGGATCAGCCAAGTAAAAACATGGAATTTCCCCCAGGAAATCTATCCCAGCATGCAGACCAGTAAAGCACTGCTGAGGATCCAGCTGCAGATGTGGAGCTTTGTGCAGCCAGCCTTCTGTGCTGGAACAGCTGTAATTTTTTAGTAAGGACACATCTTTACTGCATAGACATCCTATAATTTTTTCTGAAATGTTGGATTTCTCCCAGTTAGGGCTGTTTTGAAGATCAGCTGCTGTCCTTACTCACCTAAATGTTTGCTGGGTTTTTCTGACGGCTTGGCTTGTTTAACTTCTTTAACAACTCATGGCTGCTTCTGGCCAGTTATTTTCCATTGGCTTAAAGTCTCTCCCTGCATGCAGAACAGAGAAAACCTGACAGCTGTGTTTGGTTCCCTTTCACATCTCAGTGTTTTCACCAGGTCTAGTGAAGCCTTTGCCACGGGAACTGAATATTTTATTTCTTCAAGTATTTTATTGATCCTGTGTTGCATTGCAAAGCTGGTTTGCTCAGGGTGCAGACAGAAATGGTGCTGCCTTTTTGTCTGATTGGGATTTTGCTGTGTGTGATTGTTTTGAGAATTTCCCCCTTCTAAAAACTTTAAACAAATTGGATCAAGGATAGAGGTTGCAGGACTGTAGCACTGTTACAGCTTGATTAAATATTGTCTTAGGAGGCAAATTTGTGTAGAATAAGAAGCAAACTTAAATTATATCAAGCCATCCATGCTGTGAGAGGAGGGTGGTGGAATACTGCCTGCCAGTATTTTTATTATCATCGTCATTCACCCATTTTCAATTTTAGGGCTGCCATTTCTGAAAGGAAAAGTTTGATGCTTTTTTTTTTGACCGATTTGCTTTTACTCCTGAGGACAGATGAAGGTATTTTACTCAGGCATCAAATTAATCGCTTCCGTGGAGAAGACAGTTGATCAAAGCGTGGTTATATTTCTTTTAATTTTGCTTCTTTACCATCTGTAAAGCACTGTAGTTTGTGTGCTACCTGTCTGATTTATCAGTGTCTTGTAGGAAATCAGCCTTTCTTCTGCCTGAGGGATATGGGAGTTTCAGTTAGGTAGTGAGCCTGAGAGGAATGGATTTGCCTGCACTTGGTGTTGCAGAGCTTGACAATGGTTTGATCTTGGCTTTGCTAATACAGAAATCTTTGCCAGTGCTCTCAGTGTCTAAAAATGTTCCTATTTCCACATGCTTATTTCTTGTCCTGGGCAAGGTAGGCTACTTTATTTCTTCTGGTTTATAATTTCCAGTGGCCAGGATAGTTTATAAAAATAAAAAAAAAATTGGTAGGCAAAAGGAGATAAAACCCTGATGCTTGTTGTGCTGGTTTTGGTTTGGCAGTGCTGAATACCTGGTGGAATCCTGGTTCTGTGGAGGTGCAGCTTCATGTACAGATGGATCTGTGGTGATCCTTGGTTCCCATTCCTTGCCTGGTTAACAAACTGTGCTGTATTCACTATTTACCATCTACAGCATGGGTGTGTGTGGTATCTCTGCTAGCCTGGGTTTCAGTGACTAAAATGGAGCAACTGTGACACAGCAGGGAATTTGGCATCCTTTGAATGCCGTGTTGTGGTGTTGGCACAATGTGAAAATGATTTCCCCCTTTTGTTGTGCTGTTAATGATGAGCTCTTGGGCTGGGGGTTGGCTGCAGCCTCAGCTTTGCGTGCACGATTATCTGTACATGCTGCAGATGGAAATTGAACATCTAATTACTTTATAAGATTTGGGAACAGAGATTTAGAACCTGCTTAGCCTCTGCTTGAAAAGTGCTTTCTGGGTGATTTCAAGTCTGCTTTTGCTCTCCTCCTCAGGTCCTTTCACAGATGTGGTCACTACAAACCTGAAGCTTGGCAACCCCACGGACAGAAATGTGTGCTTCAAAGTTAAGACCACAGCACCACGCAGATACTGTGTAAGGCCCAACAGTGGAATTATTGATGCAGGAACATCAATTAATGTTTCTGGTAAGCCATTCAAGCAGTGTTTTGGTGATTGAAAATAGCTTCCTATAATTAATTGTTTCTTGGAATGCCTCTCAGCCTGAAGGTGTTTTGGTGAATCCAAGAGGTTATGTTTTCCTGGAGAAGCAGCCATTTCATTTTTACTTCCCTCTCTCCTGGTCTAGCAGTAATAGGCTTGGTCTTGCATCTTCTTTTGGAGAGGATAAAAGGCGAAAATGCATAAATGATTGATATGGTTCATTAACAGCCTCAGCCAGCCTATCCAAACCAGTCCTGCTGCAGCCCTGCCCTCCCTGTGGGATTATTTTTGTACAGTTAGTTTTTTGCCAGCTTAACTTCCTGAACCAGCTCACCACGGGGTCAGACAAGTGCTTGGATGAGCACAGAGAGGGAAGAATAAAACTGGGTGGACTGTAGCCACTGGTTTAGGCTGGTGTGGGCTGATGCCAAACTGCCTTTGATTTAACCAACAATGAAAACATTTATTTCAAACCATGCTTGTTTTGTGTGCCTTGAAGATTCAGTATCCTTTGGTGCTAAAAATGTCAAATGACTAAATCTTTGCTGTTGCATAGGAAAAGTTAATTATTTTCTCTAATGAGTCAGTAGCTCTTGACTTGCCTAAGTTTGGTAATGGAAAAGCAAAGGAGTGGCTTGCTTTGAAAGCATAAAGAGCTGAGTATTCTCCCAAACAGAATGTTTTTATGTTATTAACTTGTTGATGATATATTTTCTCAATGACTTCTCTGATCCATGTTCTTAATAAATTTTATCAAAGCATGTAGTAGTGGTATGTTGGATGAAGGAGGCCAGACTTCAGTTAAGAAAATTATAAACATGCAGATTTGCTTTGCTATTTCTAAAAAAAAAGTAATACTGGCATAAGAAATACTATTGATAGGTTATGCAGTTTGCTCCTACCAACCTCTTTTAGCCTGGAATAAAAAATTTGGGAAGCTAAAACCACTGCCTTCTACTTGAAAGAAATCAACATGTAAAAATCAAGAGCTCAGTTTCATACTTAATAAAATGTAAAATATTTACACACCTCACCCTTGGAGAGAGCTTGCTTCAACGAAATAAAAATTGATCCCAAAACCACTTTGCACTGTAAAATTAAACAACTCTAATCCTGTAAGTCTTCTTGTACATGCCCATATTTGCACACTGATTGATCTGTTATCTTCGGGATTTCTGTGGTGTCAAGTTGATTGTGCAAAGGGCTGCAGGGTTGGTCCCTCCCTTGCAGTTAATCCCAGGAGAATGTCTCAGTGAGGAGGTAACCAGGGAAGTGTGGGAGCTCCAGGTGGGGCAGGCAAAGCACTTCTGCTTCAGGAGAGGGCCAGCACATACCCAGTGAGCTCTGAAATGACTAATATGTAAATGAAAAAGCTCTCTGGAGAGAAATGGAGGTTTTTAAAAGTCGGGACAATTCCCAAGTAAAGCTGTCTGTCATCTATACTAGCTCCAGGCAAGCATATCAAATGCATTGAAATCAATGAAATGATAATGAAAATTAGCATGGTTTCTAGCTACAAATTATCTTCATGCTATAAAGATGTGGATGCTTTTCATCTCACAGATGAACTTTGAAAATTAAAAGCCTGCTTGCTTTGCAGGCTCTTACCAGGCTTTTTGAAATGTTGTCTTGATCTCAGTGTCAAGTGGTTTCTTAAAGTTCTGCTCACAAGTGCCCCTTAGCTCCACCTTGAGCAAACACAGTGCAGACAAGAGTTGTAGGAAACATCTCTTGTTATGCCACCAGCAGCTTGATTTTCCAGCCTGGCCCTTCCCTGTGGATCCAGTCCAGGGCTAAAGTATCCCATCATGAGACTGCTATGCTAACCCTGAGCTTTGCTCTTGCTTACAATACCTTCAAGAATTTCCCTTTTCTGATAATCTTACTAGTGGTGATTTATGTTTTGATTAGTGTGGAAAATGGCTGTGGTATATTTATTAATCACAAGCTCACATGTGTGTTCTAATATTTCCATGCTGATATTAACAGTGGGAATAAATAATGATCTTAAATTGCCAGTCCTTACATTAATGTATTTTGAAATGCAAGTAGCACCCTTCATTGTTCCTGAGGTAATATATTAAGCTCCTTCAAACCATGCATGGGACTTAATTTTGGATTTGAGGACAGCAGTGTCTTTGGTTGTGATCAGCAGATGGGATCCTTTGGATGGGAGGGATCAAAGCAGACACTGCCATTAACAGGCAGAATAGAATTGTTTTCAGAGTCACAGAAAGGGGGGAAGATGTGTTTAACCTTTGCTTTGGAGTAACACTGCTTGAGAATAAAAGACTAATTTTGGAGTTAATGAAGTGAAAAATAAATAGAATTTGTTTCTTTGCCACTGAATCAGTTACGTTTTCAGTCATTTAATTCAAGTCTTGCAGAGGGAGAAGAATTAGGACTTGAATAAATAGGACTTGAGCTCTTCCAAACCTAGTGAAAATACTACTGATGAGAAATTATCAAAATATAGTTAATTTGGTAGTAACTTCTGGATATTCCAGCTGATTGGACTGTATTTACTATAGGCAGCCCATCCCCTTTACAATTGCTGACTGTCTTTACCACAGCCATTGGTGCTGCACCTTCTCCAAAAAATCAGTGCCTAAGCATTTACAGTCCCAGGAGAATATTGCCTGGAGCTGAATTTGGGACAGCCTCTTCCTTCTTGCTCTGTAGTAACCAGATGCCTTTGTTATACTCCTGTGAAACTGTGTCTGTACTATTTTGCTCTAAGTATATGAGAAGATATCTGCTCTAAGAGGCAGCAGTTCCACTTTATTTCACACTAATATGATGGCTCATTTAAAAACGTACAAAATGCTAGATAAATGAAGCTCACTTTAATCTAGTGAAGTCTCAAATGCTGCCTTCTTCTGCCATATCACAGCTTTTGCTAAATACCAGCATTTGAGGCCCTGTCAGCATGTGCTGCCTGCTGGGATGTCAGGTTTGGAGCCTGTGTTTTCACCTGTTATATAATGGCATGTAATTTTAACAGCTGAGTTTATGTAACTGTCGGGAAGCAAATGTGTGCTCTGTCATCTGATTCCCTTGCACTGGGGCTGCAACTCTTGGGAAAGGAGTATTTGCACACATTCCACTGCTGTTAAACAGGGCTGATTGCAGCAAAGATAGCTGATTTTGTGGCTTGGAAATCTAAATAAAAGCCATGAATGGATTACAAAGGGAAAGTGAAGGAATACCAGCAGATGCTGGTGAGTCTGCAGAAGATGTGCAAGGAGGAGACAGGAATTGCAGATGGAACCATCAGTACATGGTGTCCCACTGAAGAGAGCAGCCTGAACACCCCTCCTAAAAATGGGGAGGAGCTGATGTTATCCTTGGGTTGCTGTTGAGTATCAGGAGGATTTCTGTGAGCTTGCCTGACTTTGAAAAGGAATTGCCTTGAGCAGGGATGGAGCTGCAGCCCTGTGCTCTGCAGTTACAGTGGCTCTGCCCCATTCCCTTGGGCACTGATTGTGTCCCATCCACTGCTGCATTCCCAAATTCCCTTGGCCACTGATTGTGTCCCATC
>JAHLSL010000072.1:4768901-4792133 GCA_025920805.1 Petroica traversi | reverse complement strand
CCACTGATTGTGTCCCATCCACTGCTGCATTCCCAGCTTTCCTTGGCAGTGTCACTCCTGCCCTGTCTCCACAGACCTCCCAGGACTCTGCAGAAACCACTAAGTTTTGGGTTGTTCTTGCATGCCTGCGTTAAAATTGTTTATTGATGTAAACATGAAACAAAGGGGGAATGATGCAATGGATTCTGCTCATTTCTGAGTCCTTTGCTCACCTCTGGCAGAGCTGATGGAATTCCACAAGGATCTTGAGGCTTGCCCCTGTTTCTGGTTGGGGTATTTTATGTGACCCAAGTGTGGTAGATTTGATCTGTCCAAACCATGAGGAATTCCATGCAGTGCCATTTGGGAAAATGGTTGATAAAGCTAGAAAAGAAAAAAATTGATTGCCAATCTATTGAATGAACAGTGATGTGAATGGAAATGTGATAACAGGGAGCTACTATGATATTTCTTGAGAGTGATTCTTGGTACTAATCTTGTTTAATGGCTTTACAAGCAATTCTGGAATAAAGAGTACACTAAAAACCCTGATGATGTTGTAAAGTTGGGAGATTGAAGATATGCAGCTAAATTAGGTGTCCTTGAAGGCTACAGTAAGAGAAATGGATTAGTTTCATTAGAAAAGCTGCAAAATCACATATTTGGGGAATAAAATTCCATAATTGCAAACTTGTTCAGTGAAGGGGCCTGGTTGGGGTGAGGAAGAGGCTCACATGATGTGGCTGTGAGTGAGGCAAATGTACATCTGGATAAGGATAAATGCTGTGGTTCAAGGCACTAGTGAAGTTCTCTGCATGTAAAATTTGAGGAGCTCAAACCAAAACAGGTGCAGAGGATGAATGGGGAGCCTGGCCCAGAGAGAACCCACCAAGTCTGACTCAAGTTTACCAGCAGGCCAAGAGTTGCTGTGATTGATGTCTTGAAGAGTAAATGACTCTTCCCCTCATCTGGTATTTCAGCTTAAGGGCAGTGTTGGTTCAGGACCAAGTAAACAGGCCATTAATAAATTCAGCTGGAAACTAGAGGAAGGTTGCTGATTATCTGAGCTGGGAGACTTTTCTGTTCCTTCTGCTCTTGGAAAGGACAGCTCGATCCCAGCAGGTGTTGAAGGTGTTCCCTGCTTCAGGTTTCCTCTGTTCCTTGGGAATGCTGCTTTATTCTAGGAAAACCAGAGGAGTTTAATGCTTCTGACATTATGACTAACTTGGCCTGTAAATTGTTCCATGGAAAAGAAGGAGCATTTTGGGTGGTCACTGCCTCTCCTTGGCTCTCTACAGAGCATAAAATGTTGGGGATGTTGCAGGAATATGTGAGAAAACCAATGTCCATTGATCTCTCAGTGACTCTGCAGTTTTTGCTTGTGGTAAAACAGTGCTGGTGGGGTGAGCAGCTTGGGAAGCATCTCTGCCTGATGGATGCTGCTGACAGTAAATTTGAAGATAATATTAATAATTTTGTTTCTTAAAATTCTGATTACTGATGAAATCTGAAGCTTCTGACCAGATGGGACAACTGATGTGATAAGGCATTTTGTAGGAACACGCTTTTCCCATAATTTTTGCATAAGGTTTGTGATTTCTATTCACAACAAAGGAGCCACATTGCCAGTAGCAATTTCTCCAGCAATTAGGGCAGTTTTATGGAACTGATCTTTCACAGAAACCCCAATAGTATGTGGATAAATATTAAAATGGTTTGGTTTCCACTCGAAAAAAAGTACATATTTTTGAGCTTCCCATCTGGCTTACAAGACATTTGCTGAATAATTGGTGTCAATGTGGCTTTCATGTATTGATCTAAAAATACAAGTGCTAACAACGTCTGTGCTGTCAAGCCCTCTCTGGCTCTTGTGGCTCAGTGAATGGAGCTTGGAGCAGCAATCATTTGGCATTCCAGGGTGGATTCACTCCCTTGAGAAATGAGGATTTTCAAATGAGCTGATAGTTGCACTCAGCAAAGCGAGCTGAAGAAGCCACAATCTGTAGAAGTTCCATAAATGCTGGGTAGTTCTGACTATCCAGTTGGATCTTACACATTATGTAGATTTGGAATTATTTAAGTGTCTACTACAGAGGAGAAAAAACGATGCTGCTTCTTTTCAGTGATGTGTGAGGCAGCACTGAAATAGTTGTGCTTTCACAGTGCAGTCACTCCTGCTTGGAAAATAAAGGTAGCCAGTTAACTTGCAAGCACTTATTTTAGAAAAATATCCAAGGTGAGTTAAAAATGTGTAACAATTTCTAAAGCACCTCATGTGAGAGAATTTATCACCTTCCTTCTCTTTGGGTTTAAAAGGCATGTGGTTGTTGATGGCCACAGATTGTGTGCACAGCAAAGATGCCTCAGCCAGAACATGCCCTGCTCATTAAGGGAGGCAAATTGGGTTTGACTTGCCTTCATTTGCAGCAAATGGGATCTTTGGATATTGCTTTTATACAACAAACCCCTGCAATTAGTGCACATGAATCTGAGCACATAATGGTAATAGCACCAGTACTTGAAAATAGTCCTAATTCTTCAACTGCTTCTTTTTTTAGTGATTGAATTGGGCTGAATTAAGACCAGTCATAAAATGTGGATTTTTAAACCTTGCACCATTTTTTCCTGGAGCAGTAATGGCTGTACATGCAAGCTTCATTTTCAGTTTGAATCTGTGTTGCTTATTTCCACATGTTCTGTCTCATGTTGAAGCCAAGCTCATGTTTTTTAATGTCCCAATAGCTGAATATCCAGGTGTCACTTGAAAATGTAGGATTTCCAAGTGACCACTGTGATTAAAAATATTCTATGTAAGTGGAATACCCAACTGTCCCTCTTTTAACCCAAAAGCAAAGATGTGCAAGTTCCTGATACTGCATAAAAAATTAAATAAGAGCACACATACACCCCCTAAACCTGCTGTTCCTTCCTTTCTGCTCCCTGAACACAGTCATTTTCTGCATAAGTAAAGTTTGGAATGCTTTTGATTTTCTGAATGAAGACAAATGCATTCCTTGCATACCTTTCATAAGCAGAGTTTGCATCACATTTAATTGCAAACTTCCAGCCATAAATTGGTAACAAACTTCCAGTAACTTATTTGTGGAAGCAAAATACTTGCACTTGATAAATCAAATACCATGAGACTCTTAAACTTTTGTAGAGGAAATTTCCATCCTGAGCCTTGAACCTCGAGGTTTACAAAGTTTGACTTTGCCTCTGTAGCTTTTCTCTGGCACCATCAGCAATATTGTGTGTACAACTCATCAAAATGCTTGCTACTTCTGCCCCAAGGATGGAACAAGACAAAAAAAATGCTGTCTTGGAAAATTTTTCCCTCTGTCCCAGAAGATATGTAAATTTTCCTTTTCCCTGTAAATTACTATTGTTATCTTGCCATAGCTGTGTAGGGAATATTGTGGAGTGATCAGTGTTTCCAGAATTCTCAGACAAAAGTCTAGACAGACTGAAGAAATGTGTTTCTCCTACCTCCTTTCAGAATTCTGGTTTACACTGAGGTTCCTGATTCTCAGCTGCCTCTTTGGTCATAACAACAAACAACTTGAAACCATTTGAATGTTTGTTTTTCTGCAATCTGGTAACTGTGTCATCAGTGCATGACTCTGCAGCAGAGCAATGTTAATGCAATGTGTTCTGGGTTTTTTTCTTCCAGTGATGCTACAGCCTTTTGACTATGACCCTAATGAGAAAAGTAAACACAAGTTTATGGTTCAGTCTATGTTTGCTCCAGCTGATACTTCAGATATGGAAGCAGTAGTAAGTATTGAAATTAATTTAAATGGATTTCTTTCGAATTGTAGAATTTTGTAAGTCCTTTTACTGCCTTGTTTAAGGGCTGTTGTCAAACCACAACAGCTGGAATGGTCCTTAAAGCTTTTCCAGATTTCCATCTCTGCATGGCAAGGAATTTTCTGTTAGTTTGAGCCCCAGGAATCTTGCACTGAAAGTTGGTGTCTGTGGTTGCTTCTTCAGGAAGCTGCTGTCAGTGATGCCAAGCCTTGAAATAAGTACTTGTAGTTTTTTGCAATATATCCTTCTTTAGAAAGGCCAGCTTGAGCCATATATTCTAAGGATACACAGAATATATCCAAAGTCTGTGGCATCTTTTATATTTTATGCACCTACTCTTAGTCTTGAGTCTTTTCTTTAGCAGCTCCTTTTGCAAGATGCAAGAGGATGATGTACAAGTATTTCACTTTCCTTTAGCCCTACCTGTGTCTGTGTTTGCTTTGTAAATGAAAGGCTCTCATAGATTCTGCCCTGTGAATTACAAATGAGAGCAGTAGAAATATGTAGGTGCTGGAGCAGAGAGGGACAGAAGACATAGAAATAAGATAAGATTCCTTTCCAGCAAGACAGCTTGGAAAGGAATAAACCATTATTCCTTCCTTCAGCAGCAAGATTTGCCCCCAGAAGAGGCACAAGGAAGTTTCCTCTAGCCCAGCTTTTTCTCTAGCCCAGAACACTCAGTGGCTGTTGAGGACACAATGTAAAAAGGAAAAAGATCATTACTCTAAAAGTGTGTGGCTTGTGTGTGCTACTTAAAAACAGAAAAGCCAGCCTAGAAAAGCTCTACAGTAGTCTTTACAGTATGTGTCTTCTTCTGAATAGCTTCTTAAAGCTGGGGCACTCTGCAGGTTAATAATTTCCCTTCTGAAACTGATTTATGGAACTATATTTGTTTAATTGGCTTAAAATAAGATCCAGTGGGAGAAACAGCAATAGTAATAAAATGTCTGCATCACTAGAAAGATAAAAGCCAGCCTGCCTTTCTTTCGAGCTCTTTAATTTTTATGAGTTACTTTATACCATGACAAATGTTATTCTGCTGGCAGAGAATGTTTTTTAGTACCTAGATGGGCCTTGCAGTTTTCTAGAGCTCTCCAGACTGATACAATTCCTTCTCCTGTCACACTTTGATCAGTTCTCAGTTTTGTTACCACTCTCCAGATCTCTTCCTATTCTGGATGAACAGGTGAGACCAGTTATGGGAGCACTATAAAGCTTTCAACACTTCACAGGCAGCCAAGGAGCTGGAAATAGAACTCTGACTTCAGCCCCAGAAGAGCTGAACCACCATTCAGCTGTTTGGGATGAGTTAAATACTACTCCAGGTTGCACTGGCTTAGCCATAATTTGTCACCTACTTGAGATATGCTGAGGAATACCAAGCTACCAGGAGATGGTCAGAGTGAAGAGGAGCAGGATATAATTGTGGACACTTCTTGCTGCTTTATTACCACTGAGAATGGATCTTTTCACTTCTGGGTTACAGCTGATATTGAGCAGAGATTTATTACTGCTGATCCCTGTTAAAAAGGCTGCAAGGAATCTTGTTTATGGAGACTCCCAGCTGAAGGGAGAGAGGTGAGAGGGGAAGTCATCCCTCTGTAGCACATCTGGGGCTGTTCAGATGCTGATGCTGAAAAGTAAGGATGTGGAAAACAAGGAGAGGAAAGTACAGTCCTGTAGTTCATTCCAGTCAGAAATTTGAAAAGTTTGAATAGGAACTCCACTGGGCAGAGAGTTGAGAATTCACAATGTGATTGATTTGTGATCTTGTTATCTTTCCCTTCCCTTGAATTCATCCTTCATTTTTCCTTATTTCTTTTTTTTTTTTTTTTTTTTGAGCAGGGCCATAACTCCCCCTGTCTCTGCTAATTACTCTGACACATCTGCCAGTTCTCTCATAAATTACCTGTGGAAGTTTCAGACTATTTAGAATGTTTTGCTTCACAGTATCTGGTCTGTCTTTATGATACCACTCAGTTACATATTTGATCTCATTTTTCATCCTGTATGTGGTTCATGGTAATGTGATAAACACCTGTGGGCTCTTTTCTGAGTGAAATTATGTGATTTGTTTACATAATGCACTGCATTTCCAATCTGCCTGGTTATACTAATATGTTTAATATGAAATTAATATTAACTTATTCCAGTGGAAAGAAGCAAAACCTGAAGAACTCATGGATTCGAAACTTAGGTGTGTGTTTGAGCTACCAGCAGAAAATGATAAGCCTGTGAGTATTTTCAGATGCATTTTGAGTGATTTAACTTAATACCACAGTAAAGCCTGTAAAATGGCATGCTTGTACAGACAGCTGAATAAGCACAGCCCTCTGTTTCACTGCCTGGATGGCATCACCCTTTAAAAACACAACTTGGGCTGCAGGTTCCCCATCCCCACAGGAACACAGAAATAGGGAGAGGGGAGAGAAGGGAGAGGGAGCTGCAGCATTTCCTGGCTCCTGGAGCAGCTGCTTGAGCTGTGCATGGGGAGGGAAGGGTGAGGAGACCACTGATGGTGGGACCTGGTTTGGGGTGTTTCCTTTTCTGAAAAGCTGAGGTCATTCTGTCTTCACTTCTTGCTGCTGATCTGGTGTTTTCTGGGATAGCAGTAAAGTTTCAGAAAGCAAAATGTTGTTTATTTCTTTTGATACAGGCACATGTCAGGTGTGCACAGACATTTTTACCTGATTCTCCTCCTATGTATCAGGTGTGTGGTGTGAATAACTAACCAAAAATCACTCTATCCTTTTTTAACAGCATGACATAGAAATAAATAAAATTGTATCCACAACTTCAACAAAGACAGATTCCTCTGTAATGTCTAAATCAATAAGTTCTTCTTTGGATGACACTGAAGTTAAGAAAGTAATGGAAGACTATAAGAGGCTTCAAGTAGAAGTTCAGAGGTTACGGGAGGAGAATAAACAGTTTAAGGTAAAGATTGCTCTTGTTTTCTTTTCAGATTTACCCCTTTCCTGAAACAGAAGCTTCCATCTTAAAGGTTTGGTTACCTGACCTTAGCACAATATTTTAATATTGTCTGTAAAGTAAAAGATAATTCAGGTTTCTCTCTGTAAACTCCGAGAAGGTGCTGAAATCAATGGTTCCTTTGAGAGGAGGCACAAGTCATGCAGTCACAGAAGGTGATTGGGTAGCAATCCAGAGGAGTGAATTCCCCCTCTTTTTTTCTTTTCCCACCTAATTTCTCAGTCTGAATTAAGCATTGAGTGTTGGACTTGGCCCTGTTCTCCCAACCCAGTGGGAGCTTGAGGGCAGTGTTGTGCAAATACTGAGTGTTTCAGTAATTGCACCTGTAATGTGCTGCTGAAATGGCCAAATTGAGACAGATGAATGGGAAATGGGCTTCCTGTCATATCCAGCACATGGCTGAGGAATCCAGCAATTGAGAAGCCTTTATCACTCTGCTGAAAAATTCCTTTTTACAGTAGTTTGATTTGTTGTAAGTGTTTGCTTCCATAGATATCAGCACCAAGGAAAGTGTGGATGTTGTGACTCTTGCAGCCCAGTGAAAGGAGCTCTGTTCTCTCAGCTCTGATGCTGCTTGGCTGTTGCATGAAGGAGTTCTTGAAACAGTTTTGTTTTGCACAGAAATAATTTGTGTACATAACAGACGTGAGCCTAACTTCTCCCTGTGTTCTTGTTTTGCCAGCAACTCAATACTCTTTAAGTTCTGTATGATTTTATTTAATTTTTTTGCAAATCAGTCTTGAATAAACACTCTGCAGGAGCTATCTAGGATTGAGCTGATGTCTTACAGTAACGTCCTTGATCGGTGAGCTCTTTGTTCCCTTTGTGGAGTGTTAAAACCTCTGTAAAACATCAGAAAGCAATGCTAAATCACTGCCTGCTACCAGGTGCTGTCAGTGTCAGGCTGGAGTCACTGTCAGAAGGAAATGGAAATATTTAAAATGAAAATTTGCTTCTATACAAAGTCTAATGGATGTAAAGAACATTTTATCGTTGACAAAAGTCAGTTGTTCCCATTCAAACTTAGAGCAGCAGTGAAGTATTGGATAGCCTGTGGCTTTCAGTGAGTTAATTAATTAATTAATAAAAAATAAGATCACCTTCAGATCATGTAGGTGTCCCTTTAAATTCAAAAGTGAGAAACACTGACATACCCTGAGCTCTTTGAACTTCACTGATCTGACAATTTTTAAGGCTGCAGTAACCTCCATTACCATTTAATTTCTCGAATATTTTTTTAAGTATAGACTGGAGACTTCTGCTTTAGTACCTTATACTTTTGCACTATAATACTGTATCACATTAAAAGGTCTAACCCTGTTGCTTCAGCTGGACACAAATTAGGTCACAAAAGACTCATTTGCCCCCTCCTGAAGTGCTGTGAGTGTGTGTGTGTGACTGGAGTGTGCTAACACAGCTCAGGGGCAGCTGAGGGGAGCTTCATCCCCCCTTGAAATGAGAATTTCTGCTGCTGTTTCATTGTTTTATCTGCTGTGAGCTAATCCAAATCCTACCAAGAAAATATCCTAATTATTGCCATTAGGTTCATGTCAAAATGTCAGTGTGATATGATGGGGAAACAGATTTCCCTTCGAGGGCTGGGAAGATCTGCTGGTGACATCTGACATGAGAAATGATGAGTGTAATTGCCTTGGCTTGTGGAAAACACACAGCACAGTTATTCTGAGAAACATTTTCCCCAACAGCCCCTTACCTGCTTGCAGAGCAAGGAAAGTACCTCCATGCCATCCCTCCAGCATTTTCTGCAGTTCTGGAGCTGTCTCTGGGCTTGGGACAGGAGTTCTTGCAGGTTCCTCATTGCTTCCCACTCCCTGAGCAGAACAAAACTTCAGGAGCCTCTGGCTTTGCTCTCCTGCCTCACTCCCCTTCCTTCTCAGAACTGTTCAAAAAACAGAGCTCTAACTCAGCTGTAGATTTGCATTCACCTATTCTGTAACACCACCTAAATAAATATGAGAAGGGTGACTATTTAAAGCTTTTTTTTTGGTAGAAATAATTAATATTTCTTCCTTTAGGAAGAAGATGGACTGCGGATGAGGAAGGTACCCCAGACAAACAACCCAATATCTCCTTCTGCAGCTGCTGTCAAGGACGAAGGGCTCAGCTCCAGACTACTGGCTTTGGTGGTTTTGTTCTTTGTCTTTGGTGTAATTATAGGAAAAATAGCCTTGTAGAGGCAGCATGCTGGAAATTGTAAATTGGTTTGATGGTTCTGCCATATCATTGGATTAAATTTATTCATAACAATGTTTAAAAAAAAAAATTAATGTATGACATCTCACAGGTCTTGCCTTTAAATTACCCCTGCACAAATACTATGTAACATAATCTAGAAAGTTCAAAATGTATGGTGAGGGAATGAATGAAAGAGAATATGCTTCAGTGATGAAGGGGGGAGAAAATCCTGATTTAACACTACAATGGAATATTGTATATGTCATTTTAAACACTCTTAGGCCCTGGTACATGTTGCTGGATTACCTCTTTTTAAAAAAAAAAAAGAAAAAAAAAAGGAAAACTAGAAAAACCTCTTCCTCCACTGCTGGAGCTGGCCCTAGGGAGGTTTGGAGCTGGGTTAGGCAGGAGGTGTTGATAACTTCTGTAAAATACCTTAATCCACCATTCTGCTCATGAATTTAACAGTTTCTGT
Organism: Petroica traversi; assembly: GCA_025920805.1. Lineage (NCBI taxonomy): Eukaryota > Metazoa > Chordata > Aves > Passeriformes > Petroicidae > Petroica > Petroica traversi. The sequence goes on along the minus strand of JAHLSL010000072.1, from coordinate 4,782,682 downwards.
CAGTGTCTTCAACTCTGTGCAAGTTACCAATTTCTTGGCACTTAAATGAGTAGTGAGAAGCTGCAAAGACTTTTTGTGGCAGCTCTGAGGGAGCTGGGCAGCACCAGGGGCTCGTTGGGGGTGAAGGTCAATGCCTTGTTCTCACCAAGGGACCAAGCTACATTGCTGTTGGTTCATTTAGTTGAATTAAAATGTTACTCAGAGATGTTTAATGCATATTTGACTTATTTAATGTATTTCATCTCATGTTTCCTTACTGTCACAAAATTGACTGAGTACTTTGTGCTATGAAAAGGCGCCTGTTCAAAGCCAGTGACGAGAACTAAAAATTTGCTGCTGTAGTGGTGCAAGATTCTTCTGCCTCCTGGTGTTTTGGGCACTACACAATTGTTGGGAGTTCTGATCATCTGAGCATTGGGGAAACAGTGGTCAGGAAACTGTTTTTGTATGTAAATAAGTCTATCTAGGGGAGAAACAAAAAATATTAGTAGTAAAATAGTCCGATGCCGTAAAAAGACCAATCTTGTTTGACTATGTAGCATCTTAAAAAAAAAAAAAAAAAGAAAAAAAAGAAAAGTAAAATTAAATAAAGCCCCCAAATTAATGTTTCCTTTGTTACTTTTGTCCTGTTCTCACAGTTGGGGAGGAAAGAGTGTTCTCTTGTCAGCTTTGTTCATGGCATAAGGAAAATTGCAGTTTTATTTCAGGGTGAATTTCTTTTTTTCCAGACTAATTTTAAAATGAAACTAAACCAGCCCATCACGAACCTGACACAGACAAGTTGTTCAGAGTAACCAAGCTGAGGTACAAGGTAATACCCCACTTTCCAGGTTAGTTGGGTTCAGGAGTTCAGACACTTGACAGCACCTTTAGAATAAGGTGAAGGTGATTTTGTTTCTAAGCTTCCTTTTACCACAAGGTGTAGAAATAAACTCAGTGCGTTTTAACATGATGGATTCAGTAGATACAACAATTTTGAGCAGGTCAATTCACATCTGTTCTCAAATGGTAGACCCAAAAACCTTCAGTGACAAAATTTTTTGTAGCATATTACAAGGTAAAGCTGATTCTTTTTTAAAAATGATTTTTGTCCTTCCTTCCATATCCCTGGGATTCTGTGAGAAATGGAATCTCAGGTTCTGCTGGGGCTGCAGCCTGTCTGCTGCACTCCTTGACCTTTATGTTTGTCCCACTTGTGTCTCAAGGGCTTCCTCCTCTGCAAGTGCAAATAAATGAAATTTTGTGTGAAGCTTAATAAGGAAATAGGTGGAAAAAACTCCATCACTGGTGTGTTCAGCTGATGAACACGAGTCTGGAAGTATTTCTAGGGGATTCAGTGAAAGGAGAGGGGTATTTTTAGCATTTTGAAGTGCTGTTGCCTTGTCTGCTCAGAGGGAAGGAAGGGACAGAGCCACTGCAAAGGGCAGGGCAGGCTGGGAGAGGAGCTGGAAAGGACAAAGCAGGGAGTTCATGGGACAAATGGGGCAGAATTGATCAAGAAGATCCTTCCCAGGCAGTAGAAGCTGAAGAAGAGTTTCTAATGAAGCATTCTTACAGAAGGACAAGATTGTAAGTGATACTGCAAAATTAGTTTTCATGGCTTTGAAGGATATAGTTGAGCCAACCTTTGCTGAAGGGAGACAGATACACAGTAGGCTTTTTTAAGTGGCTGTAAATATCTTGTTCTCTTACCAGAATTCCTGATTCACTTTAAAAGAATAAGGTTTTTTTTGAGAGTCCTTTGTTCTGCTTTAAAACAGCCTAAAAGATGTTGGTAAAAAAAACCAAACCAATGCTGTCTTTGCAGGATAAAGGGGGAGGATTGAAGCTTTAAGCTGCTCTCCTGTGAGGATACCTGGAGTGAAGTTCCAGGCAGGTTTTACACTCAGTTCAAGCTGCCTTTGCTGGCCCAGGGCAAAGCCAGCAGCACCTCTGTCCTCCCCAGTGATCTGTGCCAGCCTGGAACTGGAAATCACTGGGCAAAGTTGTTCCTGGTGTTTGCACTCCAGGATCATAAAGAGGCCCCAGAAAAGCCTCTCCTGCTTTTCCAGATCCCCTTCAGACACGTGGTCAAGGAGACCAGGAGGGGATTTCAGTGCTGGTGACATCTGCAGCTGGGCTGGCCATCAGTCCTAAACAAGACTCTTAAATGAACTGCTTGTATTTGGGAATTTAACAAAATCCTCTGGTCTTCCCTCACCATTTCTGACAAGAGCCTGAACACACATCAGCCCTGAATTGTCTGGGTAATGCTTTGCTTTGCTGAGCTAAAGATAAAGTGACTGATCAGGGGAGTTCTCACTCCCTGTTTGACCAAACCCTTCTTTCATAGGCAGTAGAGAGAAATCTTAGGGATTTTTTTTCTTCCAAGGTTCCTAAAAGGCCAGTTTGTAGTTACAGTGCAAATATAGATTGGATGAATATTCTTGAGCCACCTGGCTCTTTTTGTAAGTTGTTCCTTCCATGGCAAGGAAATGTTCTCATGAAGTATTCACAGAAAGTGAATTATTCTGAAGGACATTGTACATCTTAGGAAGTCGTGCACAAAATGTAGAGTTTCTAAATAAGATTATTGTCTGGGGTCCTCACACAACATCAGAAACTAGAAACCTGTGATTGATTCATGGTAGTAGAAATCAAGTTATTACTAATCTAATTATTGTCCTTGCTGTTACTTTAAGATGACCACTTGCACATTTATTGTTGATTTTTGTAACACCCAGTAGGGGCTGCTTGGTGCACTCTTTGGGAGAATTTGGGATACACAGGTACCTGGAATGTCTTGAAGCCTAGTGCTGGGAGAAGAATGGAAAATGATTTCTTCTATTTTTATGTAGTTCTCCACATCTTGAAGCAAATCTCTGTGCATGAATGATCATAACAATTGCTGTGCTTTGGCAGCTGGGAGGGCACAGCTGGAACAGCTGCATCTGCAGCCAGGACCAGCTCAGGTTACTGGGAGTAGCCTGGGGCTGAGGAGCAGGATCATGTCATGTTGTTACCTTGAAGGGGATTGATGTACCATAATGTCATTTTCTAAAAATACAGGATTGTAAAGCTCGATGGTGGTGTTACTTTTTCCTCCTGAAATGCTGTTAGTGGGATAAAGTTGGAACTTCACTTTGCAATTCACTAGAGTTTCTTTTCATCAATAAACTATGAAGGGTTTGTATCTGCTGCACATGTGAACTTGCAATTCTTGTCAGCAATTTTACATCGTGGGGTGCACAAGGAATGGATCATTTGTGTCTTGATGTTGCATTGCCCACTGGAAGAAAAGTCTCATCCCTTTCCTTCAGAAAATGGCACTTCTGTCTCTTCAGGGGAATGTCCTTAATTTTCAGGCACAATAGTGGCTTCACTGTAGTGCTCTTAAGTTTGAAACCATATTTCTCTTGCCCTGTGTGATGTCCTGAAATCCCACATCCTGAGTTCTGTTTCCTATATAAAGGAAGTGAGGAAAAAAGCTCCACCAAAATTCCCTCTGTTTGAAATTAAAGCCCGTGTAAAACAATGCTCTGAAGCTCCTGTTTGTGGTGGCTGAGTCACAGCTGCACTGGTGCTGCACTGGTGCTGCCCTGGTGCTGCCCTGGTGCTGCACTGGTGCTGCACTGGTGCTGCACTGGGCCATGGTTTGGGATGGGGGAGCATCCCAGGTCCTGAGTGAGCAAGTTAAAAAGTGACAAGTGATGACTGAATTTCAGTGAATGTGTTTGAGATTCTGTTTTTTCAGCAGAAGATGAGCTCCAGAGAACAAAGTAATTGTGTTTCCACTGCTCAAATCTGCTTAACTATAAAATCTGTTTGTTTTATTAATGGGTTGAATTTTTTTTACTGGATAATTGGAGATTATTTTTAAAATAACACAAGTGAGAGCCAGCCAGGAATCTTGCACGTGATTCTGTAATGAGCACCTGCACAGTGACTGTGCCTGTCATTCCCTCTGCCATTTTCTGCTTCAGTTCCTGTTAAAGAACTCATTTCAATTTGCACTTGAAGAGTAAAACTTTGAAACCTTTACTAAACTTCCACGTAGATCTCTTTGCCTCCCAGTCCAGGAGTTTGTCCTGAAGCCTCTGCAAGAGTGAAAAGTGCAAAAGGGACGTGGGGTCTGTGAGCACAGAATTGAGGCTGCTTTTCCTTGGAGTAAACTTGAACTTTGGATCTTTCCTCCTGTGATCTGTCGTTAGAAAATGGCCTTTTCCAGAGAGCAAAACAAAAGAAGTTAAGAAAACAAATGAATTAAGAAGAATTAATTGAAGCTGTGTATTACAAGTTGACATTACACATCTGGCATTTCTGTTTATGTTTCTGCATTGGTACATTTCATTCTGATTTAATAAGTTCCTAATTTTGTGGGGCTTTTTTTTTTCCCAAGATTTGCAAGTGCCTATGAAGAACAGCCTGTAGTAAAGTATTGTTCCCAGTTTAGCTGTACTTCATTTTTTTAATCAAATCTTTTTCTTTAGTGGATAAACTCACAAGATTAGAAAAGCCTCTTGAACTCCCTTATGTTTGCATTGGCAACTGTCCCACACACAATTACCCACAGAGAGCTACTTTTAAAAGACCTTTATTAAGGCTGTACAAAGTCAAGCACTCAGGAGTGAGGGAATGGCAGAACCAGGTTTGTGCACTGTGAGTTTGGGGAGGGCATTCAGTGTCTGATCATTTCAGTGATCAAACAGGGAGCTGAGGCTGCTCAGAAACTCAAAAACTCCTCAGATTTGTGTGCCTGGATATGGAGAATCCTAAGTTCTCTTAAGCAGGTTTTTACAAGTTGAACTTGCAGTGTGGTGTTGGGTGTAACCCACGTGTGTCCCAGGGGATTCTCTGTGTTTGGATCCCCATTCTTGACCCGAGCTCCTGACGTGGTGGGGAGGAACTGGGAGCTGAAGCAGCAATTTCTGAGTGCACATTTCACTGGGAGGCCACACACGAGTGTGAGTGGAGCCAGGAATCTGTGCCTGAGTGCTGAGCCCAGAGAGTTCCTGTGGGGCTGCAGCTCTGCAGCCCAAGCTCCTCCTGCTCTGCTCTGCTGAGCTCTCACATCTCACTGCCTTCCCTCCCTCAGTGCTTTGCTCCAAGCCATCCTTGTTCCTTCCCTGCTCCTTGGCAAACAAACCCATGTGCAGTGAGAACCTTTGAATGGCTTTTCTTCCCTCTGCCTGTTTCCCAGCTGGGTCTCTCTCTTCCCATCCCTCCCAGGCTTGCAGTCCCTGCCTGGCCCAGGAGCTGAGGCTGCTCTGGCTGCTGGCAGAGCTCAGAGCTCTCCCCTGGCCCCAGCTCTGGCTGCTCCTGATGCCTTTCCCATCCCACTCTCACCTCCTGCATCCTCATTGCTTTTTCTTCCTCTTCACTTTGTGGAGTTTGGAGCAACAAGTCTTGTCACCCATCTCCTTTTCTGTCTCCATCCTCCTCCTGCTGTTCCAGTGCAGGGGATTTATTTATAGTGTGGCTTTTATATTCCATGTGGATTGTTTCTCAAACAAAGCACAATGCTGTTAAAGTATCCAAAAGTGCTTTAGATTTTTTTTTGTTTCATTTTATTTGGGAAATCTAGAATGCATAAATGCATTCTGAGGTGTTTTAAACAGGGAGGCATGAAGGTGGTTAATTGGAAAAATAAGTTACTGTTAATTGAGCTGTGTGTCAGACTCAGGACTGTTTGTCTGGCAGACTTGGCTCACACTTTAAACTTCTGCACCTGCTAAAGAAGCAGAAAATTGGAAAGGCAGCTTGTCTGAGGAGCTCATGATTTTAAAGAAGGTACTGAAGGCTCAGACTCAGTGCAGGAAGCCAGAAAATTGTTTGGGACTTTGGAAATTATTTTATTTTTGCTTTTTGGAGTGGTTAAAAGAAGATTAATCTTTAAAAATAAGAGAAGTGCATGTGGAAGAGTTTACTCAGACACGTGAGCCTGTTACCATCAACTTCCAGCACACATTGACTTGGGTTTTCTTCACAGGGACAGTAAAAAGGTATTTATTTGTTTTGTATAGAAAGTAATCCAGCAGTTGGGATTAAAGCTCCTGGTCTATGTCCTAGACTTCTTTTTCTGATGCAGCATTAGACACAGAAAATAAAGTTATTTGTGTTTGTTTATGCCAGATAAATGAATGGCAGGACTGAGGTTGGGATCCTGATTGCAGCAGAGCTCAGCAAACAGCCCTGTGAGCTGCTAATAAATCTAATTGGTGCTTCAGAAGGGCATAGCTGAGCAATTTCATATCAGATCTGGGAGTGGGGAGGAAATTAGATGAAAAACTGAAGTAGAATTGACAGTTTTCTAAGTGAAAGGTATTAAATAGCCAAAAAAAACAATAATTTTGCAATTGAGAAGGGGAACAGCTTTGGCTAACTGCCCATCCTGCTTCAGTGATGAAATGAAGGGAAAAATTAGATGGAAAATAATACAACACAAATAAGAAAAAGGGAAACAGACAGCAATCCATTAAAAATGGGAGTTGGGAAATGCAGAAAATAAGGAAAGCACAAGCCACAGGAAAAGAGAAACGTGGGTTGGAGTGCTCAGAGAGGATGATGAGCTGAAGTTCAGAGGAAATCAGCAAAAGGGTAAGAAATGGCAATAAATAGATGCAGGAGATAAAAGCAGTGATGATGTAAGGGAACTGGAAAGGTGATGTCATTCCCTAGCAATGCCCAGGATTAAAAATTAACAGTTTTTAATTCAGCAGGTCCAGAAAGCTCCATCAGTGTTTGCAAGGGAAGAGCCTGGGGCAGAGCCTGAGTTGCTGCTGGGGTGGGTGGGGGCTCAGGACACCCTGGAAAAAGGGGTAGAAAAGGAGGTGGGAGTTCCTGACAGAGCTTGGTGTGAGTCCTTTCATTCTGGCCTTTGGGTTTGAGTTCTCTTTGGGGGCAGAGGGAGCTGGGTCTGGCAGGGCCCTGCAGAGCTCTGTGTTCTGACAAACCCATGGCTGAATTCCAGAGAGAACTCAGTGAAATGGGGATGCCCAGAGAGGATTCTGCAGGGACCTGGCAGATCCAGAGCTTCCACATCACTGGGGAATCCAAAATCACTGCTGGTAAAACATAACCAGAATATCCACAGCCAGGACCAGAATGAGAAACAGCTCCATGTACATTCCCAGTGCAGTCCCAGGGTAAAAGCCTAATGAATACGAATGTGTTCTTGTTTTTAATTACTGTTAGCTGTAAGTGATTATCCTTCTGTATGTCTCAGCTGGGAGAGCTGGGAATTTTGGATGCAATTTGGATATTTACATTCTACAAGAGAAGCTGAGTAATTGGAATGGATGCAAAAAAAATGATTCAGAAATTACTGGTGGAGTGTGAAAATGCCTTAGAGAGGGTGAGAGAAAACTCAGTTGGCTGAGTTTTTCTACCAGAATTGAGACTGTCTTGATTACAGTGCACAAGTACCTTCACAGGCAGAAAATACTGCACACTGCAGCTCTCTGGTCTTAAAATGCAACACAAGAATCACCAACTGGCACTCAAAGCCAGGCAAATTCAAATTGGAAAAAGGCACAAATTCTTAAGAGAGAATAACTGTGTAATTTAGGAATGTGTCTTCAAAAACTGTGAACAGAACAATAAAAGTTATGATATTTATGCAAATAGCTCTTTCATGGCTTTTTTTCCTCTCAGAGGTATCTTTAGAGGTGGGGAGAGGGCAAGGAGGCTCCTGATGAGGTTTCACAGGGAGGTTCAGCCAGCAGAGCAGTCTCTGGTGCTGCTGGAGCCAGTGGCGCCTGAGCTGCTGGCAGAGCCTCCCCAGGCCTTGCTGTTAAAGTTGCACAAGTGTGATGGTGCTTCCCATCCTGTTAATCCCAGCCCCACCCAGAGAGGATCTGTGCCCTTCTAAGAGCTTTTACACCGTGCAGGACCTGACACTTGTTAAGTTTAATCCATTTCTGCACCATCTAAATAAAAAAAAAAAAGGTATCTGCACACAAATTTGATTTGTGGGGGTCAATGTGGGTAGGAATTGCCTTCCCCCTCCTCCAGCCATGCTCCAGAGGCAGCACAAGGCTGTTCCCTGTTCCTGCCACAGGAATCTGTGTCCTGCAGAGCAGTCCCTGTGCTGATGGGAGCCACAGGAGCCTTTCCCTGGGCTGTGGAGAGCACAGAGGTGGGAACTGCTGAAGGAAAAGATCTGCCAGTGCGTGGCTTCCAGGAGGTGCAGCTGAGCCTGCCCCAGCTCTCAGCATCCTCATGGCAACATCCCCAAGGAGACACCACCTTCCCCAAGATCACTTCCAGCTGCCCAGGGATCTCTGTGCAGGGAACAAAGCACAACCACCACGACTGGAAAGAAGATTTGCCTGCTGAAGTCTCCAGGGATTAGGGAGGGAACCCAAGGCAAGGCAGCTGAGCCTTCTGTGTATCCCCTTCAGAGCAGAACTGTTCATGTGCATGACCAATACTGGGTCGTGCCTGGGACATGTGAACGTGCTGACAACATTTCTGTCACAACTGTAATGCATTTAATAAGCATCTCATTTGAATTATTAATGTACAAATCCCCCCTCCCCCAGTATTCTTATGTTATAAACCCCATAATTTATCTAAGTACAAGCTGCAGGTTTGTAAATACAGCATTAAGAAGGTGGCTGTTGCAGAGCTGCTTTAACCAAGTATCCTTTGTGGCTAAGATATATAGGCTTCTTTGGAGAGGATTTAGCTGCTGGAGAAGGGCTTCTCCATGAAGTTATGTGATGCTTAGCTGCAGCAGACAGGGAATATAATTTCTTAGTTTGTCCTTCTTGTCAGTAGGAATCAGTTCGACCTGACTGTGCTGTCTGATCTGGGCATCTCTTCAGCTCATTGTTCACCAGAGGCAGATTTATCAAACATCTGCACAGGAATGAGGCTGGGAGTGACACTTGGAGAGGAGAGCTGGATGAACAACTGCTGTGCCAGGAACTGAAACGGAGGCAGTGAAAACACACTGAGAGGGTGGGGAGGGATCTTTGCCTTGGCTCCTGCTGGCAGTGCCTGTGCTGGGCATGGCAGCAGTGACAGGGACACTCCTGGTGTCCCACAGCCAGGCCAGCACTGCCCTGAGAGCTGGGACAGCCCAGCAGGGATGCAGAGCTGCAGCCAGGGAATGCTGCACAGAAGTGTTTTCTGTAATCTGTGCCCAGGGTCAGGTGGAACAGTCGAGCCCTCTGAGGGCTGCTCTGGGCACCTCCAAGTGCAAAGATTGTTTGTGGGCCCTGTGTGTGGCACACCAGGCAAAGTGCAGAAAGTATCTGTACGCTGCAGGAGGCATGTGAACCGTGCCCTTCTCGAGAACACTTGCTGACTGTTTATTGCTGACTGACTCTGCAGATTAAATTTGCATGAACAGCAAAAAGGAGTGTGATGGGAGGGAATTTAACCTCAAAGAAACTCAGCAGCCAACACTTCGGATGTTTGAATTACATCTGAATCCAGCTCTTGATTAAATCTTAGCAATGTCAAAAGCTCAAAGCAGCAATTTTAATTGATGTCACTTCTTTTCCCCCCTCGTGTTGCTAAATTATCTGTTGCAATGTGCAGCACATCCGTGTCACCACATTAAATTTGCACGCAAAGAGGGGAGATTAGGCAATAAAGCCACAGGACAAACAGTGTGGAGTCAGGCATATCTCCTTGGCTCCAGTCACTGCTGGGTGTTTTTAAAAAGTGTTTCCAAATCTGAGTAAAACTGCTTCCAGATGTGCTCATTTGAAGGATATAAAAATCACGCTAGCACCAAGATTTATCTGAATTCTGCACTGTACCTGAAGAGATAACTAGTCCCATCTTAAAAACAGAAGTGCTATAAACAATAAAAAGGCCACAGGCAAAGGTTTTAGTGCTTCCTTCCCATTAGCATCCTTTCTTCCCACGTATTTCAGACTGATGTAGTTGGAGAACTCCTCTGGGGCTGCAGCACACTGGATCAGAGGGGCCTGGAAGGACGTGGGTCGCTTGGCGGGGCTGTCGGGGCTGGAGCCGTCCGTGGGCCGCTCCCCGATGTAGAGGAGGCGGCGCTCCTGCGAGTCCCGCTCGGTTTTGAACAGCTCGTACTCGGTGTGGGGCAGCCTGATGCCCAGAGCCAAGCAGCCGTTCGTGGCTGTGATATCCTGCTCCAGCCCCGCGCTCCAGGAGCCCGCCAGCCCGCAGCTCCCCGGCTCCGAGGAGTTGAGCATCAGCACCGTCACCTGGTCCATGGGCGTCACCCGAGCCTGGGTGACTTTAAAAGCCAGCTCGGTGCCGCCCCGCACCTTGGAGGAGGGGATGCCCTGCGTGTAGTGCCCCGAGGCGTAGATGGTGAAGGTGGGCTGCCTGCAGAGCGGGTCGGAGTAGTGGTAGTAGTGCCCCTCCCAGGTGTGGTTGCTGCCGTGGAAGGTGAAGTACCTGGTGAGGAAGAGCACGGCCGGGCGGAGCTCGCAGCGGGTGCTGACCCAGCTGCCGCTCAGCTGCAGGGGCAGCGCGGCTCGGGCGGGCAGGATGGGCGGGTGATGCTCATCGGCCCTGGAGATGATCGCACACGCCGGGCAAGGGTGCGCGTGGTGCTGCGGAGACAGAAAAGAACAGTTCTGCCAACTGGGGAGCAAAAAAAGAACAACAAAACAAAAAAACACCCTCACAGAATATTTCAAACGCTGCGAGTCCCCTCGTCCGCAGCAGGGAGCGGAACGGCGGGGAGCTTGGCAGAGGCAGCCGAGCAGATTAAGGGAGATAAAGCGCTGCTCTTTGCTATTCTGGTAGCTGAAGGACACCGGGCTGTGCCCGCGCTGGGGCCGCCGAGGACAGCCCGGGGAGGGCAGGGCAGAGCCGCTGCCAGAGCTGCGAACGCTCCCCGGGACATCCAGGGGTTCCCCATCACTTTTCCAGCCGTGTGAGGATGCGCGGTGCCAGAACAGAACAACGCCGCGGGGTTGGGGGATGAAGGAGCCGGTGACACCCGGAGCTCCTGCGGCTGCAGCCTCCCCAGACACCCCAAGAGGTTCTGCCTCCTCCTGCTCCCACATCCAGGGATGCGGGGCAGGACCGGGATGAGCCGCGAGGGGACCGGGGGGTTTTCCCAGCAGCCAGAACGGGACAAGGGAAGGAAGAAAGAGAACCTGTGCAGAAAGAGGCCCTGACCTTCCCTTCCCTGCTGGGGCAGAGCTCTGAGTCAAAGCAGCCCTGCCCCTGATCCGCTGCCAGCAGGGGTTTTGTGCAGCTTGGAAATTTTTCTTGTACTTCGTATATCACAACTGATTTATTTTTAAATAAGCAGGGTTGGAACATTATATAATTTTCTAGAACACGAGCTAATCTTTACTGAACTGTCATAGGCAAGAAGGTTAAATAACTCAGTAGTTAAGTGCAGGGTGGGTAATTTACATGCAAGTTGATTGGAGTCTACTGTAATTTAGTCATTTTCAGCTTGCTTTACTGCTACTGTCACAGTAATGAGTGCTGACAGTACACAGTACATTATGGCTAAATAATCCCAGAAGTTGGCAAATATATATGCTCTCCTTAGGCAGGAAATTCTTTGATAATGAAAGGTAATTTGGGGAGAATGGGTTTCTTTAAAACAGATATAAATTTAAGGGGAAAAGAGTGATATTTTCATAAAGAGAGTTAAAAAATAATTCCTGACATAGCTGTGAGACTCACCAGCACAGGCAAATGGATGACAGTTCACAGAAAATAAAAAAAAAATTAAAAGAGAAAAATAAAGAGAAAAATCCAATGCCCAATAAAATTATCACTGTGGACATGGGGCCAAAACTCTTACTTGCTTAAACCAGTCGTGTGAAGTTATTTCTAATGTATGGCAGCTTCTAATTATGGCCAAGTGGTGACATCATGTGCGGGTCCATTGGAGAGCTGTTGGCTGATTAATTACAGGGCTGCATTCAGAGAGTGAATTTCAGTATCTTTAGGTTTGGTTTTAAATTAACTTTTAAGAGTGTTTATGTTTACCATCTGGTTTTGCTCATATATATGGTTTTGGCCCAAGATAACACAAACTTAACCAATTTGAGAATGTTACTTTTGAGAGGGAGAGGGGTGTTGCTCTGTGTTTTTCAGAGTTCAGTTGGTGTAGTTTGAGGTGTGGGGAAATGTTGCCCCAAAATAATCCTTTTTTTCATTTATTTCCTTTCTATCTGGCAAAGTTCAGGGAAGTTTTTTCACCCCATCTCACTGTTCCACCATTTCTGATTTGATCAGCTATGATTAGGATGGAAAGGTGCTTTCCTGCGAATAAACTGAGTTGCTATAAAACATAAAATAGAATGAAAGGCAGCCAAGTCTGCTGCTCAGTTTTATGCATGTCAAAATGGAATTCTGATTTCTGTGTAATAACATTATTGTATTGGGGGCAAGTTCCTGTGCTCCTGGCATTACAGCAAGGGCTGAAGAGTTAATGGCAGATCCCTGATCCTCTCAGCCTGGAGCATCCCCCAAGGAGCAAGGAGAGGGCAGGCAGATGGAGGGCAGAGCAGATGGAGGACAGAGAGATGAAGGGCAGATCAGACCAGCTCTAACAATGTGCAGCCTGAAGCCTTCACTGACTTTGGAGCAGCCAACAAGGAAACTGCATTTCCTAGGAAATCACAGCCACACAAAAGCTGTTAAGCTGTTAACTCCAGGCCCCTGTCACTGCAGGCTCGTTTCCCATGTTGTTTTTGCTAAGGTTTCACCCACCCTGGTGCTGCTCTCTCAGAGGATGAACCCCACACGCCCTGGAGCACCCGGGGTCCCACCCCTGCAGCCCTGCACCCCTCACCCGTGCATCCCCAGCACTGAGGGGCCCAAGTGCTGCAGGTGCCACTCGAACAGTCAGGGAACGGCTGGCAAAGCCCTGCCCCAGCCAGGGGCCCATCCTTACCAGGGCGCTCTGCAAGGGCCGCTGGTAGCCCGTGGGGCGGTAGTGCAGCCTCTCCCCCCAGTCCGTGTGGATGTCCCCCAGGTACAGCTCCTCCACCAGCTGGCTCCTGCTCTGCTGCGGCTGCGGCAGGGGCTGCAAGTGCCTCTCCACTCGCACCAGGCTCAGCTCGTGCATGGCAAAGCCCAGGGCAGCGCTGCAGTCGCGCTCTGTCTTGGCGCTCAGCACCTCGTAGAGCGCCCCGGGCGCCCAGGAGCGCCCCGCGGGCAGGAACCCCCGGCAGCCCTCGCCGGAGCTCCGGTTGCTCCAGGAGGCCACCTCCCGCATGGCCTTCGGGCTGTGGAACACGATGCCCACTTTGTGCAGGTGGTAGTCGGCCTCGGTGGCCCCGCGGGTGATCCAGGAGGGCTGGCGCAGCCGCAGCTTGCCCTTGATCACCAGCGAGTAGGAGGGGTCGCGGCAGGACGGGTCCCAGTAGTAGAACTGCAGAGCCTTGAAGAGCCGGTTGGCGTAGAACAGGTAGGATCGGGTGAGGAACTCGGGGCCCGGCCGCACCTCGCACCTGCGGGGACCAAGGGCTGTAAGCGGGGAGAAATCCCCCCAGGGCGGCCGGGGAGCAGGAGGAGAGAGGTGAGCAGAGTAGGAGAAACATCCTGGGCAAGAGCCTCCCACACACGTGGTGACCTTTGGGTGATTTTATAGCCTGGGCATCTGTTCCCGAACCGTGAGAGTGATGGACAGAGGACCTTACACCTTACAGCCCAGCACGTCCATAGGGAGGAGTGCGGGGGCAGCGGGATCCGGGCTGCTCTGCCGTTCGAGCTGCGTCCCATGGGGGAGAGGCAGGAGGCTCCAGGGACATCCAGCCCTCCTCCAGCCGGGAATGGGGGCTTGCGGAGGGGGAGAAGGGAACGCGTTTGTTCGGCCGTTTGCTGTGTCC